>JAQISU010000087.1:11102500-11702500 GCA_029339505.1 Unio delphinus
ATTACTTTCAATCCTTTCAAGCTTTACTCTACTTCGTTGGTTTTTCTTTTACAACTTTTTTGTAAAAGAAAAACGTAATTTTGAATCATGTTGCATTAAAAAGAAAGGAAACAATTTTTTTACATCGTGAATTAAGAATTATCATAACACCAATACTGTCTTTTACCGTGTTTGCTACTTGTTTATTTCTGGCTTTGTATGCTTCTTTTTGGAGATAGCATTTGCTTTGAGCTTTCACTTTGATTTTCCATGTAATTGTGCAGTCTGTTATTTAATAATTATAATTTTCCTACATTGATGCCCTTAATCTATTTGCAGTATGTTCTTTGGTACCTATTGCTAAGATATACATAGAGATAACACACTCTATTCAAGTTCAGTACCATTCACGTTTGTTTGAATTTATTAAGGTCATTGTGTTCCAGATATGATGTGTTTCAAACTATGCAATACATGCAACTATTCCTCATTGATTTGTATAGCGAACACTTGGTTAACACACAGAAAATATATTTACATTCTATTGATGTAAGGGGTAGAAAACATCATCACATTGCTGTCTGATAACTGAAAAAACTCAGCTAAAATATTGATGCAACATGGAAGAGATTGACATCAAGTAGACATGTAATTAACATTGTAAATTCTCGAGTGTATAGCGCTTCCACGTTAATGACAAAGATGGCAATATACAATGTAACACTGATAATGGAAAACAACAAATGTACTCTTGAACTTACAAAAAAAGAAACAATAAGAATAAATTATATTGAATGGAAATTAATGATTCCCTGAATTATTGGCATTTACAATAAATTTGTCTCTATCCAAAATGATTTGGAATTTTATATTTATATTTATAACAGGCGAAAGGATTACCTCCTTTTCCAAAACGTTTGTTTTTGTCACAATAGGTCGGCCATTTTTCATCTCTTGGACAACGTAGATGTCAGCATTTGGGTCTATATCATAATTCCTCTTTAACGTTAAGGTCAGAGCTCCTGACCGTCGCTTAAGATGAAATGTCAACTGATCTGGAAGCTGATTGTCTTCGAATGAACGTGTGTTGGCCTGATCTCTTGTGGTCACGTCTTTCAACCAGACTATTTCGGAGAGTGAAGGTGCTGGAAAAAGGGAGATTAGATCTTTTTTGAGAATACAAAGGTCAGCCAACAAGCAATCGAACAAACGAGAAGCATAGAGTATTTCGCCTATCCTATTTTTCGCAATAACTGAACTAAGAATAACTAAATACGTAAACACATGTGAAGATCCGTTGCAGCTTGAACACAATTTTAATTACCTAAGCAATAGTTAAGGGTGTAATATGTTCATAACATAAAATATAACAGTAATCGAACAAATTCAATTACTTTTGGATTAAACCCGTACGTTCGGACTTCCTTTCATTTATTTTGCCACAAAATGTCACCTAGAGTACTATTATGTGACGATCGAAAATTTAAAAGGTTTCCAACACCTATATGTACACAAACTGATTGAGTTTACAGGTGGTACCATTCTTGTGTTTTATATGCTGATTATGAAAGATATTACAAATTATCTTGTATCTATTTATAACAGCTTTCTTACAGTTTATCTTGTATCATCTTTATGGTAATTCTGAAGAACTTTTCATCTGACACGTTCTGCAATTCACCTGACGGCTGTCCGAATATACCATCGTTTGTAGTATAATGTTTGGAACAATTCTTCGAACACTAAGATAATATCTTCTTCACTTTATCATACAAAGTACACCTAAACATGAGAACTATAATTTGTAACGTTCATCGAAAGTGTCTCCAATGATTACTAACGTCAAATTGCTAAAACTACTTTATATTATTATATTAGTCAGAATAGTACATTACATGTGAATGTCTTTCCAGTAGGGATTTCTAAAAAATAAATTTATATATTAAAGGAAGGGTAAAGCTTACCTAGCTTAAAGTTAGAAGTAACAAACATAGTACTTCCTCTAAAAATGGCTATTATCGGTTTGAATAGTGATGTTCGGAGGATTTGCAGTAATCGAAATTTTCCAAAGTCTGGAAAATTAAATAGATTCTGAAAATTAGAAAATATAAAGGAAGCACATATCATATATTCGTACCTAAGTGAACATAATCCAGGAGTACAAAGACTAACGCAAATACACTTCTCGTCATTTTCGACCCAATGACTGACGTTGCGTATGTGGACATACTGATTTGTTTTTCCACTAAAAGCGAGCTATTATATAGGATTCGTTGGATGCAAATTCTGAAGGTCATGACAAATTTGCTCTGGTTATGTGTCGATTGTTTTCTTTAGGGTTTAATTATTTCAATCTCTCAGAGACCGACAGACAAGAAGGAACAGGTTGATACCATACATGTAACATCGGTAGGCGACGATGCGTGTCCGTATATGAGCTATTATTATGCAATTCTTTTATTTATTGAACAATACAATGCATTTATACAACGTCTTATAGACAATAGGTACAACGTCACGTTTACACATTACATATTACATGTGTGGCTGGGACTTGATTTTTTTTCAAATAAACAAAGTTCTTTAGTTTCGTACTAATATCTAATAACCACCATTTCATCATTCTGAAATGTCAAATTGTTAGTACAACACATGGCGATGCATGTAATTTTGAGAACGACTCTCTCCTCTCTCTGTCTATCTGTCTCTCTGTCTGTCTGTCTCTCTGTCTGTCTGTCTGTCTCTCTATCTGTCTGTCTGTATGTCTGTCTCTCTGTATTGGATCGAACTACTCATCCATTATAATCTAAATCTTACCTTGTGTCCACGACCCAAACACCGTTCACCTGTCTGATAAATATATCTACGTCCATGTGCAAGAAATACATAATTCTTGATATTCAGGGAAAATGTATTTCAAGATAAGTTTGAAAAGGAAATACTACCAACCTTGGGATGATGTTACCACTTTTCTAGACCATTGGTGTGTTTAAAATATTGTCAAGGTTTTAGACAATTCTTCCAACAATTGATTGATCTATAAACGGTATATACCATACTATGAAAGAAGTAGCAGATTTATACAGATGAATATATACAGTATTATCTTAAGAACTTCAAAACGGCATTTACTGTAGCAGCAGAGAGGGCGAATCGGACAACCTTTTATAGCGGCGTCCATTTGGCAAACCAAGGCTTCCTCCAAAATTGTAAAAAAGCGTCTATTTATCAAACCAAGACTTCCTCCAAAATCGTAATAAAAAGTTTCCTTTGGGGACTCAAGTTTGTTTTCGCACCCTCCCTGCTGCTATGGGGTTAAAAATCTTTTTCACAACGAAAATCCTTTTAGGGTTTCAACCGAATATTTTATCAAATCAGATACAATGTCTTGATCTCGGATCATGCAAATTTATCGTTTATTATGGATCTATATTGTGTGAAATGTAGGTCACGTACTAGCACAAAGGACTTGACGACGATTACAACTAAAAGTAGCAGATGAGCACTTGCTGATAAGTTTGTACAATGTGGTACAAACAATTTTAGATTTGTTTGAATGAAATCTGCAGATGATTTAAAACAAAACGAGGAGGTGATATTGGAACCAAGTTAGTAAAATTACCAAGAACACTATTTGGGCAAATTATTCGGGAGAAAAACACCTTCCAGGATATAGTTATTGTGGACCCGGGAAAAGACTTGACATATGACTCTATGATCAAAACCAACCTTAACCTGGTGAATATCCAATAAACGCTATTGACAAGGCGCGTCATCCTCATTATGTTGCTTATAAAAGCAGTAATCTGCAAAACAGACTTATCGCAGATGTAAAATTGATTCACGCGTTGAATTTTATCACTGATAAACCCTTCAAAGAAAAATTGGCTTCATGGTTGATAAAATCGGCGATGAAAAGTAAATTAATGTTGGGTGCTGGTAATTAATAACATCATGGAATCTATTTGTTATTCCCCAAGACGATACTGGCGGGTTAAATTAGCAATCGGTAAACTCGCAAAGGTGAACAATACATCAGCATATTGGTTATCGAAACAGGCGATATGGCAAATTTATCTACCACCGCCTAAACAAATTAACTACTCACATTTTGATGTCGGCGTCCCTAATGAGGTTCATCAGGCTGATATATTATTTCTACCGCATGATGTTTTTACAAGTATGCGCTAACCGTAGTTGATGTTGCGAGTCGATACAAAGAAGCAGAACCGCTAAAGACAAAATCATCAACTGAAGTGGATTCTGCGTTTGAAAGGATTTATTGACGAGGTTGTCTGCACTGGCCAGGTCTATTACAAGTTGACCCTGGCAAGGAATTTCAAGGTGTAGTGTTATCAACAATGAAGCATCATAATGTCACCATCAGACGAGGACATACTGCATTACATCGCGATCAGGCAATTCTTGAACGATTTAATCGGACACTTGCTGAGCGGTTATTTGGATATCAATACGCGAAGGAGTTTATTCAGGATAAACGATCGTGTGAATGGGTCAAGAGATTACCAGGCGTAATTACCATGCTGAATAATGAGATTACTCGAACAATCAATATAAAACCTAACACCGCGATTAAAATAAAGTATATACCCGTAAAACTGCAAAGTGAGTTTTCAAAACAACGAATACTCGGCAATGTCACTATTAGATATTTATATGAACCAGGAGAGCTCGAAGGTGGCAAAAAAAAGAGCTACTAATCCTATTTGGAGTGTTAAATGAACATACAATATCTATTATAACACGATCTACGGGTAGACCGCCAGTCTGTAGGATGGATTCAACTGCTCCTCAGCGAGGATTTACTCGTGAACAACTGTAAGTGATACCCGAATATAATCATTAACTGCCGCGTGGTTTTAACTAGCACCTCTTCGTCTGTGCACTCAAGACACGTCTGCATCACATTATCTCTGGTATGACCAATACTGCTATTTTTTGTGTCTACGGTAAATTGGCTGGGGTCTTTATCCGACCAGCATCAATGCAATATGCAATTGCAACTCGCGCAGTGATTATTCTGCTGTTCAGTGTGATTATTAATTCGGCATTAATGTCAAATTTTCTGTTATTTGTTTTGTCCTGTTGTTTGTAACCTGATTTCTTTTTCTGATTATACCACCGCTGACAATATCACTTTTTGTAGTGTCATTATAGTCTAAAACAACTCTTCCAAGTTGATTTATTCTTCGTACTCTGGACACCGCAAGATAAACTAAATTCGACCACTCGATGTGATTATCTATGATCCAAACAATTGTATCGGATATAGTCAATCCCTGCGAAGAATGTATCGTCGCTGCGTATCCTAACTTCCATGGATCTTTATCAGCACGCAATGCATCTTCGACGACATTGATATCAACTAACACAATATCGTTTAACACTAAAATCTGCTTTTCACTTTGTCCAGGAATATCACATTGGATTGTAGCCGGTTGTAATCTGATTAGTTTTTTGAATTCGCGCAATTGTTCATCAAGTGCTCTATGATCGGTATTAATTTCTTCATAATAGTCTACAAAATTCTTTAACCAATCATGTGGAGACAAACCGGCAAATGGTGGTGGTTGACTATAATCGCCACACATTATCACCTTTGTATTCGCTGGCAATAACCACTCGAGAAACGACACCGTGCATATCTCATCCGAAACAATAAATTTCTCGCCCATGCGATCAGGAGTCCATTCGTCACCTTTCCATCGAAAAAAACTGTGATAAGTGCAAGCATTAATTCCTGGTTGTTTCATCTCTCTTGCAAGTCTGTGTGTTGGTGTTAGCACAATCATGTTTGATTTCCCTCGAAATAATTCAATCGCACGAGTCGTCTTCCTTGACCCACCACAGCCGTTAAAATAACTGGTTTTATAAATCAATATTGGATCGGAACACGACGGTGCATAAAATAGTTCTGATATCTGATTATTTTTCAAGTAATTATTTTCAATTTTAACAGCTGATTTAGAGTAATGACGCAGTATTTTTTTTTAATTCTCCATGATCCCCAGCTCTTGTCTAAATTAGTGAATTCAACCACTGCTTCTTTATATTTTACGTCTATATAAAATGAATCAGTGGCTACTCTAACTGCGGTGTGAGGAAATCTATTTATCATCGAAAGTAAATTAATGGAAGCATAAGCCAGCAAATACGACCTTAGATGAACGTATTGAGGATTTTCTCCATCTAAGTAAGTAATAATTGTACCCTATTTGGTTCCATCTGATAAGAAAGCGTCTTTACGATCGACGTATATACCCCTAGATGTTACATCTGCGATTATAAAATCGTATTCAGCGTCATCTATAATCAACCGCGAAGAATATCGTTTATGGTCGTATTTTTCACCTAGTGTGAACTTACCAATTATTTTTCTACCGATATCTTTTGCGTCTTTATTTCTAACTTCAAAGATTACTTTGTAATATTTCACGATATATTCTTTTTCGAGATCGGGGAATTGTGTTTTGTTTTCGCTGATCATACTATCTAGACTATGGGGTTGTAAGTTACCAGACTTCAGTCTGCGCTCGATATGATATAATTGCTTCACTGACAATCAGCGATATCAGCATTTTAGAATCAATCATATACCGTAATAACGCTATTGGCATCCAGTGTTTTTCAGAGTTGTGTCTACCAAACCGAACATAAGAACACGGACGAAGTCCTTTAGCCAATTCAAATGATACCACACGAGCGAATCAGGTTAAATCAAAATCGGACAGTAGTCCATTAATCACAACACGGGTCATCTCATGTGTGGGATGTCCAAATCTTTTGAAATACTCAGAGCATTCTCCGTACCCAAAAAAACTTCCTTAATAACACGCAACCATATCAACCGAAATAATACGTTTAGGGTCGTACTTTGTATTCCATAATGCATCATGGTTGTACTCGATGCAGCTTGATTTGATATCTGAGAGAAATTCTGCGTGTTGGTTTCCATAGATTTCTCGTTCTCGTGAAATGAGCTGCAACTGATGGTATTGTAAAACAGTTTGTTAATAATTGTTGGTCGTTGGGCCTTTTAAATTGATAGAATTTACCCTCTTCGTCTTCAAAACTGTGAAGTAACCACACTGACATAGGATACTTTTTACTTAACTCGTAAATAAAATCAAATAAATTTCCCCTGTAATATTTTATGGTTATATTCCGCGGAAATATTGTTACCGCAGATGTCCACGCGTGTTCGTTATGGTCAATAATTTTGATTGGAGCTCCTTTTGATTTATATTTTGATTCGTGTAATTCCTTTCCAGTTATCGTCATTACGGTTATTGGGAATCTTAATGATGTTTCTAATTTGATTATATCTTGAATTGTTGCACCGCTCTCTTTCACTGTTTCCCCATTCGTTTATTTTTTTGTGTCTTAGATCCGTCAATTTGTTTCTACACAACGCATTTGTGAAGTGTTCTATTATTCGTTCTGCTACACAATTTATCCTTGACGAATATTTTATTGGTTTTAGTTTTTCAATACTCGGTTTATCATTTATCGGATAGATCCCATAAACAACTGCTGTTACAGGATAGGATATCTCGTAATAGGGTTTGTCAATTCCAGTCAGAATTCTTGGTTTGGAATCCTGACTCATAGTGACAGTACTCTTTTTTAAGATGGGTTCAAATTTGTCGCGTTAACTCCAATTCACCGTTTCTGGGCGGATAATGAATTTAACTCTAAAAAATTACTTTTTCTTGTCAAGATGCGAGATTATCACTGCTGCTCTTTCGTCGTTTATGGAAGCTTCAACACTACGATCAATTCGAAATGTTGACCAACGGTGAGATGCTCCATCGCATTTGAATTCATTAAAACAATCACGGATTCTACTTATCATGCTCCTATCACTTATTACACTCTTTGTACGTCAGTGTAGACTAAATCGAGATTGAATTCAACAATTTCCAAGGCATAATTTTCGATAATCTCTCGAACTCCTCTATAATATAATTAAAACAAGTATTTAATTAAGAAATTTATTATATAATGAATCATTGCAAATGGCTTATGATAGGATCAGTAACCGCTTGAAACAAATCATGCAGAAATGAATTCTGTGGATATCATTTACAAAGTGTACGTCGTGGAATCTTAAGTCCACTATCTTGCATACGATGTGGGGTAGGTGTGCGTGGTAAATCGCACTTGTGTCTCAATTGTAGTAGTAAGCGATACAGAGAGCTGAAGCGCTATTATGATAAGAGAATCAAAGATTCCATCAAGGACTCCATCAAAGATTCCGACTCTGACTCTGTCCTTGACTCTGTCAAGGATAAAATCATAATAACACCTCAAGACTATATTGAAAGATTCCCAATTGATAATTAAACGAAATAATTAATTAGAGAAATAATATAATAGTATATAAATGAACCAAGAAGTTCAATCATATCCCGTGATTACCAAATATGAAGCATCTCGTGTCGTTATTGTCAGACACCGCAGACTGAAGAAAACCAGTTGGTGCTGACAATGGTATGGGTATTTGGTGTTTGCTGCTGGAGAGAAAATGTGTCTAAATCACAGAATAATATATGAATATCACAATGGATTTATCTCGGATGGTTTTGTTCTTGATCGTATTGATTCCAATCCTAAGAACAATTCTTTAGATAATCTACAAGCTATTTCACAAAGTGAAAGTTTAAAACAAGGAGGGACTGGAAAACATCAAAAAATGCAAACAGTATAAAATAATTTAATACAAAAAATAACAAGGAAAGAGTATTTCAATCGATACATGAAGCCAGGAGGTATTTCGATATTTGTAGTGCCTCAGTACGATATGTTGCAGAACAGGTATATCGGTCAGAGATTTCCAAAAGAACTGGACAAAGAATTTAATTTACATACTGTTACGGCTATTGGATTTAAATTATTTATTTTTTAATTGTTAAATCCAAATTTATCATTTAGGGTTTAATATCCATTAATTAGGAAATTGTTCTAGAAAGTTCAGCTTAATCACTTTAACTGTAAATAGGCTGAATTAGATTGTAAACAAGTTTTGACCTTGGCTTGTTTGACCTAAATCCTGACCTTGCTTTAGACATTGTCAACAAGCCTCTAAAACTATTGGTCAATTTCAAGGACAACACTTTTATTGAGGGTGGGAATGGAATGATTTCCTTCTAGAATATTCCATTATTACGTGACTTGGAGAAGGTAGCTTCTTTCTGTGACCTTCCAGAATCACATGATTCCTCTTGTTTACGAGGGAATTACATATATATATAGCTGTGTTTTGGAGCCTAGCTTTAGTAGAATTTTGGGCTTAAAGATATTAGTTGTGTGTATTTCATGTTTGAGTGTCAAATTTTATTATTTTATTCTGAACTTTGTTTCAATTTGTTGGAAAAGAAGAATTATTCTATTTATCTGGAAAACGACAGATGTTTATGATTTTCATTTGGATGATAACAAAAAAAGAACAACGAAACAAGATCTGCATCACGTGACATTGTCAGCCATTTTGGATTACATTGTCAAGATTGGAACCTGGAACTATTAGAACATTTGTTTATCAGGACTCTTACAATTCCATTAGTGGATTATTTTTGTGAATTCTATATTGGATTAATGTTGGATTTGATTCTCTAAAACTGTAAGTTTATTTATTTTATGAAAATGATTGTACTTAAGAAATTCATTGTTGTAGTTATACAAGCTTGTTAGTTTTCACTCCTTCTGCTGCTTATAATTCGAGCCTAAGCACGTAACAATACGTCTGAATTCTGTTTTGTAACATCAAGGGGAATAACTCGTGTGGGCTTGTGTGTGTGGTTTTGAAACAACGATAACTCTTTTGTTGTAGTCACGTATCTCAATGGGAGAATGGCTTTTTTGTGTTGGTTTAATGTTTCTTGGGGTAGAAAAGTTCCGCATAAGACAATCTATTGCTGTCATCATTATATCTTAATTTGACCCAAACTGATAAGATATAACACACTTTAACAGAAAATGAGCGCTAAAATATTAGGCACAGTCTGATTATTCGCGACCGCAATGAGTATTACCGTTATACACATCGACAATTTCATAAAATTCCAAATACACTACGGGAGTGGAAACAACACAACCTTGATTGCCCTACATGTACCCAAATTCTTTCCTAACACGGAAAGAAAAACCACAACAACAACAATAATAGATTTGTCGAAAATAACAAAGTGGATACAAAAAAAGAATAACTGTGATTGATACACATAAGTCGTATTCAAAAGCACATACCTGTAGATACGAGTACTAATGTACTGTATACACAGATGGAATGTCGTCCTGGGTCCCAACGTTCGAATCTCGTGGCAGGCATTATTGTCTACGGTACCGATTTGGATGGTTTTTCTATATAATTGGGGGCTTTAAGCCTTTCGAACTTCAAACTGAAACAACCATATATCACACACCGTCACACGCGGTGTGAATGTGTTTCTGCATTCAAACCGGGTTGATTTTGTGGGGTTTCAGTTTGAATGTAGAATCGCCCCCGTCATTGTCATCCTATAATCTATTGTTATATTTCATGTATCATTCATTGTATATATGTGTGCCTTACAAACTCGCCATAACACCCGAATTGGGAGCTGAAAAAGCTGTGCTGTCTTAAATATCAAATATGTATATAACACCTTATTCATCATCATATACAACCTTCATATATATCTCTAGGAGCAAAAAGATGTGAATAACACCTTGTTGCGATCGGAGTTCATACAAAAAAAGGGTCAAAAAATTGATAATTTTGAAGAAAAGATATATTATAAACATATATTATTATATATATGAATTCTGTAAATAGTAACCAGATTATAACCGAAATTTTAAATTTGAAAAAATCAAGGATTACAATTGTCAGATAAATTAAATTGTGATCAGATGATTTCTGATTTTCAAAGATATTGATGATAATTCTGGAAGTAATAATACGTGTTGCCAAAATCGTACTTTTTTATCAAGCGAGTTCAGCACGCTATTTATGACTCCCTTCAATTCTGTAACGACATCAATAAGTTCGTCCCTTTATTCACTGTTGTCGAAAAAAATAAGAAAAGAATTGGGGCAGCAATATGAAATCCAACGCACAATTAATTCGAAAATTAAAACAATAAAAGAGATTATCCGCCAAAATGACCCCCCCCCCCCCGATTGACTCAACAGTAAACACACAATACATACATGAATAAAACAAGGCATGAAACAGACAGGTATGTGCACTTACTCATCTAAAAGAATTCTATAGACAGATATGTGAGCTTACTCAACTAGAACAAAATTCTATAGACAATTTGTCAATGGTTTGTCACTGGTGATTTATCACTACGCGGTAGTAATGTAGCAAATTGGGGGGGGGGTGAAGCAATCTACGGATCACTACATTTAGATCGTACATTAATTTATAATGGTGGGTGAGGCAATGACAACTAAATTAGCACAACAACGATTAGATGCGATTAAGAAATTTATTCCAGTTCGTGATTCTCTTCGAGGTATGCTCCAAACGAGACAAGACCGTCAAAGTGATTTTTTTTTTCTGCAGAAACTCAACAGCTATTCAAGCCCATTACTTCAACTACTGAAAGAGTTATATTGGGAGAGACTAATGAGGAAGATAATAGAAAAAGGGTATTATCCCGTTGTTAAAACAGATAGTTGGAGATAAACAACAACCAAATGATGAAGAAGAACAACAGGGTGATGCTAGTAAAACAAAGGGTGTTTCTTTAGTGGATAAAATTACCAATGAGGCTAAAACAGGAACAAAACGATTTCCATTATCAAAACAAAAGGATTATGACCTTTTTGTTGATTTTGCTGTTAAAAGCTATCATTCAAAAACGAATTTTTTAAAAGATGATTATAAAGATAAGATAATATCACGCAATGACTGGTTCGATGGGTTGTATAAAATAAATAAGGGGATTTATCGTTTATATAGGGGGAGTTGGGGTATACACTATTTAAATAGGGAATTAGTGATTATAATAAGCAACAAATAGAAAACGACAATGGGAAATAGAAAAACAACAAAAAAGAAAGCGTCCAACACCAACACGGAGACAAACACGAAGACAAAAAAAGCAAGAAGAACCTCAATGGGATACATAACTTGATGACGATAATTCAGAAAGAATGGATAGGTCACTGGATGAATTATCTGGCGAGCAAGGTGCAACTGGTACAACTGAAAAAGATGAAGGTGGATATCAAAGGGATTTTTCAGGTAGTGGTATAGTGCGTTGTCCTAATAGTATTCTCGGGGATATATCACAATTAGAAGTTTTTGTAGGAGGGAAACGAGCCGGAAATAACTCACCGGAAGTAATTAATGAGGCAGCTGATATCTGCAGACTACTATTTGAGGGTGGTATCATGGATTTTGATGAATATCGAGATCATCAATGCGAAATCCTGCGGTTACTATAGTGATGAATTTGATGACTTCGTTGAAAATCCGTAGGATTGGAAATTGCTAGCAATGAAAATCGTAAACGATTTTACGATTAGATAAATAAGATTTAAATAAGATGATACTACAACCACAGAAAACCAACAATAGTCTATGTAGTAAACTCACTATTGCCTGTTTATAGAGCGTACTATGGAGATGGTCTCGGTAATACCATTGCAGGGTTATTTGCAAGAATGGCTCCAAAAATAGCATCAATCGCAAAACAATTATCAATGAAAGCTATTGATGTTATTCGTAATAATGGTATTAGCGCTGTTGGTGATGTTGCCGGGAAAGCATTTTTTTCCGCGGAAAAAGAAAAACTAGTAGCGTTAGTTCGGCGGCGAAGGAAACCAATGACAAAGTCACTAGGGCCACTACCATCTACGGAAATTATGCCTGCAAGTATTAGTAAAATAATAAATAACGCGGTGGGTCAAAAATAGCATCACTGAACAGCGTCCAGGATAATATCACTGCACATATGATAGCGGGAAGTGGCTTGAAATCGCGAGTGAGATCACGATTTAGATCAAGAAATATATAATAATATATTCAAACAGTCCCCTGACACAGCGTTTGATATGGACGCCCCAGTGCGCAAAGATGATTCAATACTTAATTATCAATATTTTTCCTATAATGTAACACAACCGTATCTTCGATCAAGAATCGAACTTCAAGTCCAGGATACCAGCAAGTTCCTTCTACCCTCTGAAGCTTTTATCGAATCAGAAGGAGAAATTGTAACAGATAATCGTGCTGCTAATGATCCGCCATATCCACTTGGTACCAAAGTCGGCTTTGTTAATAATGGTATCATGACGCTATTTAACAGCGCTAGATACATGATTGATGGAAAGGAGATTAAATCCACAGAGTCTGATGTTGATGTTGCCACATCAATAATGGGGTTAGCAAGATACTCTGATGATTATAAAAGATAGGTAGGTCCATCTATCATGTTCGCTAAGGACATTAATGATCACGCTGAACCCGCCCAGTATAATATAAAACAACCAACGAATCGTGGTACCCCTGATGATGGTGCTGCTGCTGTTCCTCCTGCTCCTGCTAATATCGAAGATATGATTATAAATACTAATCCTAATTACAGCCTAGGGGTTGCAACAGGCTTATCAATGTTGAAAGGAGATCGTAGATTTATCTCATGCGCGATTTCACTAAATCATATATTTGGATTCTGCAAAAATGTTAGAAAAGTAATCTATGGAGCGAAGCATTCAGTAGCCTTAGTGCGAAAAGGTGATGATAATGATGCAATCTGGAGGATTCCAGCAGATCCTGTAAACCCAGTTAATGACCATGACAATGTGAATATAACAAAACTAACACTGTGGATGCCAGTTATGACTCCATCAATCATCATAGAGTTAAAATGACTATCACTTATGAGTACAGGCGGCAAATCATTACTAAGTTGGCTAACAACTACCACGGATATGGTGGAGAGTAATAAGAATGGTACATTTACTTGCAACTGGCATTAAAACGAGGTATTTTTGCGCCGCGTCATATATTTGTTGCGTTACAGGATAGGGCGCGATTGGGTTCACAAACACACAGCCATATGATATTTTATACATTTGGTGTTAATGAAGTCTCACTGAGTGTAAACGGTAAACAGGAACCAACCAAGGATATTTTACTTGATTACGAACAAAACCAAATTGCATGCGCGTATCATCGTTTGCTATCATTTATGGGACGCGATAATAATGTAGATACCGGTCTGCAAATATCACAGTGGGATTTTAAAAACCTATATCCCATCTACTACTTTTCATTGGAACATTTTGACTTAACCAGACAATCCGTTGTTGAAATATACTTTCGATCTCGTGTAACCGCTCCTCCTCCTGGTGGTTACAGAGCAGTTGCTGTAATTCTCATTGACAAATCAATGCTACTCGAAGGTGTTGGTGGACGAATGAAAGCAACTGATGCTTCAGTGGAAAATGTGTAGACAATTATTAATAAAATGTCATATAGTGTTGTTAGTGTAACGTTCAATTCTAGTCAAATTAAAAAATTGACGACTCGTCAGATAAAACACTTCAATGATGCATCAAAGATCAGATCACTCTCTCTGCGGAAGCGATTAAGAACATGATGAAATCAGTTGGTATATTCCCACTTTTCGCTGCGTTACCAGCGGTAGCAACAGCCGCCGCGCCAGAAGCCGTTGGTACAGCGGCAGGGATGTCAAGAAAGAAAGCTACCGGACAGGGATACAAAAATAAGAAACTATCATGAAAAGGTCTAAGATTACCAGGAACTCCGTATTCATGGTACAGCGGAAAAGGCCTGAGACTAGGAACAGTTTATTACTAATAGTTCCCGTGTCAAATTTTGATTTACTCCATGCTGCTAAAAACTACCGATAAAAAAACTTAAGAGGTGTATTTATGAGAGATAAATTACCACAACAGCCAAACAGTGTTGAAACCGGTATTATTAATCTCGATAACAGCAGCTGACCTGGATCTAACTGGGGTGCATACGCGATTGATCCGCGTGCAATTGTTTATTTCGATTCATATGGGTTAGCGCCGCCTAAAGAATTTACGCGTTATATAAACCACTTAAAAACTCCTATCCGGTATTCTATGCTACCAACACAGAAAATGAATGACCCACCAATATGCGGCATAGAACTATTAAATCATTGGGTAAACCACCACAACATAAAACCGTACACAAATATACGAGTAATCGCTTTTTAGAGAAAAATTATATAAAATAACATGATTGGTGTTTGGGGGAGATCTTTATCAGGTATGAAAAATCGACCGCGGAAATATCTGCAACCAGTGATGTAAAAAAAATAATTGAAGACGAAACAGCTGAGATGTTGAACTTAGCAAGTGTTGATCCCAATGAAATAGTCGTATTTCAAGATCGTCAGGGAATATTGAAAACGAGTAATGTTTTGAAGATGAAATAGCTGAGATATTGAACTTAGCAAGTGTTGATCCCAATGAAATAGTCGTATTTCAAGATCGTCAGGGAAAATTGAAAACGAGTAATCTTTCTCTTGATGATATTTTAGTTAAACAACGCTACGCAGTAGAAGATACTATCGCGTTGTTTTCCAAGGAGGGTAAACTCAAACCGGATGTACTTGTTTCAACAATTGAGGATAAAATTAACAATTTAGAACCATTAAAAAGCTACGCAATGAATTCGACGACCACATAACTAAATTCGATCAGTTTTTTGAATTACTAAGAAATATAGTTGACAATATTGACAAACCTCTATTAGATTTCCTTGGAAATCCACAGGTGACCACACCGAAACTCAAGGAGATAAAAACCTCAATGGATAATTTGTAAAAGTTGCGATCCGAGTATGACGCTCATGTATCTCAATTTACTACGTTTCGTAAAAACTTTAACAGGACCGATGACTCCATTGATAAATTGTTCGGTAAAAAAACTTAGAAACCCGATGATGTTACAATAGATCTCGCTGATATTATCACAAAACTTGATGAAATAAAAGCTATTAATCGGAGAATAGGAGTCGTTCACAAAGATATTAAAATGATGATAGAAAAACGTGAAAAAATAAAAATCCCTCACGAACAAAAAATATTATAAATATCGTGTACGCGATCCAACACGGATCATTTGCATGGACACGTACAAACAACAAATTAGATATCACCGCGGCCGTCAAGGGTATTTATCGATTAACACTAATATCAACGACTCAGTTTAATATATCATCAACGAGTTTATCTGGGGTCAACAATATGATATCAACGAACATCGACAAAGGAACAACTGAACGATTCACAATAGCATCCACTGAGAATAATTTGGCTAGAGTTTCAGTAACATGGTATGTGGAATTCGTAGCGGATTTGAGTAAGCAACGAAATTGAATTCTGTTGTAATAAATAAAATGTCATCACAGCAGTATCGCTATGATCAAGTCAGAGAATTTCAAACTAAATTAAAAACACTCACTGAGGAGTATCAAGTAAAAATAAAAAAATACCGACGAAGAATCACCGCAGTTGATGTTACCGTGTACTCGGTATCAGGTGTAATCACCGGAGCCCGTATTATACTCTCCTTGGTGACAATGTCTGCCCAGATAACTGTTCCAATTTGTATATCCGCGGCGACAACAATCGCGGAAATTATTTCGATTATAACAAAAAAAAGATCATCGTAAACTGTAAAATTACGTAGTTAAATTTCATGTTGTGTTACAATTATCCTCGATGATATCGTCGTCACTCAATGATACATTAATATCCGATAATGAATTTTCAGCGATGGTACGTGTTTATGATTCCACGAAGTCAAAATCAGAAAAAAATAATACGAATATAATAACAATGGCAACATTGCAAGAACTACTTCAACGAATAGCAGAAAATACCACACCTGTGAAAATCAGCATGATAAAAATAACCTCAACGAATCCTGAATTCAGTGTGAATTTCCCTACTGCGGTTCCAGTTAAGGAGATAGCGTTATCAAAATTGCGAGTATACCATAGTTGACCAAATATTAGATCGAAATCATTTGGTGGTCAGCAACCGTATAATTCCCTGGTGCTTGCGAGTAAAAATAAACCCGATGGTACTCCAGATTGGAATGTTGTTTCGCTACCATCTGGTTCATACCAAATCGAACAAATCAATAATTAATTACAATGCAGAATAAAATCAATTACGGACAAAGCACCGAAAATCGCTATAACGGTTCACGAGCCGATGTTATCATCTGCCATTGAGATAAACTCACAAGGATATGTCGTAGATATCTATAATAGCTCAATTAGAACCGTGCTAGGATAGCCTGAAATCCCACCTCGACAAGATTTACCACCCGAACTTAAAAAAATCTGATTATATTACCGGCAAGATAGAACCTGATAATCAAGTAAAACGTGATAGAGAGTAAACCGAGTATACCGAGTTAGATTTTTTTCGCAATAATAATAAAACGACATCTTGATAGATATTACATAACTCGACAAGATAAAATCGATGAAAATTTTACAGCAATAAATAGCGATTTTTCTTTGTTGTTGGTATCTATCGAATTTGGTACTCTCACCCGAGACGAATTTATCAGCGTCGTAGAAACGTGTAATAAAATTATCTTTGACATGGAAGTATTTGATACACAAATTATTCAAAAAGTATCAGAAGATGATGATCCTATAACGAGAACAGAATTTGTAGCGAAGTATGATATACGTGTAGAAGATATTCCAACATTTAAATTACCGGGGTATAATGTATCCGAGTTAAAGAAAAAACTCAATGACGCTATATTTGATGGTTTCAAAAGTATTCACGACGCATAGAAAAAAAGCACAACCACAAACAACAATCCTCAAGTATAATAATGACCCAGACAGATACGGGCTGCATATCGCTCCTCAAAACGTCAATATATTTTCAGTGATTGCATTGAATTTAGTATGTGATGTTATCGAAGGAAGTTATCAAATAAATCTTGAAAGATCGAATCAAGAACTGGGATATATTTTATACTCATTTGAACCAACAGCTTCACCCGGATTTTAATGATTTAGGATCCAACTAATCCATGTCTATATGCGATATGCGATATCAAAATGATTCGTTAACGAGAATTAGTTTTAAACTCACTGACCAGTCCAATAATCTGATTGATTTGCGAGGTGAGGTTTTACAAATTAGTCTGTTTGTGAAATCCTAAAAGGATTTTTAACCTCATAGCAGCAGAGAGGGTGTGACAACGACCTTGCGTCGCCAAAGGAAGCTTTTTTTTTTTTTTACAATTTTGGAGGAAGCATTGGTTTGCTAAATGGACGCCTCTATATAAGGTTGTCCTTTTCGCCCTCCTTGTTGCTACTGTATATACACAGACATACCACATGTAAGGAAGTCACTTTGCATCATTCTTAACAAACCTAATCCTAATATGTTGCGATAATTGTTTTCCTAAATTTACATATTTCTAACGGTCAACATTTGACACTTTAAAAAACGAATCATCGTGTAACGCGTCTGGGGATACTTCTCTGCACATAATTAGTTTTTAAACTCCCTACAACGCGTCTGTGGATACCTATCCGCATATAAGTAGGCTTTGACGCTATGTTGTATCCCATTGTTGTTACCTTTTGTAGCTTGATTTGTACAATGTTAAGATATTAGGTGAGTTACAGCCAGCAGAAGAAATATATATGCCAATATTTCAATGTCTCGTTTGAAACGTTAGGTGCGATAGAAAACTTCCAATGGGAGTTATTTTTCAGCGTGAATGCTTGAATCTAATTTGTAATGCATTCGTGCACGTCCTGATACGCTAGTCTGATATTGGTCATTTCATACTATATAACTAGTGTGAAGATGGTCATCTTATGAATTATGATAAAAACCTTCAACGAATTATATGCTATTAACTATATATCAAGAGTTTCAAGGAAACTATATTACCCCTATTTATGTTTCTAATTCCTCTGCATAGATTACCCTAACCAATTGAAATAACATAAATCATAATAAATAATTCCGTGTTTCAATGTTATTTTCTCCCTGCACCCCAATCATGTGTCCTTCGTTTTGTATGTACAGTGGTATATTTAATCCTTTTTTTACAATATGTTACCAGGTCTACAGATAAAGGATTCTCATACATTCCTTCTATTTTCATTGGTTGTTAATATAACCTACTTCTGTAATTGTTAATTTTGAAAAGAATGCCCAACAGTATGACCAGTGTCGTTTTTTATTTATTGTACCCTTCGGCAATGCTCGTATGTATGTAAAGCGTGATGATGTTGGTTTATCTCAGTTAAGCAATAATTGTTGTTCTTATTACGTGTTTCTTAACACTTTTGCAGACACAGACAAATTATTCTTTTCACGATCTTCACTCAGATAAGAATCCCATTTATAATGGTCGTTGCGCGTATACGTACAGACAGCAGGGATACACAAATGTGTGTTACAGCATATGGCTCTTTATTTACATTAAACGGGTTGGCATTGAGAAAATATATTGATATGCATTTAAACTAGTTTGAATCGATGTATTTCAATAGACAAAGATAATTGGTGTTTTGATCAGGTGAGTTTCAGCCAGCAGAAGCAATATATATATATATATATATATATATATATATATATATATATATATATATATATATATATATATATATATATTAATGTCTCCTTTGAAACGTTAGTTGCGATAGAAAACTTCCAATGGGAGTTATTTTTCAGCGTGAATGCTTAAATCTAATTTGTAATGCATTCGCGCACGTCCTGATGCGCTAGTCTGATGTTGGTCATTTCATACTATATAACTAGTGTGAAGATGGTCATCTTATGAATTATGATAAAAACGTTCAACGAACTATATGCTATTAACTATATAACAAGAGTTTCAAGGAAACTATATTACCCCCATTTATGTTTCTAATTCCTGGGCACAGACAACCGTAGCCAATTGAATTCACATAAATCATAATAAATAATTCCGTGTTTCAATGTTATTTTCCCCCAGCACCCCAAGCATGTGTCCTTCGTTTTGTATGTACAGTGGTATATTTAATCCCTTTTTCCAATGAGTTACCAGAATCACGTTAAAGGGTTATCATACATTCCTCCTTTTTTCATTGGTTGTAAATAGAACCTACTTCTGTAATTGTTTATTTTGAAAATAATGCCCAACAGTATGACCAGTGTCGTTTTTTACTTATTGTACCCTTCGGCAATGCTCGTATGTATGTAAAGCGTGATGACGTTGGTTTATCTGTGTTAAGCAATAATTGTTGTACTTATTACGTGTTTCTTAACACTGTTACAAACATATACAAATTATTCTTTTCACGATCTTCACTCAGATAAGAATCCCATTTATAATGGTCGTTGCGCGTAGACGTACAGACAACAGGGATACACAAATGTTTGATACAGCATATGACTCTTTATTTACATTAAACGGGTTGACATTGAGAAAATATATTGATATGTATTTAATCTTTTTGGAATCGAAGTATTTCCTTAGACACAGATAATAGGTATTTTGATCAGGTGATATTAATATTATTTATTTTTGCTAGGTGGGAGGGGAAAGGCAGTCTTGACAGATGTTATATTTTTTGTAAAGTTCTGATGGTCTGGATTATGTCATATATTTGGTTGTGTATTTGTCACATATCAATAGATATGCTTGATTTATACAATGCTAAGAAATTAGGTGAGTCACAACGAGCAGAAGTAAAACATATCTTAAAGTACAACCTGTTTGAACTAATACTGTTGAGACTATTCATACAGCAGGATTTGAATTAATGTATCTGCTGTAAATGTTGTCCCTGCACTATTGGGCAAGTCGAGAGCCTAAGAGATAAAAACAAAGACGAAGGGAAAAAGAAAATTGAAAATTAAAAAGGAGACGGTTTGTAATTCAGTTGTAAATTATCTTTCATTTGTTATATTCTCCACACTAATTGTTTATGTAAGGTTATGTTTAGCTTACTAGTTTGTAGGATATGTTGTAAATGCTTATTGTTTGTGTAGTTAAAGCTTCGTGCAATGTTTTTCAATCAGCAGATATTATGAAGGGATACAAAAATATGTCTTGTATGGATTGTATTTTATGTTTTTGTAGGGTTCTATTTTATGCCTTCAGTTAGCCACCTTTTGCGGCTGATTTTGCTGTTGTTTCTATTATTTCTTTATTAAGCGACCCATATGCAATGTTGGGACAGAATTGTAATCAATTGTTGAAGCGAATTTTGTTTTGGGGTTGTTAGGTTTTGGACATTTCAATTAAGGTAATGTTTTTTTTTTCAATTGTCGACTAGGTCTGATATCCTGACTAATGGTGTATTTTTTGTCATCCTAAGGATGGATGTTACCCTCATTAATGTTAACTCTCTTTAAGTCGTACTTATGGTTTGTCTTGGCTGTTTCTGTATGGGAATGACATTTTCTCTAACATACAATGAACTACAGAAATATCCGATTTTTATATAATGAATCTCTTCTTGGTAATAACCATACTTTTCTAATCTTGGACGCAGTTAGTCCGAAAAAAGAGCCAGCCTGATCAAACTAATTTTCAACCAACCCACCAGCGTCGATTTGTATCCTGTACTCTCCCGCTCTAGAGAATGGTTATTATCTATCATTCTTTCTTAAACTTTGGATTTCTGTTATAATCCTTTGATGTTTTAATATTTTTATGCGACATTGGTCAATGGATTGTATTGGTAGTTGTCCTATCGTTTGCAATTTCTGATATGAACCTTATATAATATGTGCAGATTATTTTATGTTCGATATTTTTCGGAAATTCTTGGGTGAAGAGTTGGACAAGTAATTTGTGTGCGATTTAAAAAACACTTATTACTTTGCTGCACAATAGGCATCACTTAAAATATACTTGATTTATGGATTGGCTTCTTTTATACCAGGGACACACCTTCTAAAGCTTTTGACATATATATTGTTCCAATCTTTATCCTATTTATAATGAGCTTTTGACTAATAGAGTGTTTTCGATCTTAATTCTACGTATAATTAGTTTACCGTTAGGAGTTATCAATGTGTGGGGATATTGTTTTTCCTGTTGATGTATTGTGCATTTTATTGAAGTAACGTTCATCTTGGCATTATTTATAAATTGTATTCATAATTATACGGTATATTTCATGGTTTTGAGAATTTATAAGTTTACTAATTTAGATGCCCTCTCTGTGTATTTCTCTGTCGTCTTTTCCACTATACTTTGTCTACGAACCATCGCCTCGCCGTATGCCGGAAAAGTTAAGATAAAAACTGCACCGTTAGGTCGCTTGTGACAGTATGTTACACTAACATAGGGATTTGTAGAATTCGGAAACGGTGGAAAGTGCAGCACTGTGCTAAGAAGAAAATGAGAAAATGTAGAGATTATGTAATCCAAGATCTTTCTGATCGCATCCATATAAAGCGTGATATAATGATTATTGAAACTCACGTGCATTGTGGAGATTTTGACCCATTGGTATAATGTTTTGCGTATTCCGCATTCATCTTGTCTACCTCAAATTGCACGTTTACCCTCAAACATATGTGGGTTAAAGTTTATCGCAATACTAAAGGGCATCCAGGCTTATTTTAGGTAAAGTACATGTCTGTGTGGCGGTGCATGGATTTATAGAAGTTGTGATATCTGTTATAATTTAGTCCATTTGAATGACTAGTTTGTTTGTGCTACCTGGCCTATGTATAGCGTTTAAGTCGTGTGCATCTCCCTGTAAATTGCTGTTGTGGATCTGGCCGCACATCTCAGTAATATCTTCTCTCCTCGCTGACTTAGTGGTTGTTCCTCAGTTGTGTAGCAAACACGTGAATTCTGTTAAAGACAGAAGTGGTCTGTTTTAATAAATATGAGTATTTGAGTTCTAATTCATGTATGAGGAAGCTTTATATTTACATTTAATGCTTCTATTTACCAGAGTTTTTCTCGTAAAAATCAAAATTATGTTTGCACCCTTTAACCGAGTTTCAAAACAACTTTACGTCTAACATATTAGGTGATAATTGAAGATAACGCAACCAACATAAACGGTGTTTAATTCAATATTTTCCCTTGCACCTCAGACAGGTTTGTCAGAAAATATCTTTTTATTGTCATTACTCAAATGTTTATGTGCACTCGTGTCATATATTAGATACAAACTATCGTTTTAAATAAATAAGGTACATTGTTACATTACTGGTAATCGTTTACATTTTATATCTGGGATATTATGTACGAAGACAACTTGTTCCAAGACTTGGTGATATATTTAACTTTTAATGGGGAATAAGTCTTATTTTATATTTATAAACATATGCATACATGCGCTGCTGTTTATGAGGTTGTCTTTTGCTGAAAGATGTTTTGCTATATTTTGCAACTTATACGTTGTGATGATACTAATTACTGTAAATTAGCCAAACTATGATCAAAGTACGACTAATATATAGTATTATTTTAACACAATATTTGGGGTTTCGAAATAGACATTAAGGCATGCATTATATTAAAAAAGATGTAGAAAATTGTAGTATTTATTTTACAAGACTTAAATGGATACATGAATTTTGTAGAGTTAGTCAGATCTAATCGCTGAACTCCAAATTAAGATTGCATAGACTTTGTGTTATTATTTGCGAAAAGAGTATTTCGACCTTAATAGTATTGAATTTGAATAAGTGCATATCACTAGCGTAGATCTCTCTATATACATATGAAATGTTTTAGCTAATTTACCTTGAAGCCCTCATACAAAAATATTGATATATTTTATCCGCATCTCTGACGCCACTGAGTACATTAGGTTCGTAAGAAGGAAGCATAGTTGGCATTGCTAATGTCAAATAGAATACTATTCCAGATCAAAGTTCCTTAGTACTTATTTGGTATGGAAATGTTTGATAGCCATGGATCGCAGATGGTGAGTATTACCAGATAGCATATTCTGGAATATTGATTGTAAATATTCAGGAGCACAATTATTGGCTATCCGGTACATTATTTTGGCCTTTTTCAAACCGATTCAGTTTTTAATAGGCAATGATTTTAACATACTAAAGTTTATTTACTTTTATGTTCTGGATTGATATTAGCCTGAATGGTATTTTTGGAAGATGTGCTAACTTTGTTATGTTTTTATTTTTATAATTACTCAACACTGTGTTACACAAGTGTAGATAGAGTTCATGCAACTGTTATAAAATAGTTTTCTGCACCTTTCATTGATAACATTCGTATCCTAATGTAAAGCCATTAACATTTTTCTGACATGTTTGATATGTTCAGTCCATGATATGTTTTTGTCTACCAAAACACCAAGTAGTCTATCATGACAAACCATTTGCCAATTTTTATCCTTCCATGTCAGACATAGTTCATCACTATCAAGGTTTATTCTTTCTTGTTGTGTTTAGATACGTAATAGTTTAGTGTTACCAGTATTTACCACTATATTTAGGGCACAAATGAGGTTGCAATATTTAAATTGATTATGAAAGTTATGCTTTCTGACGTAGCTGAGGCAGACGTTTTAATGAGTGGTGGACCGATCATCTCAAGTCCTGTAGCTTTCTTGGTACCAAGTTTAATGAGACATATTGTAACAACATTTGGTTGATATATGACAGAGAAACATACATATTTAGGGATTGTTCAGGTCATTAAAATCATTACATTGTTTTTCAACTACCAGTTCTTTAAACTTTGTGTTAATTTTAGTAAACAGAAAGTATCGAAAACATTTTCAATGCCAGTGTCATCAGTGACACTTTTCAGTGACTTTAGTGACATTTTTCAGACTTGAGTGAATTTTATTTTTCTGAATTGTGTACGCTACCCCAATGAGTTCATTAAAGACTTTTCAAATGGAATTTGCGTTGCTCTTTTTATTTCAAGTATTGATTGATAAAATGGTTTTCTAAGCATTTTCAATCATATGTGTTATGTTATTTCCCCATACTTTATATTGTGTATAGTTTACCATATTTGAATTGTCTTCGTGGCTTCATAGTATCTAGGATTTCAGTATTAAATAAATTATGTTGGATTGCACGCTTTAATCGAACATAATTGGTCATGAGAGATAACACATGTGAGATGGCGCTAAGACCATAGAAAATTACCTCATGTGGCTTTCATGGTGGTTTTAGTTTGAGGCCCTTGATCTTTGTTATCCAAACCATGGATAATATTCCATGCAACTCTATATTGGTCATCTTGAACTTGTTCTTTACTTCAATATTGGAACGATTTGTAAGTGATGGTTTTGTTTCCTATTTCTCTTGCAATTTTCTTTTCTTATAAACAGATGTAAAATAGTTGTCACTCAGACAAACATTTGGTACATTAACATAGGTATAAATGTGATAAGTAACAGTGATTGATAATTATGTTACCTTTGTGGGCTCATTTACCAGGTAGACTAGGCCTCATGATTCAATAACGTCCATCCAGTTACTCCTTTTTTGAGTTTTTATATTGTATATCTGTTTTATTTATCATCAGTAAGAACGTTTTCTATTTATTTCAAAAGGTTATCATTCCAAATTTCTTGGTTTGAAGTGACCTACTAGGTCTTTCTTCTGGATTCACATCTTCCCTACTGTATACAAAACATCACCCGTTTTTCTGTCCCTGTGTAATGGTGTATCCTTGACAGTGAAATAGACTATCATTATGGGTAGCATGTAATTTAGTTTCAGTAAATCCTAAAACACGTATATTATTTCCTTGGAAGAAAACATTAATTTAATCCGTTCTATTTTTTCCATCTGTGTATTGTCTTCTATTTGGAGTGATAGTTAGCAACAACAAGTAAAGCAGTTTAAATATACATTGTTTGGTAAAATAAATAATCATATAATTCAATTATGCTTAGTACAAACTGACAAAATGTCATTTTCCTCTTTCTCTTAAAGGTCGTTCTAGAATTGAGCTTGAGAGTGTGCTGATTTAAGTCTCTCTAATGATTTTTATATGTAAAAGTATTTCAACTTGACAACTATTATATTCATGTATCAAACGTCTGAGAATTTAGTGTTAATTAATGCATGAAAAGTGTTTTGATGTAAAATTTGTATGGGTCGGATCAGGTCAAGTGTTGGTGGGTGGGTGTGGGTCAAACGTTTAAAATGGCCACGACTTTCCTCAAATTAGCACCAATGCAAAACCTAAGTGTCTATAACTCAGGGTGCATATTACCCAAAAAACATGCGCAAGAATATTACAGTGGTCAATCTTCCATTACCAAGTGTGTGTGTGTGTGTGTGTGTGTGCCGGTTATAATCCTGCCCTGAATTGTAGATCTGGATTCCATACTCTATTCGCAGATTTCTCTTTAAATGTTATTTAAAACCTTTTATACGTAAAGTAGAAACTTGGAGAAGAACACAAATAGTCTTCCATTTGTTTGAAACAATAGAGAGATTGATGTTAGGGATCCGCTGGTGACAATCTGATTAGAGTTTATAAACGTATTATTTGTAAATAGCTTAGATTCTATTAATATATAAAATTGACTGGTGGGAACTGTCTGACTGTTTCAGTTCAACAGTGCTCATTGAGCACATAAAAGTCTGGGGTAACTGGTTCGAATTCCTTTCTCTAAGAGTAATTAAAAACAAGCAGTTGTGTAGGCATAAGTCAGTGGTGCATGCAGGGCGGCGCAAAAACCACTTTAATCACAAATAAGTCAGTAAACATAATAATATATTAAGGTGTTTATTTTACACGCTTTCCTTTACATGCATTAATGTTATTTTCTAGAATAACGTTTACATAATAAACTGTTCATCGACTGTTTGGTCATATGCTTGTCTTTCTGCTGCTGATTTCAAGCCTTTCCCAACGTTATATGATATGTGACTCTGATGATGAGACGATGGACGTCATTGTGGGGGTACATGTGATGTAAAATTGCAGTATGTCGAAATACGAAAGTTAAGAAGCCCCTCAAGTTTTGCCCCACACCTGGAAAATTGATATGACTACCCTGATGAGAGCGGATACACGTGACACTTATTCCTATATTGGAACCATAAACTGTACTTTCGTCATGATCTTATTTCACCTCGTAATTTTATATGTATATTTACAAAGTTGTCTTCAACCCTCAACGCCAAACTCTACAAGGAACTTGTAACGTTTCTGACTTTATCTTCTCTAGTGATTTAGGGACCTTAGACATATCTTTCGCTTTCACCAATTACATTTATCCAATTTAATTATAGTTTTAGTAAATGGTGACTCAACCTATTTTAATTTATTTTCAAGTAACAGTCAAGACGTCTTCAAGATATTTTCCAGACATATCTAAATTTTTTACTTCCTGAATTCACCAGCTCATCTAAATCTTTAATATCGGTTAATTTCACTTGACTTGTGCCAGTACTTCAACCTTACATTGATCCTTTTTTCTCTGGGCAGCTTGGTAATATCTTGCACCTATCTGGTTCAAACATAACTTATATCAATACGTCTCTTACGGCTGAGGTCTCACAAGAAAATGACTACAAACATATCATTTTGATTGTGCAAAAATTCTTCACTTCCTTAGATAACCTGCAGTGTATACTACATCCTAAAGCGCACTGACAAGTTTAATTACTTTCTCAGTTGTTAATATTGATGCCAACAGGAAACGAATAACAATCTTAATACTACCATAAGTTTTATGAATAGTATTCAGTTCTCTAAGCTATATGACAAAGCTATTTCTATTTTTTAAAATTAAATTTTTGTTACTATTATCAGGCATTCTCTTGTATAAGCCCGAGATATACAACTTTTTGTTCTTTCCAGTATTTGCAGTCCCACATAAAACAATAAATCTAATATTTTGTATAACACTCGCTTCTTTCTATGAATGACAGGCGTTTTATGTAGGTTTAAGTTTAAGCAGATTTATTAGTTGCCTCGATTTGTTTGCTTGCTTTAGATTATTTCTTCATGGATAATGATAGACCTTTAATCTTATAAAACGCGAGACAAATAACTATGTTTAATTATGGTATACATTTTTGTTTGACAACAGATGAAACTGAATGATGGAATGATTAAAAACATTAAACATAATTGCCGTTGACCACATATTGATTTAAAAAATTAGTAACCTGACATAGCTTGTATCCAAGATGATCAAGATAATAAAAGAAAGAAAAATGTAAATACTAATAATTTATTACAATCACTAACTAAAATGTTTATTGGATTCAAAAATTTGTTTTAGTAACATCACATTTACATTTTCATACAGGTCTTAGCCCTCTTCCCTTAATTGAGTGGCTGACGATGGCACGCGGCTGTTCAGACCTAGAGAATACAAAGAGGACTTAAATAAATTGTAGTCAGATGTTTATGTAAGTAACATTTTAAATCAATTTTAAGTGACATCACCATCATCATCATCATCATCATCATCATCATCATCATCGCAACCGGAATCATAATTATGAACATTAAATGTAAATGGGAACCCTCACTAATTAATAACTGATTTAAGAATTTTAAAAATGAATTTTATAAATATTTTAATATGAATATGGTATTAGTCGTTTTCTGTTTAACGACAAATCAATACATGAATGGTTTTACCGATAACAAGGAATCTTAATAAATTTACTTCGGAGGATACATATTGTAGGCTAACAACCTTACCACGGGGAACCCAACTCTGTGGTCTACAATTACCTATTTCGAACCTTTTGAGACACATTCCTTCAATGCACCACTGCAAAAGAAAAATATTTTGAAATAACAATTATGATGTATATTTGTTACATCAAGAAATAATGCATTGTGCAACGCTTGCACACTCAGCCATTGTTTATTGATTGCCATACAATTAAGTGTATGTGTCTGTTCAACTCACTACTAAAATGTGTTAATTGTTTCAAATAACATAATGGATTGTGGGTTTATTCTTACATTTTTACTTTCTTCAATCACTTCTAATCAACATTCACCCGTTAATTCGAGGTCGATTAAATTGTAAAGAGAGAGAGAGAGAGAGAGAGAGAGAGAGAGAGAGAGAGAGAGAGAGAGAGAGAGAGAGAGAGAGGGTGTGTGTGTGTGTGTGTGTGTGTGTGTGTGTAAAGAAAGAAATGAGAAAGATTACCATATTTTTTCCACAATTTGTTCCTTCTGCGGCATATAAATATTTCGTCAATATTTTTCTAGTTTTTGGATTTCTGCATCTCAACCGATGACAAATGTTTTCGTCCACATCCTTAAAATGACGAAAATTGACATATATTAGCATATTTATTGGAAACGTTCTTCATGCACAATCATTTATATAAAAAAGACGTAAATTGAGGTAGAACTCATGTTGATGCAATCTCTCCAGACACAGTCTTAGACAATGACGTAAGATGATGTATAGCTCAAAGTTCAACAGGACACTTAACTAACCATCCAGGTTCCGCCGAATATGTTAAGTCACGTGCTTTGTTCATGTACTGATAAAGAGGGTTTAATTAGTGATGATCACAACATCAGTAGTATGCTTTTCCTGTTAGATCTAAATCAGTGAAGAGCAATTTGAGAGCTATGGCAGGCCATTATCATTGAGTAGGTTCTCATCCTTATAAGTACTAATTTGTTTTATAGAGAGATACAATAATGATATATATATATATATATATATATATATATATATATATATATATATATATATATATATATATTTAGGTGAATAAAGACAAAAGTTTCACTAATTGAGCTATTCGACAGCTTACAGCTGCCTTAATATGACATAGATTGTTACCACGGAACATTTGTGGAAACACCAAATATGAGGTGATCGCGAATTTCACTACAAAATAAAAGAACAAATATTCACAGCAACGTTTTCTCTTACTTTAACCATCTATGTTGGAAAAATACTACACTAAGGTCTGATGATATATCGAAATCCGTAAATAAACTTGAAAAACAATGGTATAGCTACTTTTTGAAGAAAAGACATCGAGTGGGCTAAGATTATAAATTAATATGCATTAATCAATTCGATGTTTTATTAGTATGCTCTCTCCTTGAACTAGATCAATATGTACCGTATTTGTGTTATAAATCAGTTCAAGTTCATTGGATATAACATTCGTGGTTTCACAGCAGATGCAATATCCAGTAAATTGACTAGACCAAATTCACATTTGTAAAAAGCAAATGCCTGTTTCCTTTCAGTTAGCTAGTATATGGCTCTATAATAATAGAATAATGGTGTTGGGAAAGAAAGTACTGTATTCACGTTTCAAATCAGTGGCTGGGAATCTATGATAGGACTATATAATTTGTATCAGATATTATTTGAACGAAATTATTTAACATACTGATTCGAATAAAACGTGCACATTGACGGGACAAGAATGGATGATTTGGTGCACTGATAAGTTGCCAATATAACTATCAATGAACGTTGCCAGTCTGTTCGCTACGACACAAACGATACCAAATACGATTATGTGGTCAAAGATGCAGTTATTACAAGCATTTACAATGCTAATGTTGATAAAAAAAGTTTGCCTTTTATACCTTCATCGCAACAAATTACATCGATGGCTTCACCTAATCAGAATAACATCTTTGTAAGCTTGGCTTCAATAACAAATCAGCGTACGTCTCTGGCAAGATTTATTATTTGACTAGGAATCGCTTATGAAAGCAGCAATGAATCTGCGTGAAGTTGTTTCAACTCTATCGTTTAAAACTATCATAGTAGGGCCTGTGGGACTCGTAATAGCGACGTTATGATGTATCTAACATGTATGATAATCCTTGTAGCAATCTCATAGGTGTCGAGAATTGCAAATTGCTTCTTGATATTTATCGACGCAATGGCGCAACTCTCAGACGAGAATCCGTGATTTGACCAGATACGATACCATAATCGATTCGACTGAGTTTTGCCAGCCGTATTATTGTTCGTCCTGAACATAGTAGACGTTTCTAGATAGTTTTATAAAATCACGATGAGATAGCGTTACCATTTCTGGCTGAGATCACTTAGAAGCAAAAAACAAATACTCCGGCCTCTTTTTGTTCCTTTGTCAAAGGCTATGTGAATGGAAAGATTTGTGAATCGATCATGGTCGTTGAAGTTATATACATTTATTTTTTTGACATTATATGACATATATCATTTTGTACTAATTAACATGTATGTTATTGGAGTACTTGTTCATTTAAATTATCTTTCTAAGCACTGAAGCAACTATTTTTGCGTTCACCACTAATTTATACTCAATTTATATGATGATTGTTTATAGAGTTTGTATGTACACCATGTTGGTAAGTTATACAACGTTGTTTACTGGTAATTAGTTCAAGATCTAGCCATGTTTATAACTTCGATTTTCAGGGAGTGAACTTCTGACCTACATACTGGTCGTGTTATTGTGTGCATTGTTTTTATATACCGTTGGTTAAACAAAAGTTTTCATTCCCATCTAAAATTCAGTAGCAGTAATAATTAACTGCACTATTCAGATAAAAGATCAGATGAATCATTTGTGTAAATTATGTCTTAGAATGATAAATTCCTCATTAACTTTTCGGATTAAAACAATAATTTGGGGTTGTTTCTAATTCTTTCAAAGACATCATGGATTTTATAAACGTGTTCGCTTCTCTTCGCTCAGTTCCTTAAATAAAGACCATAAAACTATACAGTGACATTTGTGACCTTGAATAATTTTCAAAGTGATCTAAGACATAAGAAAACTTGACATCGCTAATTGGGATGTATGATATTGCCAGGAAATGAGAACGCAAATTCACAAGTAAACACACACACGCACATAATGAACATACCCCATAAAAGAAATGGTGGGGTCCATAAATAATGTAACACTGCATATTGGGAGTGAAGACATCTCCTGGCTCTTTTTTCATAAACAGAATCCATTCATCTGTGTCATAAGCCAGACCTTGATCTTTCACGCACTCTCTGCAATATGAAAACTGACTTGTTAGACAAGAAACAGCAATTGATAGATTTTACAAGATGCGTTGCTATCTAGCGACCAATTCCACTTCCTCTCTAATGTCATATAATTATACTTTGACAGTTTGTCTTTATATCTACGACGCAATAAATGTATATCGACAAAGAAGACCACGTTATCTATCTATTATTCTGACATTACATCTTAATTGCTGAGCTCAGATACTGAACGGTACTTCCATTGACGTACAATTCTGTCGGTCCTAAAGTATTACTAGAGGTAACAAATATATAACAAATGCAGTCATGTAATGTTATACGTCTCGATGTGTCGTGTACATACTTGGATATTAGTGTTTTCTTGAACGATTCCACGGAGCAATTAGAGAAAATCCATGCGTTTCTAGAGTACGGCATGGTTGAGTTGAATTTTTTAGCACGATGAGACATAATAAATCCCTCATCAGTATTACAATCTTTGGCGTCTGCTGTGCCGTCATGCTGTGCTCCAAGACTATAAATAAATAATAAATTGAATAAATATATGTAAACTATAAACCCTCATCTAAAAGCAAGCCACACGCTCCAGGTAGTATTATGATCATAAAGCGCGCATAAGCTTTCTACACAAAAGACATTACAGATTTAAGTCTACAGCAGTTTCAATATTTAATTCTCAACGGTGGTGAACGGTCCCTAGAAATTGCTACAAATAATTCATTTCCATAGAAAAGTCATTCCTTCTAATACGCTAAATCTTTAAAAGAAGTTTGACTGTCTGCATTCCATTGCAGATATTAACATTTAAGAATATTTTCAGTGTTATATTTCAATGCTGTATATAGGATATAACAAATATCCAGACATATGCTATTTAGTCAAATATCAGAAAGTAATAACCTGTCTAATGCATTCTGTAAGATGAGAATGATCACTTTATCGCATTTTTAACCAACACGCCAATATCAGTCAAACGGTATATGCTATATACAATTCAAAGTCTTTATGTCTTCAATATAACAAAACGAAATGCAAACAACATTTCACATGTTATATACATGTTCACAATGTATAATCTCACAGAGAAATAATCAAAAACATTTAAAGAAAGTATTTTTGACAATAACTAGAAAGGAAAGAGGCTGGACATGTTTCTCAAATCAGAGATGTCAGTTAAATATTTAATTGTATGCATCATATTTTAATCCTTTAGCAGGTATTCCCAACTTTCTGTATTTCTATAATCTCACAGAAACCAGATTCCATCGCTGGGCACCAAAAGTACTAATCAAGTGAACGTAGAATAGAAAGAGAAATATGTCACAATATATTCACGTACTTGTGACCAAGTTCATGTGATGCTGTCAGCACCGTCCGAGAATAATGACTTGACTGGATAAGGGAAACTCTCTGAACCTCGTCACATACACCCCCCTCAGGACTTACACCTGAAAAAAAAATCAATTTTATCTCTGAACGTCTAGAGTGATCTAATACAGCATACTCCCTTACAAGATCACTAGCACATAGGTATGCAGGGACATGAGAGCACCATTGCTATTAATGGATTCTACCACAAAAATCAAAAACTCTTCCTTTCATAAATTAAACATATCAGGAATTAAATGACACATTGATCATTATGAATATATATATATATATATATATATATATATATATATATATATATATATATATATGGGTGTCTGGGTGTGGACGTGTGTGTGTGTACTCACCGGAAATAACGTTTTTATCCCTGGAATCTGTATACAACTCGTACCTACATATAACGATAATAATCATGTGTACGTGAATACTAAAACACATTCTTGCAATCAATACAAATGTAATCGTTATTACAAACATGACAATGGCATTAATACCTGGGTCTAAGAAATAGTATTTTCCTTAACTTAACACTGATGCTAACCTTAACAAATTTTATTCCTATGTCGGTTTTCTTTAAGTTTCAGCCTGACAGGTACATCAACCTTGTCGCATACCAAACTCAATATGCCTTTGTCCCATTTATTCAACATGGTTTAGATGATTTTCTTTATTGCAATTTTTGCATAAGTAATTTTGACAGACCCAATATGAAAGAATCTTAGAAGTTTGTGGATTGAGCAACACTTTTTTCGGGGATTAAACGCAATTTATTAGCTCCTACTATCTAACTAAAGATTTGTTTTCCTCTTCTGATTAAAACGGCTGTTTTGTGACATCTATTTCTCCTAACAAGATCAATATTCCTTATTTTTCTCAGCGTTGCTATTGGTTTGTGGAAAACACTGATAATCGAAAGAACAATCCAGTCTATAACAGTTAAAGTATAAATAAAGACATTTAGCTTATGATTTGAAAATAATAAGCGCCTCATAGACATGATAACCTATGAAACAAATATAACATAAGGCCTCTAGTAATTTATTAAGCAATAGCAATGTTTAATAACTAACGATATACCTTTCAAAATAGCACATAAAACTATGTTCCTACCATACAGAGATTGCAACATTTTGTTCCTTACGTCTTTTAGAATAAAGCAAATATAATCTATTATTAATTCAAAACTCAAACTGTGTTTATCATGAATAATTTAATATTCTTCAACGAACAGAAGTATGTTATAAATGTAACAAGCTTTTCTTGAGAAATAGGAAACATTATATCTGCCTTTTATATGTACTCGCGATTGTGACGTACTTAACGCTTATACATTGTATCGTCAGCGTAACGTTTAAATCAAGTGTATCAAGTTCATACTTACCCCGTGAAGAGCATTGCATGGTCGAATGCTGGTACCATATTTATGCCAACCATTTGGACCCATTGTTTGAGATCGCCAGTATAGGGGTGTGCATCTATGTACTTTTTTCCATTCTCTGTAACTACCTTTGAACGCTTGTGGGGAAATAGGAATTCTCGCTTTACAAAAATCATGAAAGAAATAGAAATGTTCCAGTGAATGTAAATTAGCAGTTTTCTCTACAATCCCAAATGCATTCGATTAAAAATGAGGTGACAATTGTTTAAGTTACTAATTACGTAAGAAGATGTATAAGAGGCTAGCGATAGCGTGAGAGAAGAACTAGTTCGTATGTGTTGTTCAAACATATTTTCCAGCACAAAGGTACATGGCGGCTGCGTAAAACCCTTTATGTTAAAGACGACCGCCATATGTATAATGATTAGTTCTCTAACATACCAAAAATTACTCAGAAACTGGTTTTTAAGTAAGTTATTCCTTGCCCATGAAATTCAATGGCATATACTCACGAATTCTTTAAATCATGTCGGTATCTGATTTAGAATGGTACATGTCTATCAAAGGCATCAAGGGGATTTCTTCCTAGTTGAGATTAGTGGCACTACACAACTTCTGCATGTCATAGTTTATGATTCCATACATAATGGTTTCTGTCTATTATAGCTTAACGAAAATTACCAGAGGTATGAACACATCACTGAAATGAATTAACTCTTCTACATAAAGATTTGTCAAAGTCTGTTATGAATACTAGGGTGTCCTTATTAAGAAAAAAAGAAAGTATATGTTATTTCCATTGATACCTAATAATGCTAATATATCCACACACAGTTAGAACCAATAACAGAGATAGTGTGTCCCCTTAACTAAATTCACGATGAATATAAAACCGTGAAAATACGAGTCAATTTACTATAAAGCCTAACTCAGTACTGTTAGATAGTTATCAAATAGGAGAAATAATATAAATAATATTTAGCTGAACTACAAAACTTTTCAGATAAAAATACAGTTTGCTCAATCAAATGATTCATCAAAATCAAGCCAACGGTTTTAAACTGGAGTTTATATGTATCTGCATAAGATAAAATCAGCAACGGACTAGGTCTGTGCGATCAAATATCGTTATAGTAACTGAAACTATACTTCATTTCATTTCATGATATGTGTTTTGGAATGTGACCTGAAATTTTGTCAGAAGACTTGAAATTTTAATGAGTTTAACATTATCATCAATTTGTTTGGAATATTGTAATGTATAAATAATTTGAATTATTTAAGATTATTATCGGTTTTGTAATATTCTATTTTGCCATTGACCTTTCCCAAAATCAAGCTCACGATCTACCTGACTAAACATTGGTTCAGTAAACAATATAATACATGGCTGCTAGTTCTGCGTAATTCTACACATTAGTATCATTGTCTTAATATTATTCAATGACATGTATATCACCCATGGAGAGAACTATTGCAACGCATATTGACCATGTTCTTTATTACAAGTTAAGCAACATATTTAATTTTGTTGACAACTTAGGCTTTTCTAGAAAAGCATTTCAGTTACTCATCCTTGGTCTACCAGTGTGTCTTAGATTTGTATTATTATTTTATAACAGTGTCATATTTATTATATAATCTTATTTAATTTATCCTATAACATCTGAGAAGAATCTTCTTATGGGAATTAATTCAAAATATTAGCAACTGGAATGACATAGTCATCATTAATATTCTAGGATAGTAAAATTAATTTGGAGTTGAATGCAGATACGGATATCTCGAATTACTTATTGTGAATCATCCAAAGGCCGCTAGCACATTTCTACATTTCAGATTGGATATGGACATCAGCATATTCAGTGTTGGATCGAAATTTAAATTGTACTTGAATTTATTTAGAACGTTATACATTGATCTTTTGTTGCAATAATTACGACTATTTTCGATATAATTAACCATACCGTCCATCTTCGTAAATGCTCACTTGTGTACTCTGGAGGAATACATTATTTGTTGAATTTTAAAAAATTTTGGAAGTTTCTTCACTTTTCTACTATATAGGTTTAACTCATAGTGTCGTAGCGATAGTAAAGAATACGTTATTGCTTAGCAGCAGAGAGGGTGAGCCGGACAACATTTTTAGACAAGTTTTCACTGAAATCACGCTTAAAACAATGAAATCAGGCAAAAAAATAAAAAAAATCAAGGAAATCAGGCAAAAAAATCAATGAAAAATCAATGAAATCAGGCAAAAAATAATAATGAAAAATCAATGAAATCAATGAAATCAAAAAAATGACTAAGCCTCCATTCGATTTTCAACCGAATATTTGATCCAGTCCGATACGATATCGTGTTCGAGGGTCATGTAAATGTATTGTTACAAATCCGTGTGGGGCAGACTGAGCATGACTAAAGAAATTTCTAAATTGATTGAAGTCCATATCAGAACACCATGTCTGCCAAATATTTCGTAGCGTATGTGTATCAACGCCGTTGAATACAGCAAGCATATTACAGTTATCTCTAATCACTTTTGGAATCTGAGTGTAGCGTTGAGTGACATAGATCACGTCCGTGTTTTTATGCCTGCCTCGGGAAAATATTCTAGCAGGATTTTTTTGTTTATCTAACATGACATCGTCGTATACAACTAAATTGTTGATACTTCCATCGAGGTCTTCTACTGATGGTGCTTCGTCAATATCGGTTATAAATTCAATAACATCCTCGCCGGCAATCTCTGAAGCGTTTTCATTAAAATCTTTTAGCACTTCATAGCATCGTTGATCATCTACGCTAGGGGCAATTAAATACAACTTATCCCACTTCATCCATCTCATTATTAAATTGAGCAACAATTGCGTTTTACCGGATCCAGATGGCCCGATTATAATTGCGCGGATAGAGTTTGGTAGCGCTGCATGATGCTTCACTGGTTCTCTTGTTTTAGTCGCTGAAAAATCAATTATATTCATATCTCTATACATAAATTATGGATCTATATTGCGTGAAGTGTAAGGCGCGTACTGGCACAGATGACTTGACGACGATTACAACTAAAAATAACCGATCAGCGCTTTCTGGTAAATGCGTACAGTGTAGTACAAAGAAATTTAGATTTGTTTCTAAACCCAAGGAACCTTTAAAAAAAACGAGGAGGTGATATCGCTGCCAAATTAGCAAAACTCCCTGGAACCCCATGGGCAAAATACCCCGGAGAAAAACACCTTCCAGGGTATAGTTATTGTGGACCGGGAACAAGACTTGATATCAGACTCAATGATCAAAATCAGCCCCGACCCGGTGAGGAACCAATAAACGCTATTGATAAGGCCTGTCACCTTCATGATGTTGCTTATAAAAGCAGCAATTTGCAACACAGGCATCTAGCAGATGTGAAATTAATTCATGCGTTGAATTCTATCACTGATAAATCCTTCAAAGAAAAATTGGCTTCCTTTTTGATAAAATCGGCTATGAAAAGTAAATTGATGTTAGGTGCTGGTAATTAATAACAACATGGAATCTATTTATTATTCCCCAAGAGGATACTGGAAGGGTAACGCTGCAATCATAAAACTCGCTAGCGCCGCAAAAGTGAAAAAAACCACTGCGGCTCATTGGTTATCCAAACAGGCACTATGGCAAATTTATCTACCACCGCCTAAACAAATTCAATTCTCGCATTTTGATGTAACCGGACCCAATGAAGTTCATCAGGCTGATATATTATTTCTGCCACATGATCGTGGTTACAAATATGCGTTAACTGTAGTTGATATTGCAAGTCGATACAAAGAAGCAGAACCGTTAAAAACAAAATCAGCCACTGAAGTGGCTTCTGCATTTGAAAAGATTTATCGAAGGAGCCCTCTGCACTGGCCAAATCTGTTACAAGTTGACCCGGGCAAGGAATTTCAGGGTGCAGTGTTATCTACAATGAAATATCACAATGTCGCTATCAGACGAGGGCATACTGCACTGCATCGTGATCAGGCCATTGTAGAACGATTTAATCGGATTCTTGCTGAACGGTTATTTGGATATCAATATGCAAAAGAATTCATCCAAGAAAAAAGATCCCGTGAATGGGTTAAGAGATTACCAGGTGTAGTTACCGCACTGAATAACGAGATTACTAGAACCATCAACATGAAACCTATCAACGCGATTAAAAAGAAGTCGATACCTGAAAAACCACAAAAGGATTTTAGCGTTTCCCAACCAATTCTTGGTAGTAATGTCATTGTGAGGTATTTATATGAACCAGGAGAGCTTGAGGGTGGCACAAAAAGGGCTACTGATCCTATTTGGAGTGTTACTGCACACAAGATATCTAGTATAACACGATCTACGGGTAGACCTCCAATCTATAAACTGGATTCAACTGCCCCTCAGCGTGGGTTTACTAGACAACAACTACAAGTAATTCCTGACGATACTCAATTACCACCGCATGGTCTTAACTAGCACCCTTGCGTCTATTGCACTCAAGACAAGTCAACATCACATTATTTCTGACATGACCGAGATTGTTATTTTTTCTGTCTACGGTGAATTGGCGAGGGTCCTTATCCGAATACTGCCAACGCATTATACAATTGCAACTCGCGCAGTGATTATTCTGTTGTTGCTTCAGAGTAATTATTAATTCAGCATCAATATCAAATTCTCGTTGTTTTTTTTTGTCCTGTTGTTTGTAACCGGAGAGTTTTTTTATCAATAATATCATCTATTGTGGTGTCATTATCATTGCCAATGATTTCATCATCGCCTGACTCTGTCAGGACAATTCTTCGAAGTTGATTTATTTTTCGTACTCTGGATACTGAAAGATAGACTAAATTCGACCATTCTATGCGATTATCTACCATCCAAACAATTGTATCCGATATAGTCAATCCCTGTGAAGAGTGTATTGTTGCTGCATAACCTAGCGTCCATGGGGATTTATTAGCACGCAATGCATCTTCAACAACATTGATATCAACCAGCACAATATCATTTAATACGAGAATCTGCTTTTCACTTTGTCCTGGAATATCAACTTCGATGTTCTGTTTTCGTGTATCCGATGGCCTATAACAGAGGGGCACTGGAAGTGTTGCGAATTTTTGTTTATGCAATTCAAATAACTTCATCTGAAGTGTGTCCCTGACTATTTTTCTACTTGCAATGATTAAATCATTTGTTCTCCACGCTTCCCAAAAATCATTCATGGGAGTTTCCGAAATTATTTCACGGGTTATTTCACACTGGATTCTATCCGGTTGTAATCTAATTAGTTTCTTCAATTCTTTTAATTCATTATCAAGTGATCTATGATCGGTATCAATTTCTTCATAATAGTCTACAAAACCCCTTAGCCATTCATGGGGAGATGCACCGACAAATGGTGGTGGTTGCCCGTGATCACCGCACATGACGACTTTTGTATTCTTCAATAACAACCACTCAAGAAATATTTTTAAGACATCTTCGGATACTGTGTCTATTTCATCCCACATGATGAATTCAGGAATAAATTTCTCTCCCATGCGCTCAGGAGTCCATTTATCTCCCTTCCATCGGAAAAAGCTGTGATAAGTGCAGGCATTTACCCCTCTCTGTATCATTTCTCTTGCAAGTCTGTGAGTCGGTGTTAGTACAATCATGTTTGGATTGGAAACGCTAGCGTGAAAATCCGTAGGATTTTTCCTACGGAATAACTCAATTACCCGGGTTGTTTTTCCTGACCCGCCACAACCGTTTAAATAAACTGTTTTATATCTACAGATTGGATCAGAAATCGGTGGTGCACTAGAAAATTCTGAACACTGATTGCTTTCTAAGTAATTATTTTCAATGGTAACATCTGCTGATTGAATATAATCATTAATCATTTCTTTCTTAATTCTCCATGTTCCCCATTTCTCGTTGCCAGTAGCCTTAAAATCAACCATTTTGCTATTTATGTAAAATGAGTCAGTAGCAACTCTAACTGCGGTGGTAGGAAATCTATTGATCATTGAAAACAGATTGATAGAAGCATAACCAAGCATAGAAGCTCTCAAATGTGTGTACTGCGGATGGTATCCATCATTGTAGGTAACAATTGTACCCAATTTGGTTCCATCGGACAGAAATGCGTCCTTACGATTGACATATAGGCCCCTATTCGTTAGATCCGCGATTACAAAATCGTATTCAGCGTTGTCTATAATTAATCGTGAAGAATATTTCGTATTATCATCTTTGCCACCTTGGGTAAATTTACCGATTATTCTTCGTCCAAGATTTTTTGCTTCATTGTTTCTGATTTCAAAAAACTGTTGGGACCAATCCATGATTTGTTGTTCATTAAAATCAGGAAACAGTTTTCGCTCTTCGCTAATTATTTTTTCTAGATCAGGTTGTGGTAACCAGACTGATTTCTGTGCTCGATATGATATAATTGCTTCACTGACAATTAATGATTTTAACATCTTACAATCAAGCATATACCGTAATAACACTATTGGCATCCAGTGTTTTTCAGACATGTGTTTACCAATCCAAAGATAACTACACGGATGAAGTCCTTCAGCCATTTCAAATGATACTACACAAGCGAATCCGGTTAAATCAAAATCAGGAAGTGGTCCATTAATAGCAACACGGGTCATTTCGTGTGTAGGATGTCCAAATCGTTTGAAATATTTCTCGCATTCTCCATACCCAAGAAAACTTCCTGGATAACACGCAATCATATCAACGGAAATAACGGTATCAGCGGTGTATTTGGTGTTCCATAATCCGCCGTGGCTGTATTCAAGACAGGACAATTTGACATCTGATAAAAACTCACTTCGTGTTGGTTTCCACGCGTTTTTCTTTCTAGCAAAATGTGCTGCAATGGATGGTACTGTGAAACAGTTTGCTAATAATTGATCGTCTTCTTCTCCGTCCCCAGAAAACTCACTAGCTAGTTGTTTCATTTGATTCTGCAGCTCTTCAGTACGGTATAATTCTCCGTTAGGCCTTACAAACTGATCAAATTTGCATTCTTCGTCTGAATTACTATGAAATAGCCACACTGACACAGGATCGTTTTTACTCAAATGGTAAATAGCATCAAATAATTTCTGCTCTGAAAAAAACTCTTCGGTTCCAAACAGAGTTTGGGATAGACATTTTACGGTTCTATCCCGTGGGAATATTGTTACTGCAGATGACCACGCGTGTTCATTATGATCAATAATTTCAATGGGGTTTCCTGTTTTTGATTGATATTTCGGTTCTTTTAATACTTCACCGGTGATTGTCCTTACCGATATTGGAAATCTCAATGATGTTTCTAATTTGGTTATATCCTGAATTGTTGCTCCATGCTCTTTTACCGTGAACTCCCACTCGGTTATTTTTTTTCGTCTTAGATCAGTTAGTTTATTTCCCCGGGACGCATTTGTGAAGTGTTCTATTATTCGTTCTGCTACACAATTGAGGCCTGTCGAATATTTCATGGGTGCTAGTTTTGAAATATCAGGTTTTTCATTGAGTGGATAGATCCCGTAAACAACTGCTGTGACAGGATAAGATCTTTCGTAGTAGGGTTTATCAATTCCAGTCAAAATTCCCGGTTTTGAATCCTGATTCACGGTGATAGTTTTTTTGCCCCTGAGAATGGGTTCAAATTTATCCCTAATAATCCATTTGCCATCCTTACGGATAATGAATTTGATTCGGAAAAAATGACTTTTTTCCCCAATACGTGAAATGATCACTGCTGCTTTTTCATCATTCATGGTAGCGTCAACAACACCATCAATTCGAAATGTTGACCAGCAATAAGATGCTCCATCACACTTGAATTCATTAAAACAGTCTCTGATGGGTTTATCAAGAATTTTATTCTTGGGTGTATTAGAAACTATATCAAGATTGAATTGAGCATCCTTCCATGGTGATCTCATGTTTCCGTCTTTTGGACGTTTGTTACGTTTTTTGGGTCTATCGCGATTAAATCTAGGATTGATTTTCAATAATCTCTTAAACTCTTTCAAGTTTCCGTCTATTGGACGTTTGTTACGTTTTTTGGGTTTATCGATATTAAATTTAGGGTTAATTTTTAATAATCTCTTAAACTCTTTCATGTTTCCGTCTTTTGGACGTTTGTTACGTTTGTTTCTGTTTACTACACGTTTTTTGGGTCTATCGCGATTAAATCTAGGATTGATTTTCAATAATCTCTTAAACTCTTTCATATTTCCGTCTATTGGACGTTTTTTTGGTCTATCGAGATTAAATCTAGGATTGATTTTCAATAATCTCTTGAACTCTCTATCGGTATTGATTTTAGCATTTTTCGAAGTCAATCTCTTGAACTCCTTCATGCTATATATAAAACAAGCATTTAAATGAAAGATTTATGTATAATGAATCACTGCAAATGGCTCATGATGGGAAATGTAACCCCGTGTAACAAATCATGCAGAAAAAATGAGTACTGTAGGTATCATATGCAAAGTTTTCGACGTGGAAGTCTTGGTCCGTTACCCTGTATTCGATGTGGGGTTGGGGTTAAGGGAAGATCACAATTATGTATTGATTGTGGTGGTAAGCGATATAGGGAATTGAAGCGTTATTATGATAAAAGAATAAAAAATGGACAATCCATCAGAAATTTTGACCCTGAAAAAGTCTTTGACCCTGATAACGTCACTGACAAAATCATAAGAACTCCGCAAGACTACATCGAAAGATTCTCCAGTGATGTAATTATTGAACCAAACACTGAATTAGACAAACAATAGAATAGTATATATGAACCAAGAATTCAGACAGCATCCAGTGATTACAAATTATGAAGCATCCAGTGATGGTACTGTCAGAAACCGTAGACTAAAGAAATCAGTTGGTGTTGTGAATGATCACGGATACTTGAGGTTTGGCGCTGGAAGGAAATTTTATCTCAATCATCGTTTCGCATTTGAATGTTTTTATGGATTGATCGAGGATGGTCTTGTTATTGATCATATCGATTCTAATCGAAAGAATAATTCTTTAGATAATTTACGAGCTGTTACACAGAGTGAGAATAATTCATCTGGAAGGACTGGAAAGTGCTCAAAAAAAGCGAAACCAGTAAAATCTTTGAACGAAGAAAAAATATTTTCATCTATGAATGAAGCCGGTAAATTTTTCGATATTTGTTCATCTTCTGTACGAAAAGTTGCAGAGGGGATAATCCAAACGGCTATTTCAAAAAAGACGGGACAAAAAGTTCAATTTAGTTATGTCTAATGCGTCATAATTTCCAATTAGAGATATGTCATTCTTATAGAATAATGAATTCTGAAAACATGAATAGCATCATAGTTGAAATAGCAAAATTGAAAAATCAGGATATCAAACTATCAGATGGGTTAAATCCTGATCAAATTGTGTCTGATTTTCTGGATATAGAATACGGGGTTAGCACTAACAAGTATATGCTACCCAAGAAGTATGCACTCATCAAAAGAATTCAGAATTCTATTAAAGACTCTCTTTCATTTTCCAGTGACATCAGTGTGTTCGTTCCGTTGTATACTATCGTAGAAGGAATACGAAAAGAATTAGGTAACGAATACGAATTGAAAAAAGAAGTCAACTCTAAAATTAGAAACCTACGAGCATTAATTCAAGAAAATTGATTACCCGACCATTGATTGCCCGACCATTATCATTTTTTGATTGCCCGACCATTATCATTTTTTTTAGCCGACCCTCAAGGGAGATGTCAAAAATCGATGGACGATGTGTCAGATTGATCAAAACTAGAATGTTGAAAGTGTCAGTATTATTTATTTTATATACAATTATGACACTTTCAACATCAATGATAGAGCCGTTAAAACAATCAAATAGCACTTCCATGACCGTATCAAAAATCATCTGACATGTCAAAAAAGTGGGGAAAGTGTGGTATTAATTATTTTATATACAATTATGACACTTTCCCCATCAAAGATAGAGCCGTTAAAACAATCAAATAGCACTTCCATGACCGTACCAAAAATCATCTGACATGTCAAAAAAGTGGGGAAAGTGTGGTATTAATTATTTTATATACAATTATGACACTTTCCCCATCAAAGATAGAGCCGTTAAAACAATCAAATAACACTTCCATGACTGTGTTAAAAATCATCCGACATGTCAAAAAATGGAATGAGGAAAGTGTGGTATTAATTATTTTATTAGAGAATTCCACACTTTCCTCATCAATGATAGAAGGTGTCTCACGATGAAATAACACTTCCTTGACTGTGTTAAAAATCATCTGACATGTCAAAAAGTGGGAAAGTGTTTTACAATTGAAAAATGGTTTCTGATTTCAAATAATGGTCAATGAAGCATTAACAACCCGATTAGCTCGTGAACGATTAGATGCAATTAAGAGATTTGTACCAATTCGTGACTCTGTCAGGAATAAACTGCAACAACGACAGAGTCTTCAGACTGATTTTGCTTTAGGGTCTGAAGAATTGTTTAAACCAGTAACCACAGCAACGAAGGGGGTAGAGCGTGCTATACTGGGAGATGATCCTGACGGTAAAAGAAAGGAAGAGGGTCTTATTTCTGTACTCGAAAAAATAGCAGCGAAAACTGAACAAACTGAAAAAACTGATCCGAAAAAAACGACTGTTTCTCTGTTGAATAAATTTACTGATCATGCTAAAATATTAATAAAAAAACCTAGTTTATTGAAATCAAAGGATTATCAAGCCTTTGGAAATTTTGCTGCTCAAAGCTATAATTCAAAAAAAGATTTTTTAAAGGACGAGTATAAAAATGATAGAATATCAAGTAATGATTGGTTCGATAATTTGTATAAACTAAATAAAGGGATTGGTCGTTTGAATAAGGATGAGATAGGATACAAGGAATTTCAAAGGGGGATTAGTAATTATAAAAGAGAACAAATAGAAGAGCGACAACGAGAATTAGAAGAACGACGTCAAACACCAACACGTAGACAAACAAGAAGACAAAAAAAACCAACAACTACCACCTGATGATGATGATGATTTAGAAGAACGACGTCAAACACCAACACGGAGACAAAAAAAACAAGAAGAACCTAACGATGATTATTTACAAGAAACGAATTTAGAAAAACTAGATGAAGCAACTGGTTATAGCGGAAGTGGACTGCAAAATCCAAGGATTGGAAACACTTGTCCTGATAGTGTTATCAATGATATATCACGATTACATGTTCTTGTAGGAGGATTCCGAGCTGGAAATAATTCACCGGAAATAATTAATGAAGCAGCTGATATCTGTAGACGGTTATTTGCCGGCGGTATCATGGATATCAAAACATATCGAGATTTCATTGACGAGTTAGCAAATGGGTATCATAGTGATTAAATAACAATTGAAAACACTATTGTTTTTATAATAATGATCGTACACTACAATCATGATAAACCAACCCTCGTCTATGTAGTTAATTCACGGTTTCCAGTTTATAAGGCATACTATGGAGATGGCTTAGGCAATACCATTTTAGGATTCTTTTCAAGAATGGCCCCAAAAGTGATGCCGTTAGCTAAACAATTATCAATGAAAGCCATTGATGTTATTCGTGATAAGGGTATTAGTACTGCTGGAGATCTTGCCGGGAAGGCGTTTTCAACTGCGAAGGATAAAATAACATCATTAGTAAAATCACGAAAAATGAAACCGTTACCGTCTACAGAAGAAATGCCTGCAAGTGTTAGTAAAATTATAAATAACGCAGTAGATGAAAAACTAGCGTCGATGGTAAATCAAGGGGACCAAAGCAATATTGCAAATATGATAGCGGGAAGTGGCTTTAAAAAACCACGTCGATGAAATCCTATGGATTTTCACGCTAGCGTTTTTCACGATGAAAATCACGATTTAGACTCTGATAAATAGAATAAAATGTTCAAAAGGTCATCTGATCCAGCATTTGATATGGATGCCCCAGTGCGTAAAGATGATTCTGTACGCGATCTTCAATTTTATTCTTATCACGCAAAACAACCCGATCTCCGATCACGAATTGAACTTCAAGTTCATGATACCAGTAAATACTTTTTGCCTTGTGAAGCGTTTATTGAAGTAGAAGGAGAACTTGTAACAAATGATGCTGCACATAATGATCCACCATATGACATTAACGCAAATGTCCGAGTTGGTTTTGTTAATAACGGTATCATGGCGTTATTTGAAAGCGCTAGATATCTCATTGATGGAAAAGAAATTGAATCCATTGACCGTGAAGTTGATATGGCCACAACAATCATAGGGTTAGCGAGATATTCTGATGATTATACAAGATCAGCGGGTCCATCTATGATGTTTGCGAAGGATACCTCTGATAACGCTGATCACCTTCAATTCATTAAAGTGTTAACACCGCAAGTCACTTCAGTTGCTAATCAAGGGGAAGCAGCTAATCCAGAACGTCGAACTAGACCCGGAGCTGAGTTTGATATTCTCGGAGGCGTTAATGGTAATCTCAATTTAGGATTTGCAACACGCGTAGCAATGTTGCATGGGCAGCGTCGACGATTTTCATGTGCAATTCCACTGCATCACATATTTGGATTCTGTAGAAACGTCCGAAAAGTTATTTATGGAGCCAAACACACAATAGCGCTTGTACGAAAGGGTACTGATGATGATGCAATCTGGCGTAATGCTGGGGTTGCTCCCGGTAAAGTCATTTTAACAAAACTATCATTGTGGATGCCAGTGTTAACTCCATCAATCACCGAAGAACAACGACTACTATCATTTATGGACCAAGGAGGAAAGTCGTTGTTAAGTTGGTTATCAGTGACCACGGATATTAAACAAGACAGTGTTGATGGTACATTCACATGGCACCTGGCATCAAAACAAGGGGTTTCAGCTCCACGTCATATATTCGTAGCGTTACAGAATAATGCGCGAGTTGGTAATCAAGAACGAAGCCATATGATATTTGATCAGTTAGGTGTTAATGAAGTCTCGCTGAGAATAAACGGACAGCAGGAACCATCCGAGGATATACAACTTGATTACGGTCAGAATCATATTGCACGCGTGTATCATAACCTGTTGTCATTTATGGCACGTGATCTAAATGTGGATACCGGTTTGCAAATATCACAATACGACTTTAAAAATCTGTATCCGATCTATTACTTTTCGCTGGAACATCTCGATTTAACAAGACAGTCTGTCGTTGATATACACTTTAGAGCCCGTGTAACCCGTCCGACTGGTCCACTAGTTGGTGGGGTACCTCCTATCCTTATCCCGAATTATAGAGCGGTTGCTGTCATTCTTAGTGATAAATCAATGTTACTTGAAGGTGTTGGAGGAAGAATGAGAGTGGTAGATGCCCCAGTGGAAAACATGTAATTGAAAATCCGAAGGATTTTTCCATTAGAATCAATCTATTATGTATAATGTCATATAGTGTTATTAGTGTTGCGTTAACTCCCAGTCAATTAAAAAAATTGCAATCGGAATCAGCTAAAAAATGTGGAACCACAATCACGTTGAAACCTAATCAAATGACTGGTGGTGCAAATAAATTATCGCTGACAACTCGTCAAATAAAACATTTCAATGATGCACTTGCAGCCAAAAAAGGTGTTCAGATTACTCTTTCTGCGGCTGCTATCAAAAATATGATTAAAACAGGCGGTATATTCCCGTTGTTAGCTGCAATACCAGCATTGATTGCAGCAGCAGCCCCAGCAGTGGCTAAAGCAGCGGCGTTAGGAGCCGTTGGTACTGCAGCAGGAATGGCACTTAAGAAGGCAACTGGGAAGGGATATAAAAAAAAGGGACGATCCGTTCACGGATTGGGTCTAAGACTACCAGGAACCCCGTATTCATGGTACAGCGGAAAGGGTCTAAGACTACCAGGAACCCCGTATTCATGGTACAGCGGGAGATCCGTTCACGGATCAGGCCTGAGACTACCAGGAACGGTTTATTAATTGAGGAACCTATGGTTCCCATGTCCAATTTTGATTTAATGGATGCGGCTAAAAAACTAGTGATTAAAAATTTCAGAGGTGTTTTTATGAAAGATCAATTACCACATCAACCAAACAAAACTGAAACAGGTATTATTAATCTCGATAACAGCACCGGACCTGGAACTCACTGGGTTGCATACGCTATTGATCCACGTGGGATTGTCTATTTTGATTCATATGGATTAGCCCCACCAAAAGAATTTATACGTTACATAAAACAATTTCCAATGAAGACTTGGTATTCTACGCTACCAACACAACAAATCAATGACCCACCAATATGTGGCAGTGAAGTATTAAATGTCCTTGATGCTATTTCAGCATCTAGAAAACCACCTCATATTGTCGTAAATGACTACACCAGCAATCGCTTTTTAGAGAGAGAAAGAGTTTTACAATAACATGATTGATATTTGGGGGAGATCTTTGAAACCCAAACCCGATGGCACTGCACCACCTGATTCTATCAAGGATGTAAAAAAAATAATTGAAGATGAAATCGCTGAGACGTTAAATTTAACAAGTGTTGATCCTAATGAAATAGTTGTATTTCAAGACAAACAGGGTAAATTGAAATCTAGTAATATTTCTCTGGATGATATTTTAGTTAAACAACGAAACGCAATCGAGAACACCGTTGCGTTATTTTCCGATCAGGGTAAATTGAAAACCAGTAATATTTCTCTGGATGATATTTTAGTTAAACAACAAAACGCAATCGAGAACACCGTTGCGTTATTTTCCGATCAGGGTAAACTCAAACCGGGTGTACTCGTTTCGACGATTACAGATCGATTAAAAATTCTCAACGATGAGTTAAACAATTCTGTGGTTGTACTAACAACACTTGAATCTAGAATAGAAGAAAACGGAAAACAGTTTACCGCATTTCGTAGAAATATCATTGATAAATTTATTGGAACCCCTTTAGATAAAATTGAAATAAAACTCCCTGATATTAAAAAATCCATCGATGAGACGAAAACTTTCATCGAAGCCGTCAAAGGTGATTTTTCGAGGATGATAACAGTTTTTGAAAAAACAAAAATTCCTCATGAGAAAACTAACAATATAATATATACAATCCAACACGGATCATTTGAGTGGTGACCTACAAACAACAAATTAGATATCACTGCAACCGTTAAGGGTATTTATCGATTAACACTATTAACACCATTGTCTCAATTTAATATTTCATCGTCCAGTTCATCTGGGGTCAATAAGACGATTTCATCGATCATCGACAAGAATACAACTGAAAAGTTCACAATCACATCTACTGATAAAAATTCTGATAAAAATTTGACTAAAACTTCGGTATCATGGTATGTGGAATTCGTAGCGGATTTAAGTAAATAAATTGAAAGGATTTCACAATTGAAAACGCTAGCGTTGTTAAAATAAAAAATGATTTCATCATCGCAATATCGCTATGATCAGGTCAGAGAATATCAAACTAGACTCAAAACCCTGTCTGAGGAGTATGCAATGAAAATTAAAAAATATCGCAGGAGAATTACCGCAATTGATGTTACTGTGTATTCAGTGAGTGGTGTAATCACCGGAGCCGGTATTATACTGTCTTCAGTGACAATGATGGCCCCGATAGCTGTTCCAATTTGCATTTCTGCGGCAACAACAATCGCTGGAATTATTTCAATAATCACAAAAAAAATATCCTCATGCAGCCAACGGAAACTACAAGACTACATAATTCAATTTCATGTTGTGTCCACTGCATACTCGCAATTATCCTCATTGATATCGTCATCGCTCGATGATACAATTATATCAGAGAGTGAGTTTTCAGCGATGGTAGATATATTTCTGCGATATCAAAATTAGAAATACAAAAACATGAGTATAATAACAATGACAACACAGATGGAATTACTTCAACAAATAGTGGAGAACACAAACCCAGTACAAACAAGCATGATCTCAATAACCTTAACGTATCCAGAATTCAGTGTGAATTTCCCCTCTCCGGTCCCAGTGAAGGAGATAGCGCTAGCAAAATTACGAGTATACCACAGTTGGCCAAATATTAGGTCAAAATCATTTGGTGGTCAACAACCCAATAATTCACTGGTATTTGCAAATAAGAATAAACCCGACGGTACCCCAGACTGGAATGTTGTTTCCATACCAACCGGATCATACCAAATTGAACAAATCAATAATGAATTCGCGCGTAGAATAAAATCGATTACTGGAGTAGAGTCAAAAATAGCTATAACAGTTCATGAACCAACACTATCATCTGCCATTGAAATAAGCACAGAGGGTTATGTCGTAGATATCTATCAAAGTTCTATTAGAACCGTACTAGGATGGCCTGAAATCCCACCCCGGGAAAAACCCGTTGATTTACCAGAACCAAAAAAAACTGATTATGTCACAGACAGGATAAAATCTGATAATCCAGTAAAGAGTTATAGAGATTATGACAAATTGAATTTTTTTCTTAAAACGATAGATACCGTCACTAATAAAAGATACCACACACTTCTACAGAGTAAAACCACTGAAAATTTCAGATCGTTCAATAACGATATTTCGTTGTTGTTAATATCCCTTAAATCCGGTACTCTCACCCGAGACGAATTTATCAGCGTTGTAGAAACATGTAACAAAATCATCAATGACATGGAAACATTTCATTCACAAATTATTCAGGGTATATTAGATGACGATATCCCCCTATCGAAAACAATATTTGCAACGAAGTATAATATACGCGTAGAAGATATCCCCACATTCAAACTACCAGGATATAATATCTTAGAACTACAAAAATCTCTCAGTGACACCATCGATGTTGGTTTGAAAATAATTCATGATGCATGGAAAAAAGCAACATCACCGGAAATAAAAATCCTGACCCATAATAATGACCCAGATGGTGGTGGCAGGCATATTGCTCCGTTCAATGTGAATATTTCAACGGTGATTGCGCTCAATTTAGTATGTGATGTGATCGAAGGAAGCTATCAAATTAATCTAGAACGATCAAATCAAGCTCAGCAGGGGTATATTTTGTATTCATTTGCACCAATAGCTCCTCCAGGATTTTTAATAATTGAATCCCCGGTGAATCCAGTCTATATGCGATGTCATAATAATTCATTAACCAGAATTAATTTCAAACTCACTGACCAGTCTAATAATCTGATTGATTTACAAGAGGAGGTTTTACAAATTAGTCTATTTGTGAAATCGTAGTGATTTTCGTCGTAGTGATTTACATGACCCTCGAACACGATATCGTATCGGACTGGATCAAATATTCGGTTAACCCAGAACTGAAAGTTCCAACAGCAGAGAGGGTGAGTGACAACGACGTTGTAATCCCTTTCCCCAAAAAATCGATGGAGGATTTCATTAATTTCATTGATTTTTTTTGGACCTGATTTCATTGAAAATGTTGTTTTTTTGATTTGATCCTAATCCATGAAACGATATCAGATTCACACACACATTTTGGTCCTGATGTCATTGGTTTCATTGTTTTTAAGCGTGATTTCAGTGAAAACTTGTCTAAAAATGTTGTCCGGCTAACCCTCTCTGCTGCTTGCTTCCATAAACATTGATAGCTTCAACTACCTTACTATTTAAACATCAATAAAATATTGACGTCCCATCACGAGATGTTGATCTCATGGCGTAGACTCAGAAATAGTGAATCGTATTAAAACTATGAATTACATTAGACAGTGTACATACGTTTTTGGTTGATGCCATTCAGTATATTTTACGACAAATGTAAATCAGAATGCTAAATTTGATCTAATAGAGCATTTCCATTAAATCACGTCTTCATGGGTAAAACAAACACATCAGAATTTGTAGAAATGCCGAGTTACTCAAATATCTTACCTGGAAAATGGTAAAGTGTTGAAGGATTACTGTGATTGATATACTTGGATTGTCTATTGTTTTAAAGCGGAGGTTCACCTAAAGCAAAATACAAATACATTATATCCGTTTTTAAAAGTTATGATATCTGCATCTAAATGTACACAAATTATGCTTTATTCAAATGTGTTTCAGGAAAGACATTCCTTATTGATAAAATAGAAAGATACATGACATCTTTCAAAATCAGAAAGGATAAGGACAGACACATACTAAAATACGTTTTGTCATCTCACAAACTTTTCTATTTTGCTAATAAAATAAACTTCTGCAACACGGTCATTATTAATATCAACATATGGGTTGTTTCATAAAATGGCTTGCATGTGAAATTCAATTTAGCATTGTAAATTTTGTTGTAACAATAAAGCAGCAGAGAGGGTAAACCCTACAATCACTTTTTAAGCAAATAATTTTAAGCTTCCTTTCACCAAATAGAGCCTTGGATCAGATGGTTATATTCTAAGCAAAATATTTAAAGCCTCCTTTTGCCAAATGGAGCCTTAACGATTTTTAGGCCTTATTTGTCAAACTGAGTCTTCCCAAGGGTAAAAAAAAGACGCTGTTATCATTGGCGTTCACCCCGTTGCTGCTATGAAAATCCTTCGGAATTCGTTAACTAAATATCTGATCAAGTCCGACACGATATCTTGTCCGAGGATCTGATAAATTTATCGTCACAAATCCATGAGGGATTGACTGAGCGCGGCTAAAGAAATTTCTAAACTGATTATGATCCATATCACCACCGCACCAAGTTTGCCAAATATTTCTTAGCGTGTGTGTATCAACTCCGTTAAACACGAGCAGCAGAGGAGGTGAACAGACCAGCTTTTTTAGTCGTCAACGATGCTTCCTTCTAGTTAATATTTACTAGGAAGTCCTAATTTGTCAAATAAACTCTTCTAGTTAATATTTACTAGGAAGTCTTAATTTGTCAAATAAACCCTTCTAATAAATATTAAGAGAAGGGTCCATTTGGTAAAAAAAAAAGACGCCATTTAGTTGACGTTCACCTCCTCGGCTGCTAATGCGCTAACTAAATATTTGATCAAGTCCTTAAGATTTCACAAATAAACTAATTTGTAAAACCTCACCTCGTAAATCAATCAGATTATTAGATTGGTCAGTGAGTTTGAAATTAATTCTCGTTAACAAATTATTATGACATCGCATATAGACTAGATTAGTTGGGTCTTCAATAATTAGAAATCCTGGAGGAGCCGTTGGTGCAAATGAATATAAAATATATCCTTGCTGAGCTTGATTTGATTGTTCGAGATTTATTTGATAATTTCCTTCGATAACGTCACATACTAAATTGAGCGCAATCACTGTTGAAATATTCACATTGTTCGGAGCAATATGTCTACCGCCGCCTTCTGGATCATTATTAAATTTCAGAATATTTGCTGGGGGATTCTTCGATTTTTTCCAATTATCGTGGATTCTTTTGAACCCAATATCAATAGCATCGTCAAGTTGTTTATTTAGTTTATCCGGGTTATATCCAGGGATTTTAAAATCTTTAATCTCCGTTTTATTAATCTTATATAGATCCGCAAACTTATCATGTAAGATCTTTTCATTTAATACTTCTTGAATAATTTTCGAGTGAAATATTTTCATATCGTCGATGATTTTATTACCCGTTTCTACGACGTTGATAAATTCATCCTTGGTGAGAGAGCCGGATTTAATAGATATTAGCAGTCGTGAAAAATCATTATTCATTACTGTGAAATTTCCGTTAATGAGAGGAACATAAATTGATTCAAAAATTTCTTTATTCAAGAATTTATTAGGAGCATAATCTTGATAATTTTTGACTTCATTGACGGGTTTTATTTTGTTGGTGATATAATCGGATTTTTTAGGTTCGGGTGGAAAATCCTTCGAATTTTCTCGCGAGTTATCCGGTGGTAATTCAGGCCATCCTAACACTGATCTTATAGAACTCTGATAAATATCTACAACGTATCCTTCTGTATTTATCTCGATAGCGGATGATAATGTTGGTTCGTGAACTGTTATAGCGATTTTTGATTCTTTTCCGGTGAGAGATTTTATTCTTCGTTGAAATTCAGCGTTGATCTGTTCGATTTGATATGACCCAGTTGGTATAGAAACAACCTGCCAATCTGGTGTTCCGTCTTCACGATTCTTGTTTGCAAATACCAAGGAATTATTCGGTTGTTGACCACCAAATGCTACCGATCTAATATTAGGCCAGCTATGATACACTCGTAGTTTTGCTAGTGCGATCTCGCTCACGGGAACAGGAATTGGAAAATTAACACTAAATTCGGGACGTGTTGAGGTTATTGATATCGTGCTTGTTTTCACTGGTGTTGTATTTGTTACTATTTGTTGAAGTAGTTCTTGCGACGACATTATTATTATTATTCTGCTCTAATTTCAGCATTGTTGATTTATACAATTGAGCCATAGTTGAAAATTCGCTATCTGATATTGTTGTGTCATCCAACGACGATGATATCAACGAGGATAATTGCGAGTAACCGGCAGATGCAATATGATATTTAATTAAATAATCATGTAGTTTACTCTGGCTACACGATGATAGTTTTTTTGTGATCCCAGTTAATATACCAGCAATTGTAGCCACTGCGGAAATAGCGATTGGAACTACGACCGGAGCAATCATTGTAACCGAAGATAGTATTATTCCAGCAGCAGTGATTACTCCTGACACCGAGTACACGGTGATATCAACTGTGGTTATTCTTCGTTTGTATTTTTTGATTTTTATTTGATATTCTTCACAGAGAGAACTGAGTTTAGTTTGAAATTCTCTGACTTGATCATAGCGATACTGATTCGATGATGGAGTCATTTTATTTTAAAAGCGCTAGCATTTTCAATTACAAATTACTTTGTAATTTTGAATCGTGAAAGAATTTTTAAATCAATTTAATTGTTTACTTAAATCCACTACGAATTCTACGTACCACGTTACTGAAACCCTGACTAGATTTTTATTTGTATTTGTTATCGTGAATTGTTCAGTTGTATCCTTGTCGATGATCGTTGATACCGTATTATTGACTCCAGATGAACTACTTGATGATATATCAAACTGATTCGGTGATACTATTGTTAATCGATAAATACCCTTGACTGCTGCGGTTATGTTTAAAATGTTGTTTGTGGGAGTCCATATAAATGATCCGTGTTGAATCGTGTATACTACGTTGTTGACGATAGATTTATCATGAGGAATTTTTACTTTTTCAACAACGCTTATCATTCTCATTGCATCATCCCTTATTGCGTTGTTGAATGTTTTAAGTTCATCGATGGATTTTTTAATATCGGGAAGTGTTATTTCAATTTTATCAAATGGGCTCCCAATAAACTTGTCCATGAGGTTTTTACGAAACGTCATAAATAGTTTCGTGTGTTTTTCATATTCGGATTGAAGAGTTGCTAGTTCCAATATAGAATCTTTTATTGTGGTGAGTTTTGGTGTGGTCACTGGTGGATTTCCAAAAAATTCTAGCAGGGGTTTATCAATTTTGTCAACTATATTTCTTTGTAATGCAGTAAACTGATCAAATGCAACTATATGATCGTCATACTTATCATTAAGCGATTTTAATGAATTCACCGTGTTATCGTATGTTGTTAATTTATCCGTAATTGTTGAAACAAGTACACCTGGTTTGAGTTTACCCCCATCAGAAAATAACGCGATAGTATCCTCTGCTGCGTCTCGTTGTTTAACCAAAATATCATTAAGAGAGATATTACTACTTTTCAATTTACCCTGACGATCTTGAAATACAACTATTTCACCAGGATCAACATTTGCTAGGTTTAATATTTCGGATATTTCATCTTCGATTAGTTTTTTAATATCCTTGTTATCAATGGTTTCAACTCCACTATCAGGTTTCTTCAGCGATGATAAAGGTCGTCCCCAAATATCAATCATTATTATAGAAATCTTTTTATCATTTAAATCCGATGGATTTTCAATCTAAAGATTTTTAAGGAGATTTGCCGCTAGTATACTCATTTACTACTATATGAGGTGGTTTCGAAAATCTTTTGGATATAGCATCAAGTACGTTTAATACTTCATTACCACATATTGGTGGATCAAGCATTGTTTGTGTTGGTAACGTAGAATACCAAGTCTTCATTGGAAAATCTTTTATATAACGCATAAATTCTTTCGGCGGCGCTAATCCATATAAGTCAAAATAAATAATCCCACGTGGATCAATCGCGTATGCAACCCAGTGAGTTCCAGGTCCGGAGCTGTTATCTAAATTAATAATACCGGTTTCAACATCATTTGGTTGTGCCGGTAACTGATCTCTCATAAAAACCCCTCTGAAATTTTTTATTTTTAATTTTTTAGCGGTATCAATTAAATCAAAATTGGACATAGGAACTATATCGTTCCTGGAATTCGAAGACCCTTTCCGCTGTACCATGAACTCGGGGTTCCTGGTAGTCTTAGACCCTTTCCTTTTTTTTTATACCCTTTTCCAGTTGCCTTTTTCAATGCCATTCCTGCTGCGGTACCAATAGCTCCTAATGCTGCTGCCTTCGCCACCGCTGGGGCTGCTGCGGCAATCAACCCTGGAATCAACCCTAACAACGGGAATATACCACCAGTCTTTTCCATGTTTTTAATCGCGCTTGTAGAAAGAGTAACTTGAACTCCTTTTTTTTCTTTCAGCGCTTTATTAAAATGATTAGTTTGAGTTTTCGTCAGCGATAGTTTATTCCCTCCGCCATTCATTTGATTAGGTTTCAGCGTTATTGTGGTTCCACATTGCTTAGCTGATTTGGATTGTAATTTTTTTAGTTGACCAGGTGTCAACGTAACATTGATATTATTATACGACATTATACAAAACAGGTTGATTCTAAATCGCGAGTCATTTTTAAAGAATTTTGGATTAAGAAAATCTTACAGATTTTCCACTGGTGCATCTACTAGTCTCATTCGTCCACCAACACCTTCGAGTATCATTGATTTATCACTAAGAATAACAGCAACTGCTCTGTAATTAACAACAGCACCAGCAACAGCACCAGGAGGAGGAGCAGCAGGGTGAACACCAGGATGTACACGAGCTCGGAAGTGTATATCAACTACGGACTGTTTCATCAAGTCAAGATGTTCTAGGGAAAAGTAATAAATCGGATACAGACCTTTAAAATCCAATTGTGATATTTGTAGACCAGTATCTACATTTTGATCACGTCCCATAAATGATAGCAATCGATGATAAACACGTGCAATATGATTATTTTCATAATTAAGTTGTATATCCTCTGCTGGTTCTTGTTGTCCGTTTATTTTCAGCGAGACTTCACTACACCCAAGTTGATCAAATATCATATGACTTCTTTCTTGATTGTTTAATCTCGTAATATCCTGTAGAGCAACAAATATATGACGTGGAGCTGAAACACCCTGTCGTGCTGCCAAATGCCATGTAAATGTACCATCAATATTAGAATCCATGGTATCTGTGGACGTTGACAACCAGCTTAATAATCTCTTTCCCCCTTGATCCATAAATGATAGCAACCGCGGTTCTACTGACAATGATGGAGTCAACACTGGCATCCACAGTGATAGTTTTGATAAAATTACTTTACCCGCAGCACCGCCAATACGCCAGATTGCATTATTATCATCACCCTTTCTCACTAGTGCTACAGTATGCTTTACTCCATAAATAACTTTTCTGACGTTTCTACAAAATCCAAATATATGATGGAGCGGAATCGCACATGAAAATCGTCGACGATCTCCTTGTAATGTTGCTATTCTTGTTGCAGCTCCTAGATTGAAATTCTCATCATTATTTATAATCATATCCTCAATAGAAGCAGCAGCAACAGCAGCATCAGCAGCACCAGCAGCAGCGGTAGTAAAGGGGATAGGATTAGGATGAGTACGATTATTTGGTTGTCTTATAACAAATGGATTTTTACCCGCTGTATTTTTAACATCCTTTGCAAACATCATAGATGGACCGGCCGATCTTGTATAATCGTCAGAGTATCTTGCTAGCCCTAGTATTGTTGTTGCTACATCAACTTCACGTTCAATAGATTCGATTTCTTTTCCATCAATGAGATATCTAGCGCTTTCAAATAATGCCATGATACCATTATTGACAAAACCAACTTGGATATTAGCTGCATATGGTGTATTAGCTACAACATCTGTTACAAGTTCACCTTCGACTTCAATAAAAGCTTCAGCGGGTAAAAAGTATTTACTGGTATCATGAACTTGAAGTTCAATTCTTCCACGAAGATCAGGTTGTACTGCGTGATAAGCAAAAAATTGATAATCACGTACAGAAGTATCTTTAAGCACTGGGGCTTCCATGTCAAATGCAACATCAGGGTTTTGTTTGAACATTTTTATTATATATCCGATGGTCTAAATCAAAAATTCTGAAAGAATTCTGAAGGAATTTTGAATTGAAAACCCAAGGAATTCATTTAGAGAAAATCGATTTTTATGAAATTATGTCGACGGATTAGCCAAAAAACAATACAAAATCAATAAAAAAAAACATCGAAAATTCGATGAAACAACATATTTTTAGCCTCACAGGATAAAAAATCTGATTAAAATCGATTTTCTCTAAATGAATTCCTGGGGTTTTCATCCTCGATTTTCATGAAATTTTGTCGATGAATTGCATAAAAACACTAGAAAAATGAGTAAAAACACTAGAAAAATGAGTAAAAAAAGTAAAAAATCTAACAAAATTAGCAAATTATAAATATTTTATAATATAAAAAAATTATTTAGTTGGGTGTATTTTAATAATGATGATGAAAATATCTGATAATGAAGATAACGTAAGTAGAATCACAAGTGATTCTGATACAAGTGATTCTGACACAAATATTTCTAATGCTAGCATTAGAAACACTAGTGTTTCTACAATAACCATAACAACTGAGCATCCTATTCAAATAAATAGAATCACAAGTGATTCTGACACAAATATTTCTAATGCTAGCATTAGAAATACTAGTGTTTCTACAATAACTATAATAATTGGAAATCCTGTTCAAATAAATATTTCTAACGTTTCTGTCGAATCTTCTTAAAACCACTTCCCGAAAGCCCACTTCCGGCTATCATATTTGCTGTTATGTTATCCTGGGCGTTAGTCATTAACGACTGTAGTTTTTTATCCACGGCGTTATTTATTATTTTACTAACCTGTGTAGGCATTACTGCAGTAGATGGCAGTGAAGTCATTCTAGAAATGCTAGCATTAGAAACACTAGTGTTTCTGGGGTTTGATTGGAAATTCGAAGAATTTCGTCGTCGAACTAGCGCTGTTAGTTTATCCCGAGCGGCTGAAAATGCCTTACTAGCAAGATCACCAACAGTGTTAATACCCTTATCTCGGATAACATCAATTGCTTTCATTGCTGCCTGTTTTGCAAATGGAGCCACTTTTGGAGCCATTCTTGAAAATAATCCCATTATAGTATTACCGAGACCATCTCCATAGTATACTCGGTATTTTGGTAATCGTGAGTTTACCACGTAGACGTTAGTTGGTTTATCATGGTTGTAGTGTATGATCATTCTCTATATAGAAGTATTATACTTCTAACACTAGTGTTTCCAAATGCTAAAGCATTTCCAATTATCTAGTCACTATGATAACCGTAGAAATTCGAAGAATTTTCGGCTAACTCCTCAATGAAATCTCTATATGTTGCAATATCCATGATACCACCTTGAAATAATCTCCTACAGATATCAGCTGCTTCATTGATTATTTCTGGTGAGTTATTCCCGGCTCGTTTTCCTCCTACAAGTACTTCTAATCGTGCTATATCACCGAGAATATTGCCAGGGCAAGAAATACTTGTATTTCCACTCGAAGAATTTCCAACTAAACCACTTCCTGTTTTAGTTTTTAGTTGTTTTTCCTTTTTTTTCTTTTTTTCTTTTCCTTTTTCTTTTTGTACTAATGCTTCTAATACTACTACATCTTGATTATGTTCTAATATTTCTTGATTATATTTTTTAAGTCCATCTTGAAAATAGCCATATTCTTCACTATTTTTATTTAAACGACCTGTAATATTTTGATTTATTTTAAATATCCAATCAACATAATTATTAAAACCTACTTTACTTTTTTCATTACTTGAAAGATTCAAAAGATCTTTTCCTGAGTTAAAATTATCAGTAGCAAATTTAGCTAACTCATAATATTCATTTATTGTTGATGTAGAGTATTTTTTAATTTTAGCTATACCATCCTCAGTAAATTTATCTATAAAAGGAACTAATGGTTTTTTATCAGTATCTAATTCTTCTCTAGGTTGAGAGGTAGCACCTAATTCTTCTTCCTCTTCAGGAGGTTGAGGAAAATCAATATCACCAAGTAGTCTCTCTGTTTGAAATTCTCGTTCTTGTCGTTCTTGTCGTTCTCGTTCTTGTCGTTCTTGTTCTCGTTGTTCTATAGCATCTACAAAACCAGCAGGAAGTGTTTTTAATGATTTTTTTGTTTGTTTAGTTCGTTTTGATATTTTCTCAAACACAGGGAGAAAGGACTCTTTTTGCGCGCTTTCTTGTTTAGAAATTGCTGTTTTCACACCCTCAGTTGCACTAACAATAGGTTTGAAGAGTTGTTCTGTATCCTCTGTGAAGTCAGTCTGAAATAATTGCCGTTGTTGAAGTTTTTCGCGGATTCTATCACGAAGGGGTAATATTTTCTTAAGAGCTTCAAGTCTTTCTCTAGCTAATCTCGTTGTTAATGATTCTCCTACCATTATTGAAAGAGTATTACTAATTGTCAAATAAAAATCCTTTGGATTTTCAAATCCAAATCATTTCGAAAGAAATCACTAACTAAAAAATGTAAATCATTTTAATACTTCCTTGTTATTGTACTGAGTCACACATAATTTTACTTCCTCATACCGTATCGGTTATACAAACAAAGGAGGCTCTCTACGCGTGGGCTCATCACCTTCAGAGTTTTCCATTAACATTTTTAATTGTCTCACTTTACAATTAATAAGTCTCTTTTGTTCATATTCTAATCCTAATTGCTTTCGAACACGTTCAACGATGCTACATAATGGTACGAAGACATTAACATCTTCAGTATTTACTAAGCTCTCACGTATAAGCTTTTGGATATTCTTAATTAAAAAATATTTTTTAGATAGGACATATTTTCCGGTCTGTTCTGCAAATTGTATATCCTCGAAATTGGTCATAATTTGATCACAATCCAAACCTGAACATAATTTTATATTTTCATCCTTAAGTTTATTGATTTCAATAATAATCAATTTGAGATTTTCAATATTCATATATATATATAAATATATTTGTTTAAATACTTTATATTTTAAATACAAAATATGAAAATTCTTTAGAATTAAAAATGCAAAGTATTTTAAAATGAATTCTGGATACACTAAGGTGTTGATCATCTTAGTATACCCAGAAGCTTAATGCGATTATAGGTGATTATGATTATATATAATGAATGAAGACGGCACATTCACCGTTTTGAACCCCCTTGGTGTTTTATACATCAAGCAGCGCGCTCAACGGTTACAACCGACAAACACATAACAATAGATTATAGGTGAACAATGAATGAATTGATTTCAATGACAATGACGACGGTACAACAATAGATTATAGGTGAACAATGACAATGGTATATACAATGAATTGATTTCAATGACAATGACGACGGTACAACAATAGATTATAGGTGACACAATGAATGAATTGATTTCAATGACAATGGATGACGCGGGCTATTCTACATTCAAGTGTAAACAAAACCGCAAAATCGAAACTTTGGTTTTGAATGTCAATAATAACGTTCATACCACGTGTGACGGTGTGGTTTTGTTTACACTTGAATTTCGGCTAAATGCCCAATTATAATAAGAACGAATTTGTATATATATACACTCATTACGACGAGGTGATATAAAATAGGTGTAGTGATTGTAATTATTTGTTTGTTTATTAGCGATCACTGACAACGTTGAAAACACATATAATACTTGAAACAGACATTAAAAAAAATGTTTAAATACGACGTGTTTATAAAACAGTTCTGTTAATACTTGAAAAAAGACAAAATTGATTGTGTTTTGTTCGGATTTATTTAATTATAACAGCCAATGAAAAATCGAAGATTTTCCAACACTAGCGTTTCCGTGTTTAAGATCCGTAACTCTGTCATTGGTGGAAATCCTATGGATTTCACACGCGTTATACCTAACGGAGTTATCTCCCTACGTAAGAAAACTGAATTTTGTTTTTAAAACGCTTTGAAAAAGCGGTCTTATAAATTCCCTCTGCTACTTTTTGTACTGAGGAGGTGTGAATATCGAAATACTTACCAGCTTCTGACATTGATTGAAATACCATCTCCGTGTCAGTATTAAACGATCTTACTGGTCTCTTCCCAATTGATTTACAAGTACCAGTATTTCCAAATGCAGTATTCTCACTTTGTGTAACAGCTCGTAAATTATTCAAAAAATTATGTGTCCTAATACCATCAATATGATCAATAACAAGGCCATCCTTGATTAATCCATTATACACTTCATAAACGAAACGGTGATTGAGATACATTTTCCCTCCAGCTTTAAATATCAAATAACCCATACCATTATCCCGCCCAACAGATTTCTTATTTTTACTGTGTCTAACAACACCATCACTAGAAGCTTCGTAATTTTTAATAACAGGATGTCTTTGAAATTCTTGGTTCATTATATATAATATATCTATTTGTCTAATTCGTTAATTGGCTGAATTATAACATTGGCAAATCTGCCTAAGTAATCTTGAGCAGTTTTTATGATTTTGCCGTCATTGACGTCGTCAGGATTTTTTATTCTTCGCTTGTCATAATAACGTTTTAACTCTCTATAACGCTTACCCCCGCAATTAATGCATAACTGCGACTTGCCTCTTACACCTACCCCACAATGCAAGCATGGTAGAGGTCCCTCCGAACCGTTTCTCACACTCTGCATATGATACCCACAGAATTCATTTCTGCATGATTTGTTACACGGAGTCTTTGATCCAATCATAAGCCATTTGCAATGATTCATTATATAAAATTTTCTTATTTAAATACTTGTTTTAATTATAATATGAAGGAGTTCAAGAGATTATCGAAAATTAAGCCTTGGAAAAATGTTAGATTTAATCTCGATAGAATCTCTGATATACCTAAAAGTCTAGTAGATGATAAACCACTATTGAGTAAAATCAGCGACTGTTTTAATGAGTTTAAGCGTGATGGAGCATCTCATACGTGGTCGACATTTCGAATTATTGATGAAGATGTCAATATACCCATAATTGATGCTACTATGAATGATATAAGAGCAGCTGTGATACTTTCACACCTTGGTGAAATTGCAAAGCAATTTCTACGGAGGTATTTTTTTAGAATAAAATTCATTATCGAAGAGGAAGGTGAATGGATTATCAGAGATAAATTTGACCCAATCCTTAAGGATAAAAAAACTGTTATTGTGAGTAGAGATTCCAAACCAGGAATTCTAACTGGAATTGACAAACCATACTATGAGAAATCTTACCCTGTAACAGCAGTTGTGTATGGGTTATATCCAATAAATAATAATCCTAATATTACAAAATTAGCTCCAATGTTTTCATCATCAGTGGCTTTGCCACTTAATTGTGTAGCAACACGGTTAATAGAACACTTCAAAAATGCATCCCGGGGAAACAAATTAACTGATCTACGAAGAAAAAAAATAACCGAATGGGAACTAACAGTGAATCAACATGGAGCAACGATTTCCGATATAGCTAAATTAGAAGCATTATTAAAATTTCCAATATCGGTAGCGACAATAACCGGAGAAGTATTATACGAACCGAAATATCAATCGCGAGGAGCTCCAATTGAAATTATCGATCATAACAAACACGCGTGGACACCAGCGGTAAATATATTTCCACGAGAAAGAACTGTTCGATATATCCCTAAAGAATTTTCTAGGGATGGTTTCTATGAAGAGAAATTATTTGATGCTATTCACGCGTTAACCAAAGACGACCCTGTGTCAGTATGGTTACTCAGGAGTAATGAGGATCCGGAAATAGGATTTGATCAGTTTGTAAAACCAAATGGTGAATTATATCGAACTGAAGAATTAGATACTAGAATGAGAAAAATCGCTAATGAGTATTTAGAAGGAAACACTAGCATTTCTACAGAAAAACTACTTACGGATAGCTTCACAATTCCATCAGTGGTAGCTCACTTCGCACGAGAAAAGAATTCATGGCGTCCAACACGAAGTGATTTTCTCAATGACGTGAAGTTGAGTTGCGTCGAATTTGGTCATGGAGGATTGTGGAATACGAAATACTCACGTGATGGTATGATTTCAATTGATATATCCGCGTGTTATCCTGGAAGTTTTCTCGGATATGGAGAATGCTCTGAATATTTTAAACGATTTGGACATCCCACACATGAAATGACTCGTGTTGCGATTAATGGTCCATTGCCTGATTTTGATTTAACCGGGTTCGCTCGTGTGATATCATTCGAATTAGCTACAGGGTTACATCCGTGTAGTTATCTTTGGCTTGGTAGACATATGTATGAAAAAGCGTGGATGCCAATTATGCTATTGCGGTATATGATCGATTGTGGTATGCTAATATCGTTAATTGTCAGTGAAGCGATTATTTGTTATAACGCTCAGAAAGATGTTTGGTTACCAAAACCTGATCTAGAAAAAATAATTAACGAACAACGAAAACAATTTCTAGATGGAAATTCGAAGAATTTCAGCGAGGAACAAATCATAGATTGGTCTAAGAAATTATTCGAAGGTAGGAATAGAGAGGCTAAAGAACTCGGACGAAGAATAATCGGTAAATTCACTCAAGGTGGAAGATTTGACAATGCAAAATATTCTTCGAGATTAATCATAGACGATGAAGAATACAATTTCATAATATCTGATTTAATAAAAAAAGGGAAATTTGTAACCCGTAAGAACGCTTTTCTATCAGGGGAATTAGATGAGGAAGCTTACAAATCTGCGAGCGGAACTAATAATGTTTGGATAGATGATGTCCTTCGAAATGGTAAGAAATTAGGTACGGTTGTTACCTACTGTGATGGAAAAAGTTGTCAATACACACATTTGAGAAGTTCTATGCTAGCCTATTCTTGTATTAATCTATTCTCGATGATAAATAGATTTCCTAATACCGCGGTTAGAGTAGCTACTGATTCGATGTATATCCATGAGAAATACAAATCAGATGTAGCTAAATTCACAGATCCTAAGGAAGCGTGGGGAAATTGGAGGTTTAAAAAAGAAACACTACATGAGTATTGTAAATCCGCAGACGTTGCTATGGATGATAAATACTTGAAAAGTAACCATAATATCTCAGAGATTCAATCAGAATTTTCTACTGCACCGCCCGTATCAGATCCGATTTGTAGATACAAGACAGTTTATTTAAACGGCTGTGGTGGATCAGGAAAGACAACTCGTGCAATCGAATTATTCCGTAGAAACGCTAGCGTTTCTAACATGATTATGTTAACACCAACTCACAGACTCGCCAGAGAGATGATAGCGCGGGGGGTAAAAGCCTGTACTTATCACAGCTTCTTTCGATGGAAAGGCGATACATGGACTCCTGATCGAATGGGAGATAAATTCATTCCTGATGTAATAATCATTGATGAAGTATGTACTATATCGTTGACAGTATTACAGACATTTCTATCATGGTTGTTGACAAAAAACACAAAAGTCGTCATGTGCGGGGATCACGGCCAACCGCAGCCATTTGTTGGTGGATCTCCACATGAATGGTTAAAAGGATTTGTAGATTATTATGAAGAGATTAATACCGACCATAGATCACTTGATGAACAATTACGAGAATTCAAAGCGCTAATTAGATTACAACCGGATAAAATCCAATGTGAAATAGCGCGTGAAATAATTTCAGAAACTCCCATGAATGATTTTTGGGAAATGTGGAAGCCAAATGATTTAATAATCGCGAGTAGAAAAATAGTCAGAGACGCACTTCAGATGAAGTTGTTTGCGCTACATAAAGAAAAATTTGCAACGCTTCCAGTACCACTCTGTTATAGACCTAAGGATACACGAAAGCAGAATATCGACGTTGACATTCCTGGACAACAACAAAAGCAGAATTTAGTATTAAATGATATTGTGTTGGTTGATATCAGCGTCGTTAAAGATGCATTAGGTGCTGATAAATCCCCATGGACGTTAGGTTATGCAGCAACAATACACTCTTCACAGGGATTGACTATATCCGATACAACTCTTTGGATAGTAGATAATCATATTGAGTGGTCAAATTTAGTTTATCTCGCAGTATCCAGAGTACGGCGAATAAACCAACTTCGAAGAATTGTGGTTAATGATAATGACAATACATTAAGTAATATACACACCGATGATAATATAATCAGAAAAAAACTCTCTGGTTATAAACAACAGGATAAAAAAAATAAAAGAGAATTTGACATCGATGCTGAATTAATTAAGACACTAAAGCAACAACAGAACAATCACTGCGCGAGTTGCAATTGTATAATGAGTTGGAATTGGTCGGATAAAGATCCTCGCCAATTCACCGTAGACAGAAAAAATAACAATCTCGGTCATGTCAGAAACAATGTGATGTTGACCTGTCTTGAGTGTAATAGACGCCGGGGTGACAGCACCCTGGGTGCTAATTAAGACCACGCGGTGGTAATTGAGTATCCTCGGGAATCACTTGTAATTGTTCGCGTGTAAAACCCCGCTGAGGAGCAGTTGAATCCAGTCTATAGATTGAAGGTCTACCCGTAGATCGTGTTATGCCGGATATATTATGCGTAGTGACACTCCAAATAGGATCAGTAGCTCTTTTTTTACCACCCTCAAGCTCTCCTGGTTCATATAAGTACCTTACAATGACATTACTACCAAGAATTGGTTCTTTTTGTGAAATTCCTTGAATTTCCATTTTGATAGACGCCTTCTTAATAGCGTTGACAGGTTTCATATTAATTGTTCTAGTAATCTCATTATTGATTGCGGTAATCACAGCTGGTAATCTCTTGACCCATTCACGGGATCGTTTATCCTGGATGAATTCTTTTGCGTATTGATATCCGAATAACCGCTCAGCAAGGGTTTTATTAAACCGTTCAACAATTGCCTGATCGCGATGTAGCGCAGTGTGTCCTCGTCTGATGGCGACATTATGATGTTTCATCGTAGATGTAACAACACCTTGAAATTCCTTGCCAGGATCAACTTGTAACAGATTTGGCCAGCGCAGAGGACCTCGTCGATAAATCCTCTCAAATGCAGAAGCTACTTCAGTAGATGATTTTGTTTTTAACGGTTCTGCTTCTTTGTATCGACTTGCAATATCAACTAACGTTAACGCGTATTTGTAACCGTTGTCATGCGGCAGAAATAGTATATCAGCTTGATGAACTTCATTAGGTGTTGTAACATCAAAATGCGAATAGTTAATTTGTTTGGGCGCTGGTAGATAAATTTGCCATATTGCTTGTTTAGATAACCAGTTTGCCGCTGTAGTTTTTTTCACCTTTGATGCACTAGCGAGTTTATTAATTGCTGCGTAACCTCTCCAGTATCCTGTCGGAGAATAATAAATAGATTCCATATTAAAATGCTAGCATTTTCAATTACCAGCACCTAACATCAATTTACCCTTCATAGCAGATTTTACCAACCACGAAGCCAATTTTTCTTTGAAGGATTTATCAGGAATAGCATTTAACGCATGAATTAATTTTACATCTGCGAGATGTCTGTGTTGAAGATTGCTGCTTTTATAAGCGACATCATGAGCATGACACGCCTTATCAATAGCGTTTATTGGATACTCGCCGGGTCGGGGTAAATTTTGATCATCAAGTCTGATATCTAATCGTGTTCCCGGTCCACAGTAGCTATATCCTGGAAGGTGCTTTTCTCCTGGATACTTTGCCCACGGTGTTCCTGGGAGTTTTGTCAATTTGGCTGCAATATCACCTCCTCGTTTTTTTTTAAAGGTTTCGTGGAAGTAAATCTAAATTTTTTCGTACTACATTGTATGCATTTACCAGAAAGCGCTGATCGATTATTTTTCGTTGTAATCGTCGTCAAGTCATTTGTGCCAGTACGCGTCCTACACTTCACACAATATAGATCCATAATTTATATATAACAGTTATGAATGTAATTGATTATTCAGCTACTCGACGACGGGAACCTATTAGACACCATGCAATGTTACCAAATTCTATTCGCGCGATTATCATCGGACCATCTGGAAGTGGTAAAACACAATTGCTACTTAATTTGATAACGAGATGGATGAAGTGGGATAAATTGTACATGATTGCTCCGAGTGTAGACGATCAACGATGTTATGAAGTATTAAAGGATTTTAATGATGCCGCGCAAGAAATTAACGGCGATGGTGTTATTGAGTTTATAACCGATATCGAAGAGGCACCTAGTATTGATGATATTGATGGAAGTATTAACAATTTAGTCGTATATGATGATATCATGTTAGATAATCAAAAGAATCCTGCTAGAATATTTTCCAGAGGCAGACATAAAAACACCGATGTGATATATATCACTCAACGTTACACTCAAATACCAAAAGTGATCAGAGATAACTGCAATATGCTGTGTGTATTTAACGGAGTTGATACTCATACTCTTAGAAATATTTGGCAAACTTGGTGCGGTGGTGATATGGATCATAATCGATTTAGAAATTTCTTTAGCCGCGCTCAGTCAATCCCACACGGATTTGTGACGATAAATTTATCAGACCCTCGGACAAGATATCGTGTCGGACTTGATCAAATATTTAGTTAGCGCATTAGCAGCCGAGGAGGTGAACGTCAACTAAATGGCGTCTTTTTTTTTTACCAAATGGACCCTTCTCTTAATATTTATTAGAAGGGTTTATTTGACAAATTAAGACTTCCTAGTAAATATTAACTAGAAGAGTTTATTTGACAAATTAGGACTTCCTAGTAAATATTAACTAGAAGGAAGCATCGTTGACGACTAAAAAGTTGGTCTGTTCACCTCCTCTGCTGCTGCACGCATAACAAATTGCAGTTATCTCTGATGACCTTCGGGATTTGAGTGTAACGTTGAGTGATATATATCACATCTGTGTTTTTGTGGCGCCCTCTCGAGAATATCCTAGCAGGATTCTTTTGATTGTCTAACATGATATCATCATATACAACTAAATTGTTAATATTTCCATCAATATCATCAATGCTAGGTGCTTCTTCGATATCAGTTATAAACTCAATAACACCATCGCCGTTAATTTCTATTGCTTTCTCATTAAAATCCTTTAACACTTCATAGCATCGTTGATCATCTACGCTCGGAGCAATCAAATACAACTTATCCCACTTCATCCATCTTGTTATCAAATTAAGTAGCAGTTGTGTCTTACCGCTTCCAGATGGTCCGATTATAATCACGCGAATAGAATTTGGTAACATTGCATGGTGTTTAATAGGTTCCCGTCGTCTCGTAGCTGAATAATCAATTACATTCATAATGTTATATAATAAATTATGGATCTATATTGTGTGAAATGTAGGGCGCGTACTGGCACAAATGACTTGACGACTATTACAACAAAAAATAATCGATCAGCTCTTTCTGGTAAATGCGTACAATGTAATACGAAAAAATTTAGATTTACTTCCACGAAACCTTTAAAAAAAAACGAGGAGGTGATATTGCAGCCAAGTTAGTGAAACTCCCAGGAACACCGTGGGCAAAATACTCAGGAGAAAAGCACCTTCCAGGGAATAGTTATTGTGGACCCGGGACTAGAATCGATATCAGACTCGATGACCAAAACAACCCAAACCCGGTGAATATCCAATAAACGCTATTGATAAGGCGTGTCATGCTCATGATGTTGCTTATAAAAGCAGCAATCTTCAACATAGACATCTCGCGGATGTGAAATTAATTCATGCGTTAAATGCTATTCCTGATAAATCATTGAAAGAAAAATTGGCTTCGTGGTTGATAAAATCCGCCATGAAAGGCAAATTGATGTTAGGTGCTGGTAATTAAAAATATGGAATCTATTTATTATTCTCCAAGAGGATACTGGAGAGGCAAGGCAGCAATCAGTAAACTCGCTAACGCAGCAAAAGTAAAAAATACCACTGCAGCTAATTGGTTATCTAAACAAGCAATATGGCAAATTTATCTACCAGCGCCTAAACAAATTAATTACTCGCATTTTGATGTTACAAAACCTAATGAAGTTCATCAAGCTGATATACTATTTTTACCACATGACAACGGTTACAAATACGCGTTAACCGTAGTTGATATTGCTAGTCGATACAAACAAGCAGAACCACTGAAGACAAAATCATCTACTGAAGTAGCTTCTGCATTTGAAAGGATTTATCGACGAGGTCCACTACGCTGGCCAAATCTGTAACAAGTTGATCCTGGCAAGGAATTTCAAGGTGTTGTTTTAACAACGATGAAACATCATAATGTCGCCATCAGACGAGGGCATACTGCGTTACATCGCGATCAGGCAATTGTTGAACGATTTAATCGGACTCTTGCAGAGCGGTTATTTGGATATCAATACGCGAAAGAATTCATCCAGGATAAACGATCCCGTGAATGGGTTAAGAGATTACCAGGTGTAGTTACCGCAATCAATAATGAGATTACTAGAACAATCAACATGAAACCTAACAACGCTATTAAAAGGGAGTTTATACCCGTACAACCACAAAAAGATTTCAAGGAACAAATTCTTGGTAGTAATGTCACTGTTCGGTATTTATACGAACCAGGAGAGCTTGAGGGTGGTAAAAAAAGAGCTACCGATCCTATTTGGAGCGTCACTACGCATAAGATATCCGGTATAACACGATCTACGGGTAGACCAGCAGTCTATAAACTAGATTCAACTGCTTCTCAGCGAGGATTTACACGCAAACAATTACAAGTAATTCCCGAGGATACTCAATTACCACCGCGTGGTCTTAACTAGCACCTAAGGTGCTGGCACCTCTGCGTCTGTTGCACTCAAGAAAAGTCAGCATAACGTTATCGCTGGTATGACCAATGCTGCTATTCTTTCTGTCTACGGTAAATTGCCGAGGATCTTTATCCGACCAACTCCAACGCATTATACAATTACAACTCGCGCAGTGATTATTCTGTTGTTGCTTTAGTGAAATTATCAATTCAGCATCAATGTCAAATTTTCTATTATTTTTTTTATCCTGTTGTTTATAACCAGAGAGTTTTTTTCTGATTATATCCTTGACGTTGTCGGCGCTGATTGTAGTGTCATTATCGTCATCATTGACTTCGTCACCTGACTCTGTCAGGACAATTCTTCGAAGTTGATTTATTCTTTGTACTCTGGATACTGCGAGATAACCTAAATTCGACCACTCAATTCGATTATCTACCATCCAAACAATTGTATCTGTGATAGTTAGTCCCTGTGAAGAGTGTATTGTTGTTGCATAACCTAACGTCCACGGGGATTTATCAGCAGAACTCTTTGAGTTCCCCAATGCATCTTCGACGACGCTGATATCAACCAGCACAATATCATTTAACACTAAATTCTGCTTTTGTTGTTGTCCAGGAATATCAACTTCAATATTCTGTCGCCGTGTATCCGAAGGCCTATAACACAATGGTACTGGAAGTGTTGCAAATTTACGTTTATGCAATTCAAATAACTTTATCTGAAGTGCGTCTCTGACTATCTTTCTACTCGCGATTATCAAATCATTTGGTTTCCATGTTTCCCAAAAATCATTCATGGGAGTTTCTGAAATTATTTCACGCGCTATTTCACATTGGATTCTATCCGGTTGTAATCTAATTAGCGCTTTGAACTCTCGTAATTGTTCATCAAGTGATCTATAATCACTGGTAATCTCTTCATAATAATCTACAAAACCCTTTAGCCATTCATGTGGGGATGCACCGACAAATGGTGGTGGTTGGCCGTGATCTCCGCACATGACGACTTTTGTGTTTTTGTTTAACAACCATTCCAGAAATGTCTGTAATACACTCAACGATACAGTGCATATTTCATCCCATATTATTATTTCAGGAATGAATTTATCGCCCATTCGATCAGGAGTCCATGTATCACCTTTCCATCGAAAGAAGCTGTGATAAGTACAGGCTTTTACTCCCCGCGCTATCATCTCTCTGGCGAGTCTGTGAGTTGGTGTTAACACAATCATGGTTGTGAAATCTGTAGGATTTTTTCCACGGAATAATTCGATTGCACGAGTTGTCTTTCCTGATCCACCACAACCGTTTAAAAAAACTGTCTTGTATCTACATACGGGATCAGATACCGGTGGTGCATTAGAAAATTCAGATTGAATGTCAATACGGTTACAACAAAGATATTTATCGTCGTTGGCAACATCAGCGGATTCACAATACTCGTGTAGTTTTTCCTTTTTAAATCGCCAACATCCCCACGCTTCCTCCGAGGATGTGAATGCCGCTACATCCGATTTGTATTTCTCGTGGATATACATCGAATCAGTAGCTACTCTAACCGCGGTATCTGGAAATCTATTTATCATCGAAAATAGATTAATACAAGCATAGGCTAGCGTAGAACTTCTCAAGTGTGTATACTGGGGGCTATATCCATCACAGTAGGTAACAACTGTACCTAATTTCTCACCGTTGGATAGAAAAGCATCCCTACGGGATACAAGTTTTCCATGTTTCGTTAAATCCGCTATGATAAAATCGTATTCTGCGTTGTCTATGATCAACCTCGAAGAGTATTTCGAATTGTCATATCTTCCACCTTGAGTAAATTTACCAATTATTTTTCGTTCGAAATCTTTGGCTTGTTTATTTTTAATTTCAAATAACTCCTTAGACCAATTCATGATTTGTTCTTCTGGAAAATTCTTTCGTTGTTCGCGTATTATATAATCAAAATTAGGTTGTGGTAACCAAACATCCTTCTGCGCGCGATAGCATATAATAGCTTCGCCGACAATCAACGATTGTAACATCTTACAATCAATCATATATCGTAGTAACACAATTGGCATCCACGCCTTTTCAGATAGGTGTCTACCAAGCCAAAGATAACTACACGGATGTAACCCTGCAGCGAATTTGAATGATATCACACGAGCGAATCCCGTTAAATCAAAATGAGGCAATGGCCCATTAATCGCAACACGAGTCATTTCATGCGTGGGGTGTCCAAATCGTTTAAAATACTCAGAGCATTCTCCATACCCGAGAAAACTTCCAGGATAACACGCGAATATATCAATTGAAATCATACCATCACGTGAGTATTTTGTATTCCACAATCCTCCATGATTAAATTCGACGCAACTCAATTTAACGTCCTCGAGAAAATCATTTCGTGTTGGACGCCATGAGTTTTTCTCTCTTGCAAAATGAGCTAACACTGATGGAATTGTGAAGCTATCCGTTAATAGTTTTGCATGAAAATTGCTTTGCAATTTCACCGGTGAAAAATCATTAGCGATTTTTCTCATTCTGTTATCTAACTCTTCAACGCGATATAATTCACCATTTGGTCTTACAAACTGATCAAATCCTATTTCGGGATCTTCATCACTTCTAAGTAACCACACTGACACAGGATCATCCTTACACAACGCAACAATAACATCGAATAATCTCTCTTCATAGAAAACATCCTTACAAAATTCCCCGGGGATATATTTCACGATTCGTTCTCGTGGAAATACATTTACTGCAGGTGTCCACGCGTGTTTGTTATGATCAATAATTTCAATTGGTGCTCCATTTTTGTTATATTTTGGTTCGTATAATACTTCTCCGGTTATTGTCGTTACTGATATTGGGAATCTTAATCTTCTAATTTAGCTATATCGGAAATCTTTGCACCGTGCTGTTTCACTGTCAGTTCCCATTCGGTTATTTTCCTACGTCGCAGATCAGTTAGTTTATTTCCTCGGGATGCATTTGTGAAGTGTTCCATTATCCCTGTTGCTACACAATTGAGTGTCGACGAAGTTTTCATAGGAGCTAGTTTTGCAATACTCGGCTTATCATTTAGCTGGTATATTCCGTAAACAACTGCTGTTACAGGGTAAGATTTCTCGTAGTATGGTTTGTCAATTCCAGTTAGAATTCCTGGTTTGGAATCTCTACTCACAATGACAAATTTTTTATCCTTGAGAATTGGTTCAAATTTATCTCTGATAACCCATTCACCTTCAACTTCGATAATGAATTTTATTCTGAAAATATACCGTTTTCGAAGATGCGAGATTATCGCAGCTGCTCTTGTATCATTCATGGTAGCATCAATGACATCGACATCGATAATTCGAAATGTCGACCACGTATGAGATGCTCCATCACGCTCAAATTCATTAAAACAGTCTCTGATTTTACTCAACAGGGTTTTGTCATCTATTAGACTTTTTGGTATATTAAAGATTCTATCGAGATTAAATCTAGCATTTTTCCAAGGCTTAATTTTCGATAATCTCTTGAATCCTTTCATATTATAATAATTAAAACAAGTATTTAAATAGAAACTTTTTATATAATGAATCATTGCAAATGGCTTATGATTGGATCAAAGACTCCGTGTAACAAATCATGCAGAAATGAATTCTGTGGGTATCATATGCAAAGCGTTAGAAACGGTTCAAAAGGTCCTCTTCCATGCATCCATTGTAGGGTGGGTGTTAGAGGCTATTCGCAATTATGCATCGATTGTGGGGGTAGGCGTTATAGAGAATTAAAGCGTTATTATGACAAGCGAAGAATCAAAAATCCTGACTCTGTCAACGACAATGGCAAAATCATAAAAACCGCCCAAGACTACAGAGAAAGATTTCTCAATATTATTTCTCAACCAAATAATGAATTAGACAAATAGTATGAGTATTATAATAAATGAGCCAAGAATTTCAAAAACATCCCGTTATTGAAAACTATGAAGCTTCTCGTGATGGTGTTGTTAGACACTGTAGACTCAAGAATCCAATTGGTACTCTGAATAATCAAGGATATTTGAGGTTTACTGCTGGAAATAAGAAATATCATAATCACCGTTTCGTCTATGAAGTGTTTAATGGATTGATCAAGGATGATCTTGTTATTGATCACATTGATGGTATTAGGACTAATAATTCTTTATCGAATCTTCAGGCTATTACACAACGTGAAAACACCAAACGAGGTGGGACTGGAAAATACTCGAAAAATGCTAGACCAGTAAAATCAATTAACACTGACAACGAGGAAATAATATTTCCGTCTATTACTTCAGCTGGAGTGTATTTCGATATTTGTTCTTCTTCAGTACGATTTGTTGCAGAAGGAGTACAAAAATCGGCGATTTCCAAAATAAATAAACAAAAAATTCGATTTGTTTATAGGTATCTATATAATATTGCATTATTCAAGGGAAATAACTCGCTAGTAACGCGCGTGTGACAAATTATGAATGACAGAGTTATCGTTGAAACACTGTTGTTTGATTGGTTGTTATAATTATATGAATAATCAATTATCTGTTGCAATTTCACTTACAATTCAACGATACAAAATCATCATAGCGTTTACAAATAATCATATTCTTTTTTGTAGTGGGTTTTTAAGTACTAAGCGTTACTTCAACGTTGTGAATCATCGCTTTTAAATTTTAAACATAACAAAACAATTACAAGCAGACACCATTCTATCTAACTTCGCTGCAATGAATGCTTATATACAATATGGTCTGTATTATAATTGGGCTTTTAGCCGAAACTTAAGTGCAAATCAAATCACAACGTCTCACGTGGTTTGATTGTTATTATTGACATTCAAACTCAAATTGGATTTTGTAATTTGAGTTTGCACTTGAGTGTAGAATAGCCCGCGTCATCCATTGTCATTGAATCAATTCATACCATTCACAATCATTGAATCAATTCATTGTAAAATACCATAATCACCTATAATCTATTGTAGTATCGTCCTATTTGTAAATACAACCGCCTGCACACTAGATCATGGGGTTGTGTAAGTGCCGTCGTCATTCATTGTATATTGTAACAGAATTGTTACCGAGAGGAGGGTGGATTAAATGAACAATACAAACACAATTTGTGAAAGAAAATATAAATTTATGTAATAAATTATAAATGAAAAAAATACAGATGTAACAACACAATAATTCATGCACTCAACCCACAATTAAACTCACAACCATTCACAATACATGAACAAATTAAATAACAATACAAAAGGAATCTCAGATGTAAAGGAATCTCTTGGATTATACACAGATCCAAGAATCCTTTATGAAAGTTAAATAAATGCAAGTATGATTTACGAAAAAAATAAACACAAACGACAAACTATCTATCGCACGATGGATTGCGATAACTAGCACGATCATATACTTGTATTCAATCAAGTTGCTAGCTTTTATTGATATCTATGTGATCACTTGAAATATTATTGCGATCTGACATAAACATGCAAATACAACAATGTATTAAATTATATCACAATTTCAATACACCTATGTGTCTCCCCTGTATAACCGCACGATTCAGCAACAGTTGAATCGTCTCCCAGTTTCCCCGAGAACCGAGGGTTGACCAATACTATTATCGGACGTTTCCCTACACGGATCCACCACAGTTATACGTTCAGACAGCATACAACATCTACCCGAACCAACGGTTCCTCACTCCCCTAGATGTCGACCCGGACGTTTTACAACTCTAAGACAGCTCCGACACTCGGACTTCTAGCTTTCCGGATATTTACACGTTACACAGATATTGACGAACAGACAGTTCGACACACAGACAGATACTTCAATTCCGTTTGCACAAATTAACGGCACAAGCACATTCAGATATTTATACAGAGATGTTCCAGAACAAACAATAGATGTCCCACAACAAATCAAACGATATCAAAGACGTTTATCAAAAGATGGTATCAGATGTGTTTAACAGCTACGGTATCAACGATGTTATTAGCAGCTACGGTATCAACGATGCTATTAGCAGCTACGGTATCAACGATGTTATTAGCAGCTACGGTATCAACGATGTTATTAGCAGCTACGGTACCAGAAACAATGTAACAACTATGTTAGCAGCTACGGTATCAGAGACGGTATCAACGATGTTATTAGATGCGCTATCAGTGATGAACTTCTACGGTATCAACGACGGAATCAGCTGGAATCAGACTGAATCAGCTATAATAAACAAAACCAGACTAATAATAGTTGTCTCAAAAATAATCTAAGCCGTAGATTACGATATTGTATTTAAAGTCTAAAAGTGACTAGTAATTCCAAATATTCCACGTTTAATTGCAATAAAAGCATTATTATACGAAATGATAATCTGAATAAAATTCACAATCAAACGAAACGTAAATTTAACACTCACCCCTTTGGCTGGAGATTTGCAAGACGAGGTTATCTATCCTTCGATTAGATATTTTGGTTCCCGTAAAAAATTATGATAAATAGTTCGCCTTATATACTCTCAATAGGTGAACATAAATCACATCGAGCTTGCCGTACACCACGTAAAACGAGTATTTCGGATTTCATGTAAATTACAAATTGGCACATGCAAATCGTTACACGCCACTTAATCACCCCAGGTAATGCGTGTACGACGAAATCAAGAAAAATGGTGAGTTTCGTTTGCAATTGAAGAACAACAAAAATCAGTTCAAATTTTCGCCTAATTCTGTGACAATACCTCCCCCCTAAGAATAAAAATGTACACATTTTTAAAACTAACACAGAATAGAAGAAAAATAACTATTGATGATATCTTACAACATTTACACTGGTTATACTACAAACTGGATTTTATTACTGGGCAAATTCATACAAATTTCCCATCATGCCCTACTCAAGTAGTCTGCGCCTATATTTTCAACTCCCCTTATTGCTTCTACACGGAAACGATAAGGTTGTAGTGTTAGCGCCCAACGCATCAACCGAGCGTTAGCGACCTTGGCCTTGTTCAAATACAGTAGGGGTTGGTGATCAGTCTCAAGAACGAAATCTCTCCCAAATAGATATGCGTGATACTTCCCAATTCCCCATACTACGGCCAAACATTCCTTTTCTATAACGGAATAATTTTTCTCCCTGGGTAGCAATTTTCTACTCGAGTAAGCTACGGGTAACTTACTGTCGTCCTGCTCTTGCAGTAAAACTGCCCCCAACCCAGTTTCAGAAGCGTCTGTTCTTAGAATAAAGGGTTTGCTGACATCCGGCAATTTCAATATAGGTGCACTAACCAGTTTCTCTTTCAGAGTACAAAATGCTTTATCTTGTGGCGGTCCCCATTCAACCTTGTTTGGTTGCCCCTTCTTGGTCAAATCAGACAGCGGGCTAGCAATGGCTGCAAAGTTCGGTATAAACTTTCTGTAAAAACCTACTAGACCTAGAAATGATCTTACCTGCGTTTTGTTGGTTGGCTTCGGTGCGTCTCTAATTGCTTCAATTTGCTTGGGATGAGGTTTTAACTGACCCATACCGCTGACCCTATGACCCAAACAATCTAAATCTGTATAACCAATACTGCATTTAGTGGGTCTCACTGTGAGGTTCGCTCTGCGGAGTCTATTGAAGAGCTCGCTCAGGACGGACACGTGCTCACTCCAAGTATTCGTGTACACGAATATGTCGTCTACAAAGCTATCAACGTTTGTTAAACCTTTCAGCAACTTTCGCATCAAACGACAACAAGTGGCGCTGGCTCCAACTAACCCGAAAGGCATCACTTTGAATTGATACAATCCTTTCTGGGTCGCAAATGCCGTCAAAGTTCGGGACTCTGGGACAATGGGAACCTGCCAATATCCCTTGGACAGATCCAATTTGGAAATCCATCGGTTTCCCGACAACTTTGCAAATAGACCCTCCATATCTGGCATTGGTTCTGCATCGAACACAGTGATTTTATTCAACTGCCGAAAATCGATACAGAATCGGTTCGTCCCGTCCTTTTTCCTTACTAACACTACTGGAGACGAATATGGTGAGTTGGAGGGTTCAATCACCCCCAGATCCAACATTTTACTCACCTCTTCGTCCACAGCTTCACGTGCGTTGTATGGCACCGGATATCCCTTGATTCGAATAGGGTCAGACGTATTCAGTTTAATTTTGAGGTCCAACAAAGTTGTACAACCTGGTCTATCTGTGAATACATACGAGTGTTTAGCCAAGAGCGCATTAATCTGTTGACGCTGGTCTTTCGTCAACTCCGCACTCACATCGACTTTATCTATCCCCTCCCCCGCAACTCCCAAGGGACATTCAAGGGAACTCTCTATATTCGAATCAGCTTCATCATCGTCAACGACTGCCGTACAAACGACATTTAAGACCCCCTTTCCAACATTGTCGCTCTGTCTCTTAATATATAACTTGAGCATGTTCGCATGGAATGTTTTTACATTACCGTCCATGTCAATTTTATAGTCCATGTCACCTTTTACTTCTTTAACTTCATATGGACCTTTCCACTGGACTAATAACTTATTCGAACTCGTTGGAAGAAGCAATAGCACCTGATCTCCCACAAGAAATTTCCTATTACGCGCTCTGCGGTTGTAATACTTGGCATATCTGCGCCCCGATTTAATCAATTCGTCACGTGCCATCTGGCATGTACTCTCAAGTTTATTTCTTAGATCTAACACGTACTGGTAAGTCGTTTTTATTTCCTCGTTCGCGACATCACCAGTCCATAGTTCGCGTAGTATCCGCATCGGGCCTCGAACTGTCCTACCGTACAACAGTTCAAAGGGTGAGAACCCTAAACTTTCCTGCGGTACTTCACGGTACGCGAACAGAACAGCGTTTAAATAACGATCCCAGTCTTGCGGACGTTCCGCGCACATCTTCCGTAGCATGCTTTTCAGGGTACCATTAAACTTCTCTACCAGTCCATTGCACATCGGATGGTATGGGGTAGTGTTTAGCTGTTTGATGGATAACAGCCTACTTATTTCACCCATGAGGTCAGAGGTGAATTGGGCACCACAATCAGTGAGGATTTCCTCTGGCACCCCTACCCTACTGAAGATATCAACTAATGCTTCAGCTACCCTTTCCGTTTCAATAGTTGGTAACGCTACGGCTTCAGGGTATCTGGTTGCGTAGTCAACCAGAGTAAGAATATACCGATTCTTTCTTTCGGTAACTGGGTGTATTGGTCCTACAATATCTACTGCCACTCTTTTAAACGGTGTATCTATTAATGGCATCTGTCCCAAGGGCACCCTTGTGACCCTTCCCTTACAGACGGTTTTCTGACATACGTCGCACGACCTACAGAACCGTGTGACATCGCCATTAACACCTGGCCAGTAGAATTCAGCGACTACCCTGCTAGTGGTCTTAGCCTTACCTAGGTGTCCTGCCATGCTTGACTCATGCGCCACCCTAAGTACTTGAGATCTATATCTCTGGGGTACGACCACTTGCCAATACTTCTTACCCTCCCGAGCGCTAAACTCCCTATGAATTAATCCGTTCTTGCGTACGAATCTAGAGCTACCCCCACGCTTGCAATGTTTAATCGCGCCGGACGTGATTTTCTCAACAATTGTTCTGATGGATTCATCACGTTCTTGCTCTTGTTTGAAATCATCACGGGAAATTCCTGAGATCGATTCAGGGACTATTAATTTATGAAACGCGGATTTCTCTCGCCGTGTTTGCGCTCGCGTTTCGACTGCCTGGGCCAAAGGTATTTTAAAATCGGCCATGGTTGGAAGACGGGAACCTTCAACATTACCGATCGTCAGATCGTAAATAGGATTGTCCATACAAAGGGCATCAACAGTTCCCGTTAAGAAAGGTGTTTTTACTGTGATCCTTGCTACGGGAATGCGACCCATCGTCTGATCAAGTAACATACATGGGGATTCCCACCCGAGCATTTGGTTATCCTGCACGAGACTACGTTTGATCACTACGCCCGTACAACCAGTGTCACGCAATACCACGACTTCTCGACCGTTGACAAACCCTCTCGCGGTTGGTACACGCGCTTCAGGAAATATACACGTGCCAAGTGAATGAATACAAGGTTCTACATGTACGTTGTTATCGGATATACCTTTACTTTGTATAGCCACTGCTACCTTATGTATAAGTGCCTTTCTTTTAGGACAGTCTTTTTGAACATGACCCAATGCATTACACAAGAAACACCGCACACGCTGAAAAACTGGATTCCCAACTGACCTTTTTACCTCAGCTGATTTTACAGGCTCCCTAGGCATAGGTGTTACAGACTGGTTTCCAGACTTAAAATCTTTTAAAACCACGTTCTGGGTTCCCCCATGAGCTTCGGCAAATAAATCGGCTTGCTTAGCCATATCTTTTACGTTTGTGAAGACTTTCTCCTTCAGAAATTGATCTAATTCTCGCCCAACTGTATTAAATAATTGATCTCTGAGCAAGAAATCAGTCAACCCTTCAAACGTTTTCACCGCTTTGCCGCATTCAATCCACCGCTCAAAATAGTTCGCAATTCTGACGGTGAACTGACCAAAGGTTTCTCCCTTATCGGGCTTGCTATACCTGAACTTTTTTCGAAAACCTTGTTCAGTGAGCTCGTACCTTTTGAGAAGTGCTTCCTTTAGGACGTCGTACTTAAACACATCGTCCCTAGGAAGTCGCGAGTATACATCCAGTGCTTTACCTTTTAATAAAGCACTCAGATGCAGCGCCCAGTCATTTTGACTCCACTTCTGGTTTTCGGCATACCGCTCAAACCGATGAAGATAACTATCTATGTTATCTTTTTCATCGTCAAAGGGAGGTAATTTGGGGCCCCTTAATTTGCTAGTGGCAGAATCGTGTTCTCTTCCAGATGTCGCTAATTCTACCTTACGCTCATGATCTCGTTGCTTTGCTCTTTCTTCTAACTCTAACATTTCTACTTTTGCTAGTTTATCTAACTCTAATCGCCTTCCCTCCGCTTCCATTTCCCATCCTATCCTGTCCTTTTCGGCCTGCTTCTCTAATTCTATCTTTTCCTTCTCTAATTCTATCTTTTCCCTTTGGGCCTGCTTCTCTAATTCTATCTTATCCTTCTCAAATTCTATCTTTTCCCTCTCAAAGGCCCATTTCCTTTCATCGGCTTCCCCTTTTTCCCTTTCGAATTCCCTATCTAATTCCCGTTTCCTTTCTTCGGATTCCCTTTCTAATTCCCTTGACCTTGCCCTTTCTTCCCTTTCCCGGGCTTGTTCTTCCTGAATAAATTTCCTCAAACTTTCACCTTCATAACCGAATTCTTTGCCTAAGGCAACCAAGTCCTTAAGGGATGACATGACAATTGTAATATGAATATAGATATATAACCAAACCAATACTTTAAACACGTTTATACTGGACACACGGACCTAGGTAAACTAAACAAAAATAAACTCCAACTAGAGTATTATCTTAACAGAAGGTCACGCTCAAATATAAACATTAAATATATACCTTCACAAAAATGATTGACAGTTCACTTAATCCAACGATCCCACTTCTGACACCATTGTAACAGAATTGTTACCGAGAGGAGGGTGGATTAAATGAACAATACAAACACAATTTGTGAAAGAAAATATAAATTTATGTAATAAATTATAAATGAAAAAAATACAGATGTAACAACACAATAATTCATGCACTCAACCCACAATTAAACTCACAACCATTCACAATACATGAACAAATTAAATAACAATACAAAAGGAATCTCAGATGTAAAGGAATCTCTTGGATTATACACAGATCCAAGAATCCTTTATGAAAGTTAAATAAATGCAAGTATGATTTACGAAAAAAATAAACACAAACGACAAACTATCATATACTTGTATTCAATCAAGTTGCTAGCTTTTATTGATATCTATGTGATCACTTGAAATATTATTGCGATCTGACATAAACATGCAAATACAACAATGTATTAAATTATATCACAATTTCAATACACCTATGTGTCTCCCCTGTATAACCGCACGATTCAGCAACAGTTGAATCGTCTCCCAGTTTCCCCGAGAACCGAGGGTTGACCAATACTATTATCGGACGTTTCCCTACACGGATCCACCACAGTTATACGTTCAGACAGCATACAACATCTACCCGAACCAACGGTTCCTCACTCCCCTAGATGTCGACCCGGACGTTTTACAACTCTAAGACAGCTCCGACACTCGGACTTCTAGCTTTCCGGATATTTACACGTTACACAGATATTGACGAACAGACAGTTCGACACACAGACAGATACTTCAATTCCGTTTGCACAAATTAACGGCACAAGCACATTCAGATATTTATACAGAGATGTTCCAGAACAAACAATAGATGTCCCACAACAAATCAAACGATATCAAAGACGTTTATCAAAAGATGGTATCAGATGTGTTTAACAGCTACGGTATCAACGATGTTATTAGCAGCTACGGTATCAACGATGCTATTAGCAGCTACGGTATCAACGATGTTATTAGCAGCTACGGTATCAACGATGTTATTAGCAGCTACGGTACCAGAAACAATGTAACAACTATGTTAGCAGCTACGGTATCAGAGACGGTATCAACGATGTTATTAGATGCGCTATCAGTGATGAACTTCTACGGTATCAACGACGGAATCAGCTGGAATCAGACTGAATCAGCTATAATAAACAAAACCAGACTAATAATAGTTGTCTCAAAAATAATCTAAGCCGTAGATTACGATATTGTATTTAAAGTCTAAAAGTGACTAGTAATTCCAAATATTCCACGTTTAATTGCAATAAAAGCATTATTATACGAAATGATAATCTGAATAAAATTCACAATCAAACGAAACGTAAATTTAACACTCACCCCTTTGGCTGGAGATTTGCAAGACGAGGTTATCTATCCTTCGATTAGATATTTTGGTTCCCGTAAAAAATTATGATAAATAGTTCGCCTTATATACTCTCAATAGGTGAACATAAATCACATCGAGCTTGCCGTACACCACGTAAAACGAGTATTTCGGATTTCATGTAAATTACAAATTGGCACATGCAAATCGTTACACGCCACTTAATCACCCCAGGTAATGCGTGTACGACGAAATCAAGAAAAATGGTGAGTTTCGTTTGCAATTGAAGAACAACAAAAATCAGTTCAAATTTTCGCCTAATTCTGTGACAATACCTCCCCCCTAAGAATAAAAATGTACACATTTTTAAAACTAACACAGAATAGAAGAAAAATAACTATTGATGATATCTTACAACATTTACACTGGTTATACTACAAACTGGATTTTATTACTGGGCAAATTCATACAAATTTCCCATCATGCCCTACTCAAGTAGTCTGCGCCTATATTTTCAACTCCCCTTATTGCTTCTACACGGAAACGATAAGGTTGTAGTGTTAGCGCCCAACGCATCAACCGAGCGTTAGCGACCTTGGCCTTGTTCAAATACAGTAGGGGTTGGTGATCAGTCTCAAGAACGAAATCTCTCCCAAATAGATATGCGTGATACTTCCCAATTCCCCATACTACGGCCAAACATTCCTTTTCTATAACGGAATAATTTTTCTCCCTGGGTAGCAATTTTCTACTCGAGTAAGCTACGGGTAACTTACTGTCGTCCTGCTCTTGCAGTAAAACTGCCCCCAACCCAGTTTCAGAAGCGTCTGTTCTTAGAATAAAGGGTTTGCTGACATCCGGCAATTTCAATATAGGTGCACTAACCAGTTTCTCTTTCAGAGTACAAAATGCTTTATCTTGTGGCGGTCCCCATTCAACCTTGTTTGGTTGCCCCTTCTTGGTCAAATCAGACAGCGGGCTAGCAATGGCTGCAAAGTTCGGTATAAACTTTCTGTAAAAACCTACTAGACCTAGAAATGATCTTACCTGCGTTTTGTTGGTTGGCTTCGGTGCGTCTCTAATTGCTTCAATTTGCTTGGGATGAGGTTTTAACTGACCCATACCGCTGACCCTATGACCCAAACAATCTAAATCTGTATAACCAATACTGCATTTAGTGGGTCTCACTGTGAGGTTCGCTCTGCGGAGTCTATTGAAGAGCTCGCTCAGGACGGACACGTGCTCACTCCAAGTATTCGTGTACACGAATATGTCGTCTACAAAGCTATCAACGTTTGTTAAACCTTTCAGCAACTTTCGCATCAAACGACAACAAGTGGCGCTGGCTCCAACTAACCCGAAAGGCATCACTTTGAATTGATACAATCCTTTCTGGGTCGCAAATGCCGTCAAAGTTCGGGACTCTGGGACAATGGGAACCTGCCAATATCCCTTGGACAGATCCAATTTGGAAATCCATCGGTTTCCCGACAACTTTGCAAATAGACCCTCCATATCTGGCATTGGTTCTGCATCGAACACAGTGATTTTATTCAACTGCCGAAAATCGATACAGAATCGGTTCGTCCCGTCCTTTTTCCTTACTAACACTACTGGAGACGAATATGGTGAGTTGGAGGGTTCAATCACCCCCAGATCCAACATTTTACTCACCTCTTCGTCCACAGCTTCACGTGCGTTGTATGGCACCGGATATCCCTTGATTCGAATAGGGTCAGACGTATTCAGTTTAATTTTGAGGTCCAACAAAGTTGTACAACCTGGTCTATCTGTGAATACATACGAGTGTTTAGCCAAGAGCGCATTAATCTGTTGACGCTGGTCTTTCGTCAACTCCGCACTCACATCGACTTTATCTATCCCCTCCCCCGCAACTCCCAAGGGACATTCAAGGGAACTCTCTATATTCGAATCAGCTTCATCATCGTCAACGACTGCCGTACAAACGACATTTAAGACCCCCTTTCCAACATTGTCGCTCTGTCTCTTAATATATAACTTGAGCATGTTCGCATGGAATGTTTTTACATTACCGTCCATGTCAATTTTATAGTCCATGTCACCTTTTACTTCTTTAACTTCATATGGACCTTTCCACTGGACTAATAACTTATTCGAACTCGTTGGAAGAAGCAATAGCACCTGATCTCCCACAAGAAATTTCCTATTACGCGCTCTGCGGTTGTAATACTTGGCATATCTGCGCCCCGATTTAATCAATTCGTCACGTGCCATCTGGCATGTACTCTCAAGTTTATTTCTTAGATCTAACACGTACTGGTAAGTCGTTTTTATTTCCTCGTTCGCGACATCACCAGTCCATAGTTCGCGTAGTATCCGCATCGGGCCTCGAACTGTCCTACCGTACAACAGTTCAAAGGGTGAGAACCCTAAACTTTCCTGCGGTACTTCACGGTACGCGAACAGAACAGCGTTTAAATAACGATCCCAGTCTTGCGGACGTTCCGCGCACATCTTCCGTAGCATGCTTTTCAGGGTACCATTAAACTTCTCTACCAGTCCATTGCACATCGGATGGTATGGGGTAGTGTTTAGCTGTTTGATGGATAACAGCCTACTTATTTCACCCATGAGGTCAGAGGTGAATTGGGCACCACAATCAGTGAGGATTTCCTCTGGCACCCCTACCCTACTGAAGATATCAACTAATGCTTCAGCTACCCTTTCCGTTTCAATAGTTGGTAACGCTACGGCTTCAGGGTATCTGGTTGCGTAGTCAACCAGAGTAAGAATATACCGATTCTTTCTTTCGGTAACTGGGTGTATTGGTCCTACAATATCTACTGCCACTCTTTTAAACGGTGTATCTATTAATGGCATCTGTCCCAAGGGCACCCTTGTGACCCTTCCCTTACAGACGGTTTTCTGACATACGTCGCACGACCTACAGAACCGTGTGACATCGCCATTAACACCTGGCCAGTAGAATTCAGCGACTACCCTGCTAGTGGTCTTAGCCTTACCTAGGTGTCCTGCCATGCTTGACTCATGCGCCACCCTAAGTACTTGAGATCTATATCTCTGGGGTACGACCACTTGCCAATACTTCTTACCCTCCCGAGCGCTAAACTCCCTATGAATTAATCCGTTCTTGCGTACGAATCTAGAGCTACCCCCACGCTTGCAATGTTTAATCGCGCCGGACGTGATTTTCTCAACAATTGTTCTGATGGATTCATCACGTTCTTGCTCTTGTTTGAAATCATCACGGGAAATTCCTGAGATCGATTCAGGGACTATTAATTTATGAAACGCGGATTTCTCTCGCCGTGTTTGCGCTCGCGTTTCGACTGCCTGGGCCAAAGGTATTTTAAAATCGGCCATGGTTGGAAGACGGGAACCTTCAACATTACCGATCGTCAGATCGTAAATAGGATTGTCCATACAAAGGGCATCAACAGTTCCCGTTAAGAAAGGTGTTTTTACTGTGATCCTTGCTACGGGAATGCGACCCATCGTCTGATCAAGTAACATACATGGGGATTCCCACCCGAGCATTTGGTTATCCTGCACGAGACTACGTTTGATCACTACGCCCGTACAACCAGTGTCACGCAATACCACGACTTCTCGACCGTTGACAAACCCTCTCGCGGTTGGTACACGCGCTTCAGGAAATATACACGTGCCAAGTGAATGAATACAAGGTTCTACATGTACGTTGTTATCGGATATACCTTTACTTTGTATAGCCACTGCTACCTTATGTATAAGTGCCTTTCTTTTAGGACAGTCTTTTTGAACATGACCCAATGCATTACACAAGAAACACCGCACACGCTGAAAAACTGGATTCCCAACTGACCTTTTTACCTCAGCTGATTTTACAGGCTCCCTAGGCATAGGTGTTACAGACTGGTTTCCAGACTTAAAATCTTTTAAAACCACGTTCTGGGTTCCCCCATGAGCTTCGGCAAATAAATCGGCTTGCTTAGCCATATCTTTTACGTTTGTGAAGACTTTCTCCTTCAGAAATTGATCTAATTCTCGCCCAACTGTATTAAATAATTGATCTCTGAGCAAGAAATCAGTCAACCCTTCAAACGTTTTCACCGCTTTGCCGCATTCAATCCACCGCTCAAAATAGTTCGCAATTCTGACGGTGAACTGACCAAAGGTTTCTCCCTTATCGGGCTTGCTATACCTGAACTTTTTTCGAAAACCTTGTTCAGTGAGCTCGTACCTTTTGAGAAGTGCTTCCTTTAGGACGTCGTACTTAAACACATCGTCCCTAGGAAGTCGCGAGTATACATCCAGTGCTTTACCTTTTAATAAAGCACTCAGATGCAGCGCCCAGTCATTTTGACTCCACTTCTGGTTTTCGGCATACCGCTCAAACCGATGAAGATAACTATCTATGTTATCTTTTTCATCGTCAAAGGGAGGTAATTTGGGGCCCCTTAATTTGCTAGTGGCAGAATCGTGTTCTCTTCCAGATGTCGCTAATTCTACCTTACGCTCATGATCCCGTTGCTTTGCTCTTTCTTCTAACTCTAACATTTCTACTTTTGCTAGTTTATCTAACTCTAATCGCCTTCCCTCCGCTTCCATTTCCCATCCTATCCTGTCCTTTTCGGCCTGCTTCTCTAATTCTATCTTTTCCTTCTCTAATTCTATCTTTTCCCTTTGGGCCTGCTTCTCTAATTCTATCTTATCCTTCTCAAATTCTATCTTTTCCCTCTCAAAGGCCCATTTCCTTTCATCGGCTTCCCCTTTTTCCCTTTCGAATTCCCTATCTAATTCCCGTTTCCTTTCTTCGGATTCCCTTTCTAATTCCCTTGACCTTGCCCTTTCTTCCCTTTCCCGGGCTTGTTCTTCCTGAATAAATTTCCTCAAACTTTCACCTTCATAACCGAATTCTTTGCCTAAGGCAACCAAGTCCTTAAGGGATGACATGACAATTGTAATATGAATATAGATATATAACCAAACCAATACTTTAAACACGTTTATACTGGACACACGGACCTAGGTAAACTAAACAAAAATAAACTCCAACTAGAGTATTATCTTAACAGAAGGTCACGCTCAAATATAAACATTAAATATATACCTTCACAAAAATGATTGACAGTTCACTTAATCCAACGATCCCACTTCTGACACCATTGTAACAGAATTGTTACCGAGAGGAGGGTGGATTAAATGAACAATACAAACACAATTTGTGAAAGAAAATATAAATTTATGTAATAAATTATAAATGAAAAAAATACAGATGTAACAACACAATAATTCATGCACTCAACCCACAATTAAACTCACAACCATTCACAATACATGAACAAATTAAATAACAATACAAAAGGAATCTCAGATGTAAAGGAATCTCTTGGATTATACACAGATCCAAGAATCCTTTATGAAAGTTAAATAAATGCAAGTATGATTTACGAAAAAAATAAACACAAACGACAAACTATCATATACTTGTATTCAATCAAGTTGCTAGCTTTTATTGATATCTATGTGATCACTTGAAATATTATTGCGATCTGACATAAACATGCAAATACAACAATGTATTAAATTATATCACAATTTCAATACACCTATGTGTCTCCCCTGTATAACCGCACGATTCAGCAACAGTTGAATCGTCTCCCAGTTTCCCCGAGAACCGAGGGTTGACCAATACTATTATCGGACGTTTCCCTACACGGATCCACCACAGTTATACGTTCAGACAGCATACAACATCTACCCGAACCAACGGTTCCTCACTCCCCTAGATGTCGACCCGGACGTTTTACAACTCTAAGACAGCTCCGACACTCGGACTTCTAGCTTTCCGGATATTTACACGTTACACAGATATTGACGAACAGACAGTTCGACACACAGACAGATACTTCAATTCCGTTTGCACAAATTAACGGCACAAGCACATTCAGATATTTATACAGAGATGTTCCAGAACAAACAATAGATGTCCCACAACAAATCAAACGATATCAAAGACGTTTATCAAAAGATGGTATCAGATGTGTTTAACAGCTACGGTATCAACGATGTTATTAGCAGCTACGGTATCAACGATGCTATTAGCAGCTACGGTATCAACGATGTTATTAGCAGCTACGGTATCAACGATGTTATTAGCAGCTACGGTACCAGAAACAATGTAACAACTATGTTAGCAGCTACGGTATCAGAGACGGTATCAACGATGTTATTAGATGCGCTATCAGTGATGAACTTCTACGGTATCAACGACGGAATCAGCTGGAATCAGACTGAATCAGCTATAATAAACAAAACCAGACTAATAATAGTTGTCTCAAAAATAATCTAAGCCGTAGATTACGATATTGTATTTAAAGTCTAAAAGTGACTAGTAATTCCAAATATTCCACGTTTAATTGCAATAAAAGCATTATTATACGAAATGATAATCTGAATAAAATTCACAATCAAACGAAACGTAAATTTAACACTCACCCCTTTGGCTGGAGATTTGCAAGACGAGGTTATCTATCCTTCGATTAGATATTTTGGTTCCCGTAAAAAATTATGATAAATAGTTCGCCTTATATACTCTCAATAGGTGAACATAAATCACATCGAGCTTGCCGTACACCACGTAAAACGAGTATTTCGGATTTCATGTAAATTACAAATTGGCACATGCAAATCGTTACACGCCACTTAATCACCCCAGGTAATGCGTGTACGACGAAATCAAGAAAAATGGTGAGTTTCGTTTGCAATTGAAGAACAACAAAAATCAGTTCAAATTTTCGCCTAATTCTGTGACAATACCTCCCCCCTAAGAATAAAAATGTACACATTTTTAAAACTAACACAGAATAGAAGAAAAATAACTATTGATGATATCTTACAACATTTACACTGGTTATACTACAAACTGGATTTTATTACTGGGCAAATTCATACAAATTTCCCATCATGCCCTACTCAAGTAGTCTGCGCCTATATTTTCAACTCCCCTTATTGCTTCTACACGGAAACGATAAGGTTGTAGTGTTAGCGCCCAACGCATCAACCGAGCGTTAGCGACCTTGGCCTTGTTCAAATACAGTAGGGGTTGGTGATCAGTCTCAAGAACGAAATCTCTCCCAAATAGATATGCGTGATACTTCCCAATTCCCCATACTACGGCCAAACATTCCTTTTCTATAACGGAATAATTTTTCTCCCTGGGTAGCAATTTTCTACTCGAGTAAGCTACGGGTAACTTACTGTCGTCCTGCTCTTGCAGTAAAACTGCCCCCAACCCAGTTTCAGAAGCGTCTGTTCTTAGAATAAAGGGTTTGCTGACATCCGGCAATTTCAATATAGGTGCACTAACCAGTTTCTCTTTCAGAGTACAAAATGCTTTATCTTGTGGCGGTCCCCATTCAACCTTGTTTGGTTGCCCCTTCTTGGTCAAATCAGACAGCGGGCTAGCAATGGCTGCAAAGTTCGGTATAAACTTTCTGTAAAAACCTACTAGACCTAGAAATGATCTTACCTGCGTTTTGTTGGTTGGCTTCGGTGCGTCTCTAATTGCTTCAATTTGCTTGGGATGAGGTTTTAACTGACCCATACCGCTGACCCTATGACCCAAACAATCTAAATCTGTATAACCAATACTGCATTTAGTGGGTCTCACTGTGAGGTTCGCTCTGCGGAGTCTATTGAAGAGCTCGCTCAGGACGGACACGTGCTCACTCCAAGTATTCGTGTACACGAATATGTCGTCTACAAAGCTATCAACGTTTGTTAAACCTTTCAGCAACTTTCGCATCAAACGACAACAAGTGGCGCTGGCTCCAACTAACCCGAAAGGCATCACTTTGAATTGATACAATCCTTTCTGGGTCGCAAATGCCGTCAAAGTTCGGGACTCTGGGACAATGGGAACCTGCCAATATCCCTTGGACAGATCCAATTTGGAAATCCATCGGTTTCCCGACAACTTTGCAAATAGACCCTCCATATCTGGCATTGGTTCTGCATCGAACACAGTGATTTTATTCAACTGCCGAAAATCGATACAGAATCGGTTCGTCCCGTCCTTTTTCCTTACTAACACTACTGGAGACGAATATGGTGAGTTGGAGGGTTCAATCACCCCCAGATCCAACATTTTACTCACCTCTTCGTCCACAGCTTCACGTGCGTTGTATGGCACCGGATATCCCTTGATTCGAATAGGGTCAGACGTATTCAGTTTAATTTTGAGGTCCAACAAAGTTGTACAACCTGGTCTATCTGTGAATACATACGAGTGTTTAGCCAAGAGCGCATTAATCTGTTGACGCTGGTCTTTCGTCAACTCCGCACTCACATCGACTTTATCTATCCCCTCCCCCGCAACTCCCAAGGGACATTCAAGGGAACTCTCTATATTCGAATCAGCTTCATCATCGTCAACGACTGCCGTACAAACGACATTTAAGACCCCCTTTCCAACATTGTCGCTCTGTCTCTTAATATATAACTTGAGCATGTTCGCATGGAATGTTTTTACATTACCGTCCATGTCAATTTTATAGTCCATGTCACCTTTTACTTCTTTAACTTCATATGGACCTTTCCACTGGACTAATAACTTATTCGAACTCGTTGGAAGAAGCAATAGCACCTGATCTCCCACAAGAAATTTCCTATTACGCGCTCTGCGGTTGTAATACTTGGCATATCTGCGCCCCGATTTAATCAATTCGTCACGTGCCATCTGGCATGTACTCTCAAGTTTATTTCTTAGATCTAACACGTACTGGTAAGTCGTTTTTATTTCCTCGTTCGCGACATCACCAGTCCATAGTTCGCGTAGTATCCGCATCGGGCCTCGAACTGTCCTACCGTACAACAGTTCAAAGGGTGAGAACCCTAAACTTTCCTGCGGTACTTCACGGTACGCGAACAGAACAGCGTTTAAATAACGATCCCAGTCTTGCGGACGTTCCGCGCACATCTTCCGTAGCATGCTTTTCAGGGTACCATTAAACTTCTCTACCAGTCCATTGCACATCGGATGGTATGGGGTAGTGTTTAGCTGTTTGATGGATAACAGCCTACTTATTTCACCCATGAGGTCAGAGGTGAATTGGGCACCACAATCAGTGAGGATTTCCTCTGGCACCCCTACCCTACTGAAGATATCAACTAATGCTTCAGCTACCCTTTCCGTTTCAATAGTTGGTAACGCTACGGCTTCAGGGTATCTGGTTGCGTAGTCAACCAGAGTAAGAATATACCGATTCTTTCTTTCGGTAACTGGGTGTATTGGTCCTACAATATCTACTGCCACTCTTTTAAACGGTGTATCTATTAATGGCATCTGTCCCAAGGGCACCCTTGTGACCCTTCCCTTACAGACGGTTTTCTGACATACGTCGCACGACCTACAGAACCGTGTGACATCGCCATTAACACCTGGCCAGTAGAATTCAGCGACTACCCTGCTAGTGGTCTTAGCCTTACCTAGGTGTCCTGCCATGCTTGACTCATGCGCCACCCTAAGTACTTGAGATCTATATCTCTGGGGTACGACCACTTGCCAATACTTCTTACCCTCCCGAGCGCTAAACTCCCTATGAATTAATCCGTTCTTGCGTACGAATCTAGAGCTACCCCCACGCTTGCAATGTTTAATCGCGCCGGACGTGATTTTCTCAACAATTGTTCTGATGGATTCATCACGTTCTTGCTCTTGTTTGAAATCATCACGGGAAATTCCTGAGATCGATTCAGGGACTATTAATTTATGAAACGCGGATTTCTCTCGCCGTGTTTGCGCTCGCGTTTCGACTGCCTGGGCCAAAGGTATTTTAAAATCGGCCATGGTTGGAAGACGGGAACCTTCAACATTACCGATCGTCAGATCGTAAATAGGATTGTCCATACAAAGGGCATCAACAGTTCCCGTTAAGAAAGGTGTTTTTACTGTGATCCTTGCTACGGGAATGCGACCCATCGTCTGATCAAGTAACATACATGGGGATTCCCACCCGAGCATTTGGTTATCCTGCACGAGACTACGTTTGATCACTACGCCCGTACAACCAGTGTCACGCAATACCACGACTTCTCGACCGTTGACAAACCCTCTCGCGGTTGGTACACGCGCTTCAGGAAATATACACGTGCCAAGTGAATGAATACAAGGTTCTACATGTACGTTGTTATCGGATATACCTTTACTTTGTATAGCCACTGCTACCTTATGTATAAGTGCCTTTCTTTTAGGACAGTCTTTTTGAACATGACCCAATGCATTACACAAGAAACACCGCACACGCTGAAAAACTGGATTCCCAACTGACCTTTTTACCTCAGCTGATTTTACAGGCTCCCTAGGCATAGGTGTTACAGACTGGTTTCCAGACTTAAAATCTTTTAAAACCACGTTCTGGGTTCCCCCATGAGCTTCGGCAAATAAATCGGCTTGCTTAGCCATATCTTTTACGTTTGTGAAGACTTTCTCCTTCAGAAATTGATCTAATTCTCGCCCAACTGTATTAAATAATTGATCTCTGAGCAAGAAATCAGTCAACCCTTCAAACGTTTTCACCGCTTTGCCGCATTCAATCCACCGCTCAAAATAGTTCGCAATTCTGACGGTGAACTGACCAAAGGTTTCTCCCTTATCGGGCTTGCTATACCTGAACTTTTTTCGAAAACCTTGTTCAGTGAGCTCGTACCTTTTGAGAAGTGCTTCCTTTAGGACGTCGTACTTAAACACATCGTCCCTAGGAAGTCGCGAGTATACATCCAGTGCTTTACCTTTTAATAAAGCACTCAGATGCAGCGCCCAGTCATTTTGACTCCACTTCTGGTTTTCGGCATACCGCTCAAACCGATGAAGATAACTATCTATGTTATCTTTTTCATCGTCAAAGGGAGGTAATTTGGGGCCCCTTAATTTGCTAGTGGCAGAATCGTGTTCTCTTCCAGATGTCGCTAATTCTACCTTACGCTCATGATCCCGTTGCTTTGCTCTTTCTTCTAACTCTAACATTTCTACTTTTGCTAGTTTATCTAACTCTAATCGCCTTCCCTCCGCTTCCATTTCCCATCCTATCCTGTCCTTTTCGGCCTGCTTCTCTAATTCTATCTTTTCCTTCTCTAATTCTATCTTTTCCCTTTGGGCCTGCTTCTCTAATTCTATCTTATCCTTCTCAAATTCTATCTTTTCCCTCTCAAAGGCCCATTTCCTTTCATCGGCTTCCCCTTTTTCCCTTTCGAATTCCCTATCTAATTCCCGTTTCCTTTCTTCGGATTCCCTTTCTAATTCCCTTGACCTTGCCCTTTCTTCCCTTTCCCGGGCTTGTTCTTCCTGAATAAATTTCCTCAAACTTTCACCTTCATAACCGAATTCTTTGCCTAAGGCAACCAAGTCCTTAAGGGATGACATGACAATTGTAATATGAATATAGATATATAACCAAACCAATACTTTAAACACGTTTATACTGGACACACGGACCTAGGTAAACTAAACAAAAATAAACTCCAACTAGAGTATTATCTTAACAGAAGGTCACGCTCAAATATAAACATTAAATATATACCTTCACAAAAATGATTGACAGTTCACTTAATCCAACGATCCCACTTCTGACACCATTGTAACAGAATTGTTACCGAGAGGAGGGTGGATTAAATGAACAATACAAACACAATTTGTGAAAGAAAATATAAATTTATGTAATAAATTATAAATGAAAAAAATACAGATGTAACAACACAATAATTCATGCACTCAACCCACAATTAAACTCACAACCATTCACAATACATGAACAAATTAAATAACAATACAAAAGGAATCTCAGATGTAAAGGAATCTCTTGGATTATACACAGATCCAAGAATCCTTTATGAAAGTTAAATAAATGCAAGTATGATTTACGAAAAAAATAAACACAAACGACAAACTATCATATACTTGTATTCAATCAAGTTGCTAGCTTTTATTGATATCTATGTGATCACTTGAAATATTATTGCGATCTGACATAAACATGCAAATACAACAATGTATTAAATTATATCACAATTTCAATACACCTATGTGTCTCCCCTGTATAACCGCACGATTCAGCAACAGTTGAATCGTCTCCCAGTTTCCCCGAGAACCGAGGGTTGACCAATACTATTATCGGACGTTTCCCTACACGGATCCACCACAGTTATACGTTCAGACAGCATACAACATCTACCCGAACCAACGGTTCCTCACTCCCCTAGATGTCGACCCGGACGTTTTACAACTCTAAGACAGCTCCGACACTCGGACTTCTAGCTTTCCGGATATTTACACGTTACACAGATATTGACGAACAGACAGTTCGACACACAAACAGATACTTCAATTCCGTTTGCACAAATTAACGGCACAAGCACATTCAGATATTTATACAGAGATGTTCCAGAACAAACAATAGATGTCCCACAACAAATCAAACGATATCAAAGACGTTTATCAAAAGATGGTATCAGATGTGTTTAACAGCTACGGTATCAACGATGTTATTAGCAGCTACGGTATCAACGATGCTATTAGCAGCTACGGTATCAACGATGTTATTAGCAGCTACGGTATCAACGATGTTATTAGCAGCTACGGTACCAGAAACAATGTAACAACTATGTTAGCAGCTACGGTATCAGAGACGGTATCAACGATGTTATTAGATGCGCTATCAGTGATGAACTTCTACGGTATCAACGACGGAATCAGCTGGAATCAGACTGAATCAGCTATAATAAACAAAACCAGACTAATAATAGTTGTCTCAAAAATAATCTAAGCCGTAGATTACGATATTGTATTTAAAGTCTAAAAGTGACTAGTAATTCCAAATATTCCACGTTTAATTGCAATAAAAGCATTATTATACGAAATGATAATCTGAATAAAATTCACAATCAAACGAAACGTAAATTTAACACTCACCCCTTTGGCTGGAGATTTGCAAGACGAGGTTATCTATCCTTCGATTAGATATTTTGGTTCCCGTAAAAAATTATGATAAATAGTTCGCCTTATATACTCTCAATAGGTGAACATAAATCACATCGAGCTTGCCGTACACCACGTAAAACGAGTATTTCGGATTTCATGTAAATTACAAATTGGCACATGCAAATCGTTACACGCCACTTAATCACCCCAGGTAATGCGTGTACGACGAAATCAAGAAAAATGGTGAGTTTCGTTTGCAATTGAAGAACAACAAAAATCAGTTCAAATTTTCGCCTAATTCTGTGACATATATAATCATAATCTTATAATCGCATTAAGCTTCTGGATATGCTAAGATGACCAACACCTTAGCGTATCCAGAATTCATTTTGTGATTTTTAAATTTTCGTTCAAACAATTAAATAAATATACTCTTTCATATATATGAATTCTGAAAATCTCAAATGTGTTATTGTTGAAATCAATAAGCTTAAAGATCAAGATGTAAAATTATGTTCAGGGTTAGATTGTGATAAAATCATGACCGATTTCGATGATATTCAATTTGCAGAACAGAATGGAAAATACGTACTCGCTAAGAAATATTTTTTAATTAAGAAAGTACAGAAACTTATTCGTGAGAGTTTGGTTTATCATGAAGACATTAATATATTTGTGCCACTATGTAACATCGTTGAACATATTCGTAAGCAATTAAGTTTAGAATATGAAAGCAGGAAACTTATTAATTGTAAGGTGAGACAATTAAAAACGTTAATGGAGCAAGCTGAGTCCTACCCGTAGAGAGCCCCTTGTTGTATTTAACTTCCGTGTACTGAATGAGCCCATTCATGTGAGTTTAGTCGCCTATTTCATTCATAGTAATTTTTTTTTACCTGGTGAATTGTAAAACAATTTGACAATAGTGATACTCTTTCAATAATGGTGGGACAATCGCCGACCACATGTAACACAAAACAGAGACTGATCGATCTAAATAAATTATTACCAATTCGTAATCGATTACGCGAAAAGCTTCAGCAGCGGCAGTTAATGCAGACTGATTTTAAAGAGGGTTCTGAACAACTCTTTAAACCTATTGTTGCTGCAACTACAGATGTGAAAAAAGCTACTGAACGAGCTATATACGGAAAGATCCCTGAGGAGGGAGAACATGTAGAGAGACCTCTTCTCCCCGTGTTAGAGAAAATAGCACGACGAACTAAACAAACAAAAAAGTCATTACAAACACTTCCTGGTGATATAATAACCACTGCAAGACAACAAGAGCAACAAGAATGAGAACTTCAGGAAGAAGTTGAACGATTAGGTGATGTTGATATTTCCTCACCACCACCTGAACCACTTGAAGAAATTCAAGAAGAAATTCAAGAAGAACAAGACGCTGATCGTTCTCCTGAAAATCTATTTACAGTTGATGCGTTAAATACAATCAGAGGAATCAAAACAGACTTTGAGTTAGTTAAATTTACCCAAGATAATTTAAAAAAAAAGAAAAGACATGGCTATTTAAAAGACGACCAGTCTAGAGAATTTGTAAAAAATCAAGAAACTTGGGCAAATAAGGTGTTTTTAGCAAACCGGAAAAAAACTAAAATCACAAGAGAAACGAGTAATGATTATAATCGGTTTCTAGCTATGGTAAGAGGAGTCACACAACCACCACCAGTATACACAGCTGACCCAATCCCAGATGAAATACAAATAATGGCAGAGGCTGATTCTGAGAAGGGTGCAACTGGTACAACTAAAAAAAAGGGTAGCGGCTTAGTTGGAAACTCTTCGAGTGGAAACTCTAGCGTTGGAAACTCTTCGAGTGGAAACGCTAGCGTTTCATGCCCTGGCAATATTCTTGGTGATATAACACGATTAGAAGTACTCGTAGGAGGAAAACGAGCTGGAAATAACTCACCAGAAATAATTAATGAAGCTGCTGATATTTGTAGGCGATTATTTCAAGGTGGTATCATGGATATTGCAACATATCGAGACTTTATTGAAGAGTTAGTGGACGGTTACCATAGTGACTAATGTCACCACGATTAGATAAATAGCAATTGAATAGAGAATGATCATACACTACAACCATGATAAACCAACTAACGTCTACGTAGTGAACTCACGATTGCCAAAATACAGAGCGTATTATGGAGATGGTCTCGGTAATACTATAATGGGATTATTTTCAGGAATGGCTCCAAAAGTAGCGCCGCTAGCAAAACAATTGTCAATGAAAGCCATTGATGTTATCAGGGATAAGGGTATTAGTGCTTTTGGTGATCTTGCCACGAAGGCTTTATCAGCCGCGAAGGATAAACTAACAGCGCTAGTTCGACGTGGAAAATCTTCCAGATTTTCGAATCCAAAGGATTTCCAATCTAGATTTTCAAGGAAGCCAGCGGTGACTTCGTCATTACCGTTACCATCTACTGCGGTTATGCCTGCAAGTGTTAGTAAAATAATAAATAACGCAGTAGATGAAAAACTACAGTCGTTGATTTCATCATCGTTGACCGCCCAAGATAACATAACAGCAAATATGATAGCGGGAAGTGGTCTTGGAAATTCAAGGAATTTCTACAAAAGTCAAAGACGTATGATTAAAACTGATGAGAATTTTCATGATGAAAATCATTTTGTAATTGCAAAGCAATTTACGATTTCACCTTCAATTTAGACCAGCGGGTATATAATAAAAAATGTTCAAACCGAATCCTGATACTGCATTTGACATGGACGCCCCAGTACTCAAGGATACTTCTGTACGCGATTATCAATTTTTTGCTTATCATGCAGCACAACCTGATCTTCGGGGAAGAATCGAACTTCAAGTTCATGATACCAGTAAATACTTTTTGCCTTGTGAAGCCTTTATTGAAGTCGAAGGTGAACTTTTACAAGAGGATGAGACACCATATGCTGATAACCCAACTATCCGAGTTGGTTTTGTTAACAACGGCATTATGGCGTTATTTGAAAGTGCTAGATATCTCATTGATGGAAGAGAAATAGAATCTATTGAACGCGAGGTTGATATTGCAACGGGAATAATCGGGTTAGCGAGATATTCTGATGATTATACTAGATCGGCAGGTCCGTCTATGATGTTCGCGAAGGATATTACTGATAACGCTGAGCACATTCAGTATTCTAGAGTAAAAGCCGAACAAGCTACAGCAGTTAATCCAGCACCAGCCGGATATGTGAGACCAGCTGCTGATTTTGATGTCATAAATACTATTCCCAGTTACAACCTAGGATTTGCAACACGAGTATCAATGTTGCAAGGTCAACATCGAAGGTTTTCATGTGCGATTCAGTTGCATCACATATTTGGATTTTGTAGAAACGTCAGAAAAGTTATCTATGGAGCAAAGCATACGGTATCACTATTACGAAGAGGTGATGATAATAATGCAATCTGGCGCACTGGCGGCGCTGCGGGTAGAGTCGTTTTGTCAAAAATAATACTGTGGATGCCAGTGTTGACTCCGTCGTTGTCAACAGAACCACGATTGTTATCATTTATGGATCAGGGAGGAAAGAGATTGTTGAGTTGGTTGTCAACGTCCACAGATACCATGGATTCTAATATTGATGGTACACTTACATGGCATCTAGCATCGAAACAGGGTATTTCAGCTCCACGTCACATATTTGTTGCTTTACAGAATACTGCGCGATTAAATAATCAAGAACGTTCCCATATGATATTTGATCAAATTGGGTGTAATGAAGTCTCGCTGAAAATAAACGGACAGCAAGAACCAACAGAGGATATACAACTTGATTATCGAAACAATCATATTGCACGAGCTTATCATAACCTGTTGTCGTATATGGGACGCGATCAAAATGTTGATACTGGTCTACAAATATCACAGTTTAATTTTAAAAATCTGTATCCGATTTATTACTTTTCATTGGAACATCTTGACTTGATGAGACAGTCCGTCGTTGATATACACTTCCGAGCTCGTGTAACCCGTCCTGGTGGTATTATTAATTACAGAGCGGTTGCTGTCATTCTCAGGGATAAATCAATGATACTCGAAGGTGTTGGTGGACGAATGAGAGTGGTAGATGCACCAGTGGAAAATCTGTAATTGATTTTCCATCTCTCTCTCTGCGATTTAGAATCAATCTATTTTGTATAATGTCGTATAGTAATATCAATGTCACGTTGACACCTGGTCAGCTAAAAAAATTACAATCCAAATCAGCTAAGCAATGTGGAACCACAATAACGCTGAAACCTAATCAAATGAATGGCGGAGCGAATAAACTATCACTGACGAAAACTCAGGTTAATCATTTTAATAAAGCGCTTAAAGAAAAAAAAGGAGTTCAGGTTACTCTTTCTGCGAGCGCTATTAAAAACATGGAAAAGACTGGTGTTATATTCCCGCTATTAGGGTTGATTCCAGGATTGATTGCCGCAGCGGCCCCAGCGGTGGCTAAAGCGGCAGCGTTAGGGTCTATTGGTACCGCGGCAGGAATGGCACTAAAAAAGGCAACGGGAAAGGGTTATAAAAAAAAGGGAAAGGGTCTAAGACTACCAGGAACCCCACACACGTGGTACAAGGGATCGGGGTTAAGAATCCCAGGAACGGTTTACTAGTGAAAAATCTTCCAATGTCCAATTTTGATTTAATTGATGCCGCTAAAAAACTCACGATTAAAAACTTCAGAGGTGTTTTTATGAATGATCAGTTACCGGCACAACCTAATCACGTTGAAACTGGAATAATTAATCTTGATAACAGTGATGGACCTGGAACCTACTGGGTTGCATACGCGATTGATCCACGTGGAATTGTTTATTTTGATTCTAATGGACTAGCGCCTCCGAAGGAATTTATGCGTTATATAAACAACTTAAAAATACCCCGTTGGTATTCTACGTTACCAACGCAAACGATGATTGACCCACCAATATGCGGCAGTGAAGTATTAAACGTACTTGATGCTATTTCAAAGGAATCTTTGATGAAATTGCAGAGTAATCCACCTCATGTAGTAGTCTTAATCTTTGATTGGAAATCTTTCAGATTTTAAACAGAGAAAATATTTCTATGATAACAATGATTGATATTTGGGGACGACCTTTATCAGCGCTGAAGAAACCGGATACTGATGGAGTTGAAACCCTTGATAAAAAGGATGTTAAAAAACTAATCGAAGATGAAATATCCGAAACGCTGAACCTAGTAGGTGTTGATCCTGGTGAAATAGTTGTATTTGGCGATCGTCAGGGTAAATTGAAAACTAGTAATATCCCCCTCGATAATATTTTAGTTAAACGACGAGACGCAGCAGAAGATACTATCGCGTTATTTTCCGAAGGGGGTAAACTCAAACCAGGTGTACTTATTTCAACAATCACGGATAAATTAGCAACATTCGATAACACGGTGAATTCATTGAAATCGCTCAATGATAAATATGACGATCATATAGTTGCATTTGATCAGTTTACTACAGTCCAAAGTAATATAATTGACAAAATTGATAAACCCCTGCTAGAATTCTTTGGAAATTCACCAGTGACCACATCAAAACTCACCTCGATAAAAGATTCTATGTTGGAACTAGCAACTCTTCAATCCGAATATGAAAAGCACGTGAAACAGTTTTCAATGTTTCGTAAAAATCTCATTGATAAGTCTATTGGAACTCCATTCGATAAAATTGAAATAACTCTTCCTGATATTAAAAAGGCTGTTGATGATCTAAAAACATTCAACGACGCAATGAAGGATGATACAGCGAGGATGATAAGCATTATTGAAAAAATAAAAATTCCTCATAAGAGCACTAACAATATCGTATAGACGATTCAACACGGTTCATTTGCGTGGACTCCCACAACTAATATTTTACACGTAACCGCAGCCGTCAAGGGTATTTATCGATTAACAATAGTATCACCAACTCAATTCAATATATCATCAAGTAGTTCATCCGGGGTCAGTAATACAATATCAACGATCATCGACAAAGATGTATCTGAACAGTTCACGATAACGACCGCAGATAGAAATTTAGTCAGGGTTTCAGTAACGTGGTACGTAGAATTCGTGGTGGATTTAAGTAAACAACTAAACTGAAAGTTTCAACTGAAAACGCTATCAATTGAAAACGCTAGAGCTTTTAAAATAAAATGACAATCCCTTCAGTGTATCAGTATCGCTATGATCAGGTCAGAGAATTTCAAACTAAACTCAACTCGCTGTGTGAGGAGTATCAAATAAAAAAAAATACAAACGAAGAATAACCGCGGTTGATATCACCGTGTATTCGGTGTCGGGCGTAATTACTGCTGCTGGAATAATACTATCTTCGGTTACAATGATTGCTCCGGTCGTAGTTCCAATCGCTATTTCCGCGGTGGCTACAGTCGCGGGTATATTAACCGGGATCACAAAAAAACTATCATCGTGTAGCCAGAGTAAACTACACGACTATGAAATTAAATTTCACATTGCATCTACCGGTTACTCGCAATTATCCTCGTTGATATCGTCGTCGTTGGATGACACTACAATATCCGATAGCGAATTCTCAACGATGGCTCAATTATATAAATCAACTATGCTAAAATTAGAGCAGAATAATAATAATAACAATGTCGTCACAAGAACTACTTCAACAAATAGTGAAAAACACAACTCCGGTGCAAACTAGTAAGATATCAATAACTTCAACGAATCCTGAATTCAGTGTAAATTTCCCAATCCCCGTTCCAGTGAGCGAGATCGCGCTGGCAAAACTACGAGTGTATCATAGCTGGCCTAATATCAGATCTGTAGCATTTGGTGGTCAACAACCAAATAACAGTCTAGTATTTGCGTGGAAAAATCGTGAAGATGGAACTCCGGATTGGAACGTTGTTTCAATTCCAACTGGGTCATATCAAATCGAACAAATCAATAACGAATTACAACGAAGAATAAAATAAATCACTGGAAAAGAATCAAAAATCGCTATAACGGTTCACGAGCCGACGTTATCATCTACGATCGAGATTAATTCCCCTGCGTATGCTGTGGATATTTATCAGAGTTCTATAAGATCAGTATTAGGATGGCCTGAATTACCGCCTAGACAGAAAGAAACCGTTAATATGCCAGAACCTGTAAAGGGCGATTATATCACCGACGTGATAAATCCCTATAATCCATTGAAAAGTTATCAAGATTATTATCCCAACAAGTTTATGAGACATGACAACTCATTAAACCCTGGTTTAATCGAAGAAAATTTAACAGCGATGAATAATGATTTTTCATTATTGTTAATATCCCTTAAATCCGGCTCTCTCACTAAAGATGAATTCAACAGCGTAGTACAAACAGGTAACAAAATTATCTCCGATATGGAAATATTTCACGCGAAAATTATTCAAGAAGGATATGTTAAAATTTTACGTAATATGGGGAAAACCCGGAGACAGCGCCTGGTTATAAACCCGACGAATTAAAGAAACTTCTCAGGGAAGCCATCGATATCGGGTTTAAGAAAATCCACGACGATTGGAAGAAATTATCACGACAACAAACAAATATTCTGGCATTTAATAACGACCCAGATGGCGGTGGTAGACATGTCGCTCCTCAAAATGTGAATATCTCCTCAGTGATAGCGCTGAATTTAGCATGTGACGTTATCGAAGGAAGCTATCAAATAAATCTCGAGCGATCAAATCAAGCTCAGCAGGGATATATTCTATATTCATTTGCACCAACGGCTCCTCCAGGGTTTCTAATTATTGAAAACCCAGTTAATCCAGTCTTTATGCGATGTCATAATAATTCTTTAACGAGAATTAATTTCAAACTCACTGACCAATCTAATAATTTGATTGATCTGCGAGGTGAAGTTTTGCAAATTAGTCTGTTTGTAAAGTCGTAAAGAAAAATTCCTTGAATTTTCATTTGCAATTTCAAAGTGATTTTCAATCGTAGCGATTTTCATCGTAAAAAAAATTGTTAACGAATTCCGAAGGATTTTCATAGCAGCAACGGGGTGAACGCCAATGACAACAGCGTCTTTTTTTTACCCTTGGGAAGACTCAGTTTGACAAATAAGGCCTAAAAATCGTTAAGGCTCCATTTGGCAAAAGAAGGCTTTAAATATTTTGCTTAGAATATAACCATCTGATCCAAGGCTCTATTTGGTAAAAGGAAGCTTAAAATTATTTGCTTAAAAAGTGATTGTAGGGTTCACCCTCTCTGCTGCTCAATAATTATCCATTTGTACAATGCGTCTTGCTAACAGAGCAGAGCTTATTACAAATGAATAAATCCGTTGAGACACGTTATACTGTAATTACATTACAAAATCTACAGTAACGCCAATTTCGGAACTATTATTGCAGAAATACTGTCTTTTATTTATCCAAGATGGAGAATATTCTTTTCATTAGTATTCTATTCCAAGAAAAATCTTGTTTGCGTCAAACGTATCCGATATACAAATCTAAAGAGTGTTGATATGTTTGCCAAAAAAATACTCATTACTTACTCCGTTTATAATGTGTGAATAAGCTTCTCTTATCTTTTGTCGCACTTCTTTACTTTTACGTATGGGATCTGCAGAATGTACACTCGATGGATAGCTGCAAGCAAGAATGAAATTAAATGTTATCTATGTTCGCGAGCAAGTGAGCCATGGTGCATGCAGATGTTACTCTGTGTTTTAAAAAAAAGTCTCACAAATAGTTATCTGTATCAGCCGAATTAAAGCCATCATAATTTATCTGAGTAATAAAATTACTTCAATGGAATGCATCATTCTTGTACAACAAACCAATCTAATATGAAAACTAGTCATTGGCTTTAAAGAATTCGTATTCAGGCCAGCATGTCTACATGAACATCTTTGACACAGAATCAATACGCTTTTATTATCAAGTTAAGCTCATGACGGGCATAAGTGTTCAATAACCTTTGTCTTGCCACAATCGTTCTTGTAAGAAAACACTTATGCGGTAAAATGGCAGGTAAATAACTTAATACATTAATACATGCGCAAATTTATTGATATGGGTGGTTTGGTTGATTTATAGATATTCGTATGTATTTATCTATGCAAGGAGATTATATATATATATATATATATATATATATATATATATATATATATATATATATATATATATAGAGAGAGAGAGAGAGAGAGAGAGAGAGAGAGAGAGAGACAGAGACAGAGAGAGAGAGATAGAGAGAGAGAGAGAGAGAGAGAGAGAGAGAGAGAGAGAGAGAGAGAGAGAGAAAGAGAGAGAGAGAGAGAGATGGATGGATTTATACTTACAGATCATAAACTCCAGAATCTATCAATACGGCGACCTTGACATAATAGTCATGTCTCTGCTGGCGAGTTTTTTCTGTGAAGATAATTTGCAACAAAATACATTCATTTTACATAGGCTATGTCGTCAAAAATAAAATTCGTTAAGATCTATAATTGCTGAATATACATATTGTAGAATACATCGATTCAAATGTGTTCACAATATTTGCTATTGCATACTACTGTATATTCTCGAAAATAATGTAATATTTCATAGAGATATAGTATTGCTGATATTATCAATGTATTCAGGAGTTATCTTAGCACTGTAGTAAAATTGAAATAGGCTAATAATATAGTAGCAACATTCTATAATTGAATGTATTTGAAATAGATCATGTACTCATTACTACGTACGCATGCTCAAAGACTCTCTTTCTCTCTTTCTGTCTTTCTGTCTCAATTTGTTGTTTATCAGCTGTGGTGATAAACTGATTGAAGCAACAGACTTGTGTCAGCTATTCTCATTAGAGATAAACCCAACTCCACCAACAAACATTGCAACAATCAGCACACGTAATAGCATACCATCCTCGCTGCTTCATTTACTATTCATTCAGGATCTCTTCTCACCTTTCACCCCTTTATCTTGTAAATGTACTATATATCGAGGTAACGTAGCGTCTAGGAGACGAAAATGGTTTTGTTTCTCTAGTCCTCGGAAACGTCGAAGACCAGCGTAAAGTTCCTCTTCTATATTTGTTGCTCTGGTATTTGTAGCATCTGCCATGGGAGATAAAATGACAGTGAGATAGTTTTATTTTATATGGCCGCTCTTCATCCGTCACTGTCCTATACTTTCAACTAAAACAAAAGCGAATAGGGATTTAAACTAGATTCCCTCGAGACAATAATTACGGAGTTAATCATCTTGGTGTTTCCTGACATTCCCTAATAAGATTTTCATTTGAAATGAAGAAAAAAAAAATGTTATTAAACCATAACTGATAAATTGACAATCATAATCAGGTAAATGGACCACAAACATAAATCTTCATCAACGATATTACAGAATCGTTCGAACATTTCTTTGCAGTCCAAAAAATCTAAATAATGTTGGCATATTTTATATTTCTTTTATAAGAAGATATTAGACACCTTTCTTTTCTGCATTTGCGTGGTCCAGTAGAACATAACGTTTCATAATGACACCAGGAATTTCTGACATTTGACCTGATGCGAAATCACTCTCCACTGGTCGAAGATCGTAGTTACTATCTCCTATTCGCACGTTTCCGTTCTCGTTTAGGATGGAAAAGAATATATATATATATATATATATATATATAATGATTATTTCTTAAATTTTAGTTTAAGGAAAGCTCGATAATTTAAAAATAGTTTAGCTACATAGTATTGTCTTTTTAACGGAATTTGTCTGATATTCACCATCAAGGGATGAATTTGTGATGTGATCAGATGATGTAATGTCAGATTAGAAGGCTTAGTCATTAAATAAATCTGGAATAGAGATGTTGTACATTTGCCTTAAAATTGAGATACAGATGTGTGATTTTGCAAGAAAATGTTATTACACTCTTACTTGATGTCTTTTTACAGTTTTTGCAAGATAAATTCAAAGAGCCAAACGAATTAGATAATTTGACGTGTCATTGCATCCAATATAGTACTAGGTGATCAGTTAATCCTCCGGTTTTAAAGGTACAGACAATGAAAGGTAGGGTTTCACATTACTGACTTTAAAATGGTACAGACAATGTATATAGAGAATCTGCATTATACTTTTTTTTAATGAATTTGTGCAGCATTTGAATCTGGTGGTTTTCCATATCGTGCAAAATGACTTTCTGTTCATCTTCCTGTTGATGCGCCATTTCAGTCGAGTTAACCCTCTTGCTCATCAGCAACGGCCAATTATGACGTGAGATTACTAAAGCATTGGCCTCCGACAGACAAGAATCTTCTATTTCAGGCATTCAGTTCAGCCCTGGAGTATCGGAATCTCGTCAATTCCCTTGTTCAGAGAATGTAACAGTAACGGTGTTAATGTTTTCAAACATTTCTTAGAATAGACTAGTTCGCCCATGCTCAACTGGAGGTTCCTTGAACACATCCTAATATTTATATAGTGATTCAACTGTCGAAAATAAAATAGAGAGAAAAGAGAGAAGAAAAGAGCATGTTGATGGCATTGCAAAATACTCTGGTTCATTATATTTGTCTATCTTTAAATAAATCTTCTGCAAACACTTCCTAACATTTTCTGCAGACTACCATTGATAAATGAATTCTATTCTATATTAACAAAAGTCCCGCCGACATTCACTCACAACGCCACCCGTATAACTCTCTTTACGTCCATATATATCTTTGCACTTCATGTAATCTTGCAATATGGGGAAATGACATAAAACGTGGTTGGGGACAACCATCTTTAGTTTTTCTCTCATTCAGATCAGTGACATTGCTTTAGTTGTTGAGTTTACAGATTGTAAACACTGCAAGGGTACCACATTTACTTACGTGTCATGCCCCACCACGTACAAGACCAGTGTCATGTCGATTCGCTGGTCATTATTTACATTTACTGCAATAGCATTTGGGAACACTCTTCCTTATCTCCTGGGAGACGGAGTTTTTCTTATATCTAGATAAGAGTTCAACTAAACTTTACATACATTAGTCGGGCTATGCAGTGTTTCTCCTCATTTATTCAAAACTTATTCTGCAAAGATTACGATAGCATCATGGTAATATGCGTTGTCTATATCCTCATTTATTCAAAACTAATACTGCTAAGATTACGATAGCATCATGGTAATATGCATTGTCCATATCCTCATTTATTAAAATATCGTACTGCTAAGATTACGATAGGCTCAAGGTAATATGCATTGTCTATCAGACAATACTATTTGGGTCTATATTGTGCTGTCGTCAGGTCGTTGTGAGCAATTATTACTACCTGGTTCTGCTTGGAACTTTTCACCTTTTAGGTCTTGTAGTTTCAGTGGCACACAAAAGAATTCTGGTTAAATGAGACAATTCTGCATCTGCTGAAATCGTTAACAACGACCAGTTCAAAATACCACTTATGATTAAATTTTCTTCTAAGACGAATAATGTTTGCTGCCGAATGACAATTCGCTATTCAGGCTCGCATTATACCTCAACTAGAAGTTCAAGAACTTGGTACCCAAAGCAGATAACACTCCAGCTGCATGCCACTCCATCCCCTTCTACATCCCATATCCAACCAATACTGGCTTCAGATTTGATGATGTTTTGGACACAGCATGTGTGCAGGACTTGTGGTTTTTGTCAGTGTCCGATAATACTTGGTGAGTGTATAGAACTGACTTCTAGTGTTTGATTAATTTTTTGGCATATAAGGTATTTGTGCGTGAACTTACCCTTTGCCCAGTACTCCACAACTAAGTTGTACCTTGCAGGTATTACAGGCTGGGAATCGTAACGTTTTCGAACAGTTCGACTGGCTGCATTGCATACTTCGTGGGACAAAAAGAAACATCTCAAACATAACGAAATGATTTCATATTACATACAGGATGGTGGTGCAGTTATCAGCTTTGTTAAGTGAATATGTTCACCTAGGTGTTAATTTGACACTACAAAGCCTGTGTATGGTGGTTGTTCTTGGATTCTTGCGATTTGGTGAATTCAGTTCGAACACTGCAGAATATTTATTCAAGCACACTCTCTGAGGATTCGGGATGTGCCATTTCAACAGATAAACGGAGTGCACCATTACCGACTTCTTTCTGCTGAGAAGCAATTCTTTACATACATTTAGTATCATGTGTTTCGGACATAATTCCATCCAAATGGAAATTTATATTCCAAACTGGCATTTCATTAAGGGATCTCATTTTGATATATTTCCAACGAATTCATTTTACCCCAATCGGACACTCATAAACTATACAAATAGCGTTAAGGTTATGCCCGTTAAATAGTTATAATTACAACATTTAAATAGACGAAATAAGAAAGAAGAATATATCTCTCATACTGAGAACAGCTTATCTCTAGTCCACAAATCTTTGATCAACTCAGAATATGCTCTATGCGGGGATCAGTCTTGCATAGATTTAGTTAAGATGGGATCAGCCCAAAATACATTAGAATGGTGTTGTCAACCTAGCACATAGTCTACTTAAGCTGGATAAGCCCATTTTCCACTTGAATGCTGGGATCAGCCTAGTACAGATTTTACTTAAGATGGGATCAGCCCAGCATTTATTTACCGGAAGATGGGATCAGCCCACAATATACTCAAATAACAGCATCAGCTTAGCACATATTTTACTTGAGCTGAGATCAGCCTAACACCAGTTCTATTTCAGCTGATATCAGCCCAGAATACGTGGTATATCTAAGATACGCCTAACACATATTGGGAATTAGTTTCTCCAACAGCGAAAGCTATTTATTGTTTAAATATTGTAATTAAAAATTTGTTTTTTTTGAGTTATGAGTTGATGTTATAGAATTTGTGTAATAGTGAAAATGTGGCATTTTTGAGAGAAAACTATGGGTTTAGTGAGAAAGTAAAAATGCATTTAAGCATTACTCATGCATCCTATATTTCTTACAATTATATCTATATATATATATATATATATATATATATATATATATATATATATATATATATATATTATATATATATAAGTAAAAGAGGGACGGGGAATTAAATGTCAAAGATGAGGACCGAATTGGTTTTGCAAGTTTGGTTGCCAGTGAGTAATGTATCTTATATGATATGTACCCACAACTGGAACCATATATAAGATTGTATTAATACCCATAAGGCTACCGCATTTAGTGACTAAAGTATGAACCAATCATATAAAAATACAAAAAGGCTAAAACATCTTGAGAAACATTAAAGAACAACTTTGGCATGCATACAAATGAATACCGAAATAGTGATTGTAATAGATGTAGGTCTTGTGATGATCGTGTTAATTGTAATATTGGTAATAATAGTGATAATTATAAAGTCGCAGAACGGCCAAACATTTTTCTCTGTGAACGAGACTCTGTTGCATCTGATAATGATTAGAACATTGCATGTATATCTAAGCGCGTAATTTCAACATCCTTACAACGTTTTAAATTGAATTTCTGGAATTGAGATTCAAATACATATGACAGCCTTGGAACAATAGGAATTGCCCGTTGGTACGTCTAACGCACACGAGTTTGTACACGTTTGTGTGAGCCCGGACCGGGTCATATCAAAGGCTATATTATTGGTACTAATAGCTTACTGGCTAGGCCCGCAGCATAAAAAGGTTAGTTGTTTGGATGGGTCGGCCGAGTGTCAGGATAATATGATTGTGTGGGAAGGACATCGTGAAACATCTCTGCGTCATGATGGCCCAGTGCTAGACATCACTATCACTAGCCATACGGGAGACATCGTATCGATATGAATAACAAATGTTAAAGCTAACTTAAAAATCAAATCACACCCACACACGCACACTCACACAATTGGTATAGGTTTGATATAGTTAAACTAACGTGTAATGTGGATCTACCATCATTCTCAGTCACCAACCCATAGACTTATGATGCATAGGAAAGAAATTATTACATATCACTGTGTCGGCAGTTACTGGACAAAGTCTTATATTATACTAAAACACTGCACTTACAATGACTCTGTCACACTTGTGATTGGATCTTGTGACACATCGGACAGTCATAAATACCATATTGTCACTGTCCTGGTAGTAAGCATTGGCCTATTTAATTGAAAACACGACAATTCAGATCGGAAGGTAGAATTATATATATATATATATATATATATATATATATATATATATATATATATATATATATATATATATATATATATATATATATATATATATATCTACGTATTTGAACATTTATGTATTTTTTTTAATATACTGATATATATTATATATACGCACATAGATAGATAGATAGATAGATAGATAGATAGATAGATAGATATAGATATACAGACAGATAGACAGACAATTAGATAAATATATAGATAGATAGATAGATAGATAGATAGATAGATAGATAGATAGATAGATAGATAGATAGATAGATGGATGGATGGATGGATGGATGGATGGATGGATGGATGGATGGATAGATGAATTGATGGATGCCTTGACAAAGAAAAATAGTTCCCACCTGTCCTGCGCTGTAACTTTTGCAGTTATTCCTTTAAACATACTTTCACGACTGTACAATTAGAGAACTATCAGTCTACTCTCCTAAAATATAATTTGTAATGAAACTTAACTTTTTTTTATATACCCATTTAATCCTGAAACATAATAATGACGCAGATCTTGGTGATAGGCATATTACTCCTCAAAATGTTAATATATCCTCGTTCATTGCAGTAAATTTAGTATCTGATGCTATCGAAGGAAGTTACCAAATAAATCTCGAAAGATCAAATCAAGCCAAGTAAGGATATAGTTTATATTCATTTGCTACAACGGCTCCTCGAGGGTTTCTAATCATTGAAGCTCCAACTAATGCGGTCTATATGGAATGTCATAATTATTCATTAACGAGAATTAATTTCAAACTCACTGACCAGTCCAATAATTTGATTGACTTACGAGGAGAGGTTTTACAGATTAGTCTGTTTGTGAAATCCTAAAGGATTTTCGTCTTAAGACTTTCATCGTAAAAGAATTTAAATTCGTCTCCAAAACGCCATCGGCGCCTGGTCTGTCTGGAGACAGAGTCTCAATAGCGTGACAAACCGAAACCGTTTCTCTTTGTTTTGTCTGCCTGAATTGGTTTTGGTTTGAAATCCTTTAGGATTTTGTTTGAAATAGTTTCGTTTTGTCTGAAATAGTTTCGGTCTGTCCAGCTTCATTGCTGCTTTAGTTGTTTAATTGCTTTCTTTCTCAGCTCGTGCTTTGTGATGGAGTTTCTGAAACACTTGTAAAAAGCACTTTTAAATAATTGAATGATGTTATAGTTAATAATATGGGCTTTTAGAAAAAGAAAGGGCTTATAGTTTTAAACAGTTGCAAACTATCTTTAAAGACATGTTGTTTATGTTTTTCTAAAATATTTGTAAAATTTACTCCAGTCTTATACTATGTTTTGAACTTTAGCTTTTAACCTGTTGGAAGGTAGTTTGAAAACGGATTAGCATAAATCATAAAACTAACTCGTTATCAAGTAGAGTGAAAAGGCTAAGTAGCAACTATTAACCAACATAAGGGCATTATTAATTTAAAACATGACATTCAAGAAGATGACAACCTCAGACGGGCTAGGCGGCTGTATTGGGTACCATACAAATGTTCAATGTTACAAGGTGTTAGATTGTTCAAATGTAGTAAATATAACGTAACCAGTGCATTCAAACATTAATAAATCAAAGAGTGTGTCTCGTCAATTTATATTGGAAACGTCAGGAATAAGTAAAGTACGAACAAAAAGAGAACATTGTTACTTAGACATGGTACAGGTGCAAAGTCAAATTATAGTTTGATTTTAATGGCTTATAATAACACCGACATACTTTGAATGCAAACCATGAACAATTGTGCCAACTACAACTTCAGATTTGATTCAGATATATATGTGAACATAAATATATGAAATGACAGAAACATTTGTTAGAATAAATCTAACTTGGAGGTAATAGAAAAAATGATATATTTTAAATCATGGCTTCGCCACTTGTTAAAATACCACCTTTAACATCATGTATTGGGTATTCTGTACAGATTTCACAAACAACAAACAACCCATAACATAATAGTTATTTAATCCAGATGCAAAAATTACGTTTTTAAGACTAAGGAATACAAATTGAACAATAATTAATATATCAATTTTATACAAGGATTCAATTTTTGAAGATAATACATTTTAAGGGCGAAAATGTCGGATATTTTTTTTCTCCAAACGTGTGAAATATAGATATTGGCACAATACAAATGTTTCTTTCGTTCCTTTATTTTCAAATGCGAAATAATATATAATATAGAAGTTATCCTTTAAGTAGCAAAACAAGTACTTTGTTTGCCAGACAAAGACTCTGTAAAGTGCATCACATTGACGACATTGAAATTAATCTTGCTTGAAGACATTTGACCAGACTCGGGTCAGTTCTATTTTGTAATTGAGAACTACGATAAACACGGTGTTCTGCACTGCTTAATCGGACATGATCTGGTTTTAGATAGGGTTAATTAGTTTGCAAAATATCACAATATAATTTACTGATTATCTCGATCTGTTCCTTTCGCTCTCTTTAGTCACTTATGTTTTTATGATAACATTTACATGAGCAGCGTATGAGATTGAGATTAATTTACCTGAATTGGTGGAGTAATGAGCTTTGGAGAGTGGAAATTCTTATACGCATCTATTCTGGAGTATGTTTGGATATAGAGGAAGATATTATTGCAAATGTAAGCGTTTTTTAGAGCACTGGATTACACTGTTAGTGGTGACTGTATATTTCTGTTGTCAATTTAAATTGTGATGAAAATATGTGGAATCGTTGGAAACACAAACTTCCAATGTCAAGTGATAGGCTTAAGCTGTTAATTATGGATAACAAAATACAATTTAGGGACATAAAATGAAGACAATGTGTCAAAACAAAGTAAACTTATGGTGGCAATCTATATGCGAGCACAGCATTATCAAGCGTATAATTTTAGTCTGATGGTTACATGTCCTAAGATTTCACCGTCTTTGACATTACTTTCAATCCTTTCAAGCTTTACTCTACTTCGTAGTTTTTTTTTGCAAATTTGTTTGTAAAAGAAAAACGTATTTTTGAAACATGGTGCATTAAAAGGAAAGGAAACAATTTTTTACATCGTGAATAAAGAATTATCATATCATAACACCAATACTGCCTTTTACCGTGCTTGTTACTTGTTTATTTCTGGCGTTGTATGCTTCTTTTTGGAGATCAGCGTTTGCTGTGATCTTCAACTTTGATAATCCATCAGAATTGTGCAGTCTGTTATTTAATAATGATAATTTGCCTACATTGATACCCTTAATCTATTTGCAGTATGTTCTTTGGTACCTATTGCTAATATATAGATAGAGAAAACACACTCTTTTCAAGTTCAGTATCATTCACTTTTGTTTGAATTTATTAAGGTTATTGGTTTCCTGATATGATGTATTTCAAACTATGCAACACATGCAGCTATTCCTCATTGATTTATATAGCGAACACTTGGTTAACACACATAAAATATATTTACATTCAATTGATGTAAGGGGGAGAAAACATCATCACATTGCTGTCTGATAACTGGCAAAACGCAGCTGAAATATTGATGCAACATGGAAGAGATTGACATCAAGAAGACATGTAATTAACATTGTAAATTCTCGAGTGTATAGCGCTTCCACGTTAATGACAAAGATGGCAATATACAATGTAACACTGATAATGGAAAAAAAAACAAATGTACTCTTGAACTTACAAAAAAGAAACTATAAGAATAAATTATATTGAATGGAAATTTATCTTTCTCTGTATTATTGGCATTTAAAATAAATTTATCTCTATCCAAAATGAGTTGGAATTTTATAGGTTTCCTTGTTATATATTTTATTTGTCAACTGATGAGAAGCAATGTGAATCATAGGTAAATCATACGTAGAGCGCACTTGTTAGTTTCTACGTGATGCAATTTTATATAAAGGCAGATTCATTATAATAGGACTCGTTGCAAGAATGCATTTGTATATGCAGTAAAGTATAACTGCAATATGTTTTATTAGTAATGAAGTTAACATGACTACAAAATGTAACTAGTTCATATCATCATCTATCTTTTGTCATGAAGAAATTATATGAATGTTAGACAAGTTCGCGCTATGGTAGTTTAGTTATTTTGGTGTTTTGTTGTATGCTTTTCCAAACAAACTCAAGCAAGAAGTTGGAAAATCAAAAAAAGTCTTTATAACAAATGGCAGAATTATGACAATATTTTTACAACAGGAAGTTAGTTTTTCATAACCCCATATCAGACTTTGTATATATATATATATATGAACCTGTAGTAGATTACAAACTAAATATATATCGGAATTCATAAGGTAGCTCACATAAATGCATGATGAGAACATTAGTAGACTTAAGATGTAACTGCATTGTTGTTAAATAATTTTAGGTTAAGATGCGATACAATATCGTGCGTGATTTACGCACGTGTGTTTGATTGTTTGTGTGTTTTAAAAGCTTGTATATATTATTATTTAGTCTAAGAAATTGGGATCTACGCAATTCCAAAACTTTCAATAAAACGTTTTGTTGCATTGACCTTTGACTTTTTGGAGTGGTCTGTAACCGGCGGAAGGATTACCTCCTCTTTCAAATTGTTTGTTTTTTTCACAATAGGTCGTCCATTATTCATCTCTTGCACAACGTAGATGTCAGCATTTGAGTCTATATCATAATTCCTCTTTAACGTTAAGGTCAGAGCTCCTGACCGTCGCTTAAGATGAAATGTCAACTGATCTGGAAGCTGGTTGTCTTCGTATGAACGTGTGTCGGCCTTGTCTCTTGTGGTCACGTCTTTCAACCAGACTATTTCGGAGACTGCAGGTGCTGGAAAAAGGGAGAATATATCATTTTTGAGAATACAAATGTCAGCCAACAAGCAATCAAACAAACGAGAAGCATAGAGTATTTCGCCTTTCCGATGTTTCCCAATATCTGAACTAAGAATAACTAAATACGTAAACACATGTTAAGATCCGTTGTAGCTTGAACACAATTTTAATAACCTAAGCAATAGTTCAGGGAATATTTAAATATGTTTATAACATAAAATGTAAGAGCAATCAAACAACTTCAATTACGTTTGGATTTAGCCCCAAAATTCGGTCTTCCTTTTATTTTTTTTGCCACAAAATGTCACCTAGAGTACTATTATGTGACGATCGAAAATTTTTAAGGTTCCCACCTATATGTACACAAACTGATTGATGCTACGTGTTGTAACATTTTTGTGTTTTATATGCTGATTATGCAAGATATTACAATTTATCCTCCATCTATTATAATAGCTTTTTTACAATTTATCTTGTATCTTCATGGACCTACTGTTTATAGTAATTCTGAAGAACTTATCATCTGACACGTTCTGCAATTCTCCTGACGGGTGTTTCAATATACCATTGTTAGTAGTATAATGTTTGGAACAATTCTTCGAACACTAAGATAATATCTTCATCTTCTTCACTTTATCATACAAAGAACACCTAACATGAGAACTATAGTTTGAAACGTTCATCGATTGTGTCTCCAATGATTACTCACATAAAATTACTAAAACTACGAAATATTATTATATTAGTCAGAATAGTACACTACATGTGAATGTCTTTCCAGTAGGTATTTCCAGGAAAATAAATTTGTATATTAATGGAAAGCGAAAGCTCACCTAGCTTAAAGTTAGAAATAACAAACATAGTACTTCCTCTAAAAATGGTTATTATAGGTTTGAATAGTGATGTTCGGAGGATTTGCAGTAATCGAAAGCTTTCCAAAGTCTGGAAAATTAAATAGGTTCTGAAAATTACAAAATATAAAGTAATCACATATCATATATTCGTACATGAGTGAACATAATCCAGGAGTACAAAGACTAACGCAAATACACTTTTCGTCATTTTCGACCCAATGACTGACGTTGCGTATGTGGACATACTGATCTGTTTTGCCACTAAAAGCGAGCTATTATATAGGATTCGTTGGATAGAAATTCTGAAGGTCATGACAAATTTGCTCTGGTTATGTGTCGATTGTTTTCTTTAGGGTTTAATTATTTCAATCTCTCAGAGACTGACAGACAAGAAGGAACAGGTTGATACCATGCATGTGGCATCGGTAGGCGACGATGCATGCCCGTGTATGAGCTATTATTATGTAATTCTTTTATTATTGCACAATACAATGCATTTATACAACTTCTTATCGACAATAGGTACAACGTCACGTTTACACATTACATATTACAGGTGTGGCTGGGACATGTTTTATTTTCAAATAAAGAAAGTTCTTTAGTTTCCTCCTAATATCTAATAATCACCATTTCATCATTCTGAAATGTCAGATAGTTATTACAATACAATGACGATGCATATAGTTTTGAGAACGACTCCCTGTCTCTCTCTCTCTCTCTGTTTGGGGTCGAACTACTCATTCATTATGATTAAAATCTTAGCTTGTGTCCACGACTCATCCACCGTTCACCTGTCCGTTAAAAATATCTACATCCATGAGCAAGAAATACGTAATTATTGATATTCAGGTAAAAGGTAATTCAAGATAAGTTTGAAAAGGAAGTACTATCTACCTTCTGATGATATTACCACTTTTCTAGACCAATTCTTCCAACAATTGATTGATCTATAAAAGATAGGTATCATACTTTGAAAGAAGTAGCAGATTTATACTGAAAAATATATACAGTGGTATCTAAAGAACTTCAAAACGGCATTTACTGTATAAAGACAGACATACCACATATAAGGAAGTCACTCTGCATCATTCTTGACAAACCTAATCATAATATGTTGCGATAATTGTTTTCCTAAATGTACATATTTCTAACGGTCAACATTTGACACTTTCTAAAACGAATCATTGTGTAACGCGTCTGGGAATACTTCCCTGCACATAATTAGTTTTTAAACTCCCTACAACGCGTCTGTGGATACCTCCCCGCATATAAGTAGGCTTTGACGCTATGTTGTATCCCATTGTTGTTACAGTTTGTAGCTTGATTTGTACAATGTTAAGATATTAGGTGAGTTTAAGTCAGCACAGGAAATATATATATATATATATATATATATATATATATATATATATATATATATATATATATGTTTATATATATGCCAATATTTTAATGTCTCCTTTGAAACGTTTTGTGCGATAGAAAACAACGGGAGTTATTTTTCAGCGTGAATGCTTGAATCTAATTTGCAATGCATTCATGCACGTCCTGATGTGCTAGTCTGATACAGGTCATTTCATACACTATATCACTAGTGCGAAGATGGTCATCTTATGAATTATGATAAAAACGTTCAACAAACTTTTTACTATTAACCATATATCAAGAGTTTCAAGGAAACTATATTACCCACATTTATGTTTCTAATTCTTCGGCACAGATAACCCTAACCAATTGAAATCAAATCAATCATAATAAATAATTCCGTGTTTCAATGTTATTTTCTCCCAGCATCCCAAGAATGTGTCCTTCGTTTTGTATGTACAGTGGTAATGTTTAATCCCTTTTTCCAATATGTTGCCAGGTGTACAATCACGATAAATGATTATCATAATTCCTCCATTTTTCATTGGTTGTAAATATAACCTACTTTTGTAATTGTTTATTTTGAAAAGAATACGCAACATAATGACCAGTGTTGTTTTTTACTTGTTGTACCCTTCGGCAATGCTCGTATGTATCTAAAGCGTGATGACGTTGGTTTATCTGTGTTAAGCAATATTTGTTGTACTTATTACCTGTTTAGTAACACTATTACAGACACAAACAAACTATTCTTTTAATGATATTCACTCAGATCAGAATCCTATTTATAATGGTCGTTGGGCGTATACGTGCAGGCAGGAGGGATACACAAATGTGTGTTACAATATCTGGCTCTTTATTTTCATTAAACGGGTTGACATTGAGAAAATATATTGATATGTATTCAATTTAGTTTGAATCGAAGTATTTTAATAGTCAAAGATAATCGGTATTTTGATCAGGTGATATCAATATTATTTATTTTTGCTAGGTGAGGGGGAAAGGCAGTCTTGACAGATGTTATATTTTTTGTAAGGGTCTGATGGTGTGGATTATTTCATATATTTGGTTGTGTGTAAGTCAGATATCAATATATATGCTTGATTTGCACAATGTTACGATATTAGGTGAGTCACAACCAGCAGAAAGTAAAACGTATCTTAAAGTACAACCTATTTGAACTAATACTGTTGAGATTATTCATACAGCAGTATTTAAATAAATGTATCTCCTGTACATAATGCCCCTGCACTATTGGGTAAGTCGAGAGACTAAAAGATAAAAACAAAGACGAAGGGAAAAAAGAAAAATTGAAAATTAAAAAAGAAGAGTTTTGTAATTCAGTTTTAAATTATCTTTCATTTCTTATATTCTCCCCACTAACTGTTTATGTAAGGTTATGTTTAGTTTGCTAGTTTGTAGGATATTTTGCAAATGCTTATTGTTTGTGTAGTTAAAGCTTCGTGCAATGTTTTTCAATCAGCAGATATTATGAAGGGAAAAAAATATGTCTTGTGAGGATAGAGTTTTATAATTTTGTATTATTTTATTGTATGCTTTCAGTTTGCCACCTTTTGCTGTTTATGTATGGGAATGGCATTGTCTCTAACATACAATGAACTACACAAATATCCGATTTTTATATAATCAATCTCTTCTTGGTAATAACCATACTTTCCTAAACTAGGAAGCAGTTAGTCAGAAAAACAGAGCCCTCCTGATCAAACCAATTTTCAACCAGCCCACCAGGGTCGCATTGTATCCTGTACTCTCACGCTCTCTAGAGTGGTTATTATCTATCATGCTTTTTTGAACTTTGGATTTCTGTTAAAATCCTTTGACGTTTTAATATTTTTATGCGATATTGGTCAATGGCTTTTATTCGTAGTTGTTCTATCGTTTGCGATTTCTGATATGAACCTTATATAATATGTGCACATTATTTCATGCTGGACATTTTTCGGAAATTTTTGGGTGAAGAGTTGGATAAGTAATTTGTGTGAGATTTGAAAACACTTATTACTTTGCTGTACCCTAGGCATCACTTAAATTATACTTGATGTCACAGAATTAGGCGAAATTTGAAATTTTTTCTTCTTAATTATAAACTAATGTCACCATTTTTTTGTTTCGTCGTACATGCGTTACCTGGGGTGAATAAGTGCCTTTTCAGGGTAAGCGGCGTGTAAAGAAATAGGAAATTTCTTGTAGGAGATCAGGTGCTATTGCTTCTTCCAACGAACTCAAATAAGTTACTAGTCCAGATTAAAGGTCCCTATGAAGTTAAAGAGGTAAAAGGTGACATGGACTATAAAATTGACATGGACGGTAATTTAAAGACATTCCATGCTAACATGCTCAAGATATACATCAAGAGACACAGCGACAATGTCAATAAAGGGAAAAAAATATAGGGGCAGACTACTTGAGTAGGGCATGATGGGAAATTTGTATGAATTTGCCCAGTATTAAAATCCAGATTGTAGTATAACCAGTGTAAATGTTGTAAGATATCATCAGTAGTTATTTTTCTTCTATTCTGTGTTAGTTTTAAAAATGTGTATATTTTTATTCTTAGGGGGGAGGTATTGTCACAGAATTAGGCGAAAATTGATTTTTTTTTCTTGAATTAGAAACTAATCTCACCATTTTTAGTTTCGTCGCACATGCGTTACCTGGGGTGAATAAGTGCCTTTTCAAGGTAAGCGGCGTGTAACGATTTGCACGTGCCTGGCTTCGTATCACACGAAGTCAGGAACATTAGAATCACGGGGTGCATGGTAATTTTGCTGTGAATTCTGCTCACCTATATATATAAGGCATAATAGTTCTGATAAATATTACGGGACCAAAAGTATCTTATCACAGGAAAGATAGCTCGTCATTCTATCTCCAGCCAAAGGGGTGAGTGTTAAATTTATATTTCGTTTTATTGTGAATTTTATTCCGTTTATCATTTCATGTAATGATGCTTTTATTACAATGCAGATTTAAACGTGGAATATTTGGAATTACTAATCACTGTTAGACTTTAAATGCAATAGTGTAATCTAAGTTGTAGATTGTTTTAGAAAAAACTATTATTAGTTTGGTCTCTTTATTGAAGCTGAAATTGTTGCTGATATCGTAGCTGATATTGTAGCTGAACGTTTCTGAAATTGTTGCTGATTGTAGCTGAACGTCTCTGAACGTATCTGATTGTAGCTGAACGTCTCGGAATGTCTCTGAATTGTAGCTGAATGTGATTAATTGAGCCATTTGATTGTGAGATCAAATTGAGGTATCTGACTGTCTGTCTGTCCGTCTACATCTGTCGTGATGTGTAAATAACCGGAAATCTAGAAGTCTGAGTGTCGGAGCTGTCTAGAGGTGTAAACATCCGGGGTGGCATCTAGGTATTTGGGACCGGTGTTTCTAGTAAATGCTGTATGCTGTCTGTACGTACTTCTGTGGTGGATCCGTGAAGAGCAAACGGCCGATAAAAGTATTGGTCAACCCTAGGTATTCGGGGAAACTGGGCGGCGATTCAACAGTTGGTGAATCGTACCATTATTCAGGGTCGAGACACATGTGTGTATTGCAATTGTAGTACAATTGAATACATTGTTATATTTAGATAGTTACTTCAAATCACAGTAGTATTTCAAGGGATTACATGAATCTCAATAAAAGTTAGCAGCTTGATTAAATACATGTATATGCTTGTGCTAGTTGTCGCAATCCATACGTGCGATAGTATAGTTTGATGTTTGTATTTATTTATCGCAATTTATACTTGCATTAATATAACTTTTGTAAAGATTCCTTGGATCTGTGGATAGTCCAAGAGATTCCTTTGTATCTGTGTTTTATTTTGTACTAATATTTAATTTATTCATGTAGTGTGAATTGTTGTGAGTGTAATTGTGGGTTGAACGCATGAGTTATTGTGATGATACATCAATTTTTTTCATTAATAATTTATTTCATAAATTTACATTATCTTTCACACATTGTGTTTGTGTTGTTCATTTAATCCACCATTAACTCGGTAACAATTCTGTTACAATGGTGTCAGAAGTGGGATCGCTGGATTAAGTGAACTGTCAAGCATTTTTGTGAAAGTATACATTTAATGTTTATATTTGAGCGTGACCTTCTGGACAAGATAATACTCAAGTAGGGATTTTTTTTGTTTAGTTTATCTAGATCCGTGTGTCCAGTATAAACATATTTAAAGCATTGGTTTGGTTACCTTCATCAGGAAGATAAGGTCAGCCTGCGGTATATATATCTACATTCATATTGCAATTGTCATGTCATCCCTTAAGGACTTGGTTGCCTTAGGCAAAGAATTTGGATATGTAGGCGAAAGTTTAAGGAAATTTATCCAGGAAGAACAAGCCCTGGAAAGGGAAGAAAGAGTAAGAGCAAGGGAATTAGAAAGGGAAGCCGAAGAAAGGAAACGGGATTATTAGAAGGGGAATCCGATGAAAGGATATGGGCCATTGAGAAGGAAAAGATAGAATTAGAGAAGCAGGCCGAAAGGGACAGGATAGGATGGGAAAGGGAAGCGGATGAAAGTAGAATAGGGTTAGAAGAAAAAGCAAAGCGACGGGATTATGAGCGTAGGGTAGAATTATCAACATCTGGAAGAGAACACGATTCTGTGACTAACAAATTAAGGGACCCCAAACTACCTCCCTTTGACGATGGAAAAGATAACATGGATAGTTATCTTCATCGGTTTGAGCGGTATGCCGAAAACCAGAAGTGGAGTCAAAATGACTGGGCACTGCATCTTAGTGCTCTAAGCACTGGATGTATACTCACGACTTACTAGAGACGATGTGTTTAAGTACGACGTCCTAAATGAAGCACTTTTCAAAAGGTACGAGCTCACTGAACAGGGTTTTCGTAAAGAGTTCAGGTATAGCAAGCCAGATAAGTGAGAAACCTTTGGTCAGTTCACCGTTAGAATTGCGAACTATTTTGAGCGGTGGATTGAATGCGGCAAAGCGGTGAAAACGTTTGAAGGGTTGACTGATTTCTTGCTCAGAGATAAATTTTTTAATACAGTTGGACGGGAATTAGATCCATTTCTGAAAGAGAAAGTCTTCACAAACGTAAAAGATATGGCTAAGCAAGCCGATTTCTTTGCCGAAGCTCATGGGGGAACCCAGAACATGGTTTCAAAAAATTGTAAGTCTGGAAACCAGTCTGCGAGATCAATGCCTAGTGAGCTTGTGAAATCAGCTGAGGCAAATAGGTCAGTTAGGAATCCAGGTATTCAGCGTCTGCAATGTTACTTGTGTAATGCATGGGGTCATGTTCAAAAAGACTGTCCTAAAAGAAAGGGACTTGTACATAAGGTAGCAGTGGCTATACTAAGTAAAGGTATATCTGATAATATCGTACAGGTAGAACCTTGTATTCATTCGCTTGGCACGTGTCTATTTCCCGAAGCGCGTGTACCAACCGCGAGAGGGTTTGTCAACGGTGGAGAAGTCATAGCATTTCGTGACACTGGTTGCACGGGCGTAGTGATCAAACGTAGTCTCGTGCAGGATAAACAAATGCTCGGGTGGGAGTCCCCATGTATGTTACTTGATCAGACGATCGGTCGCATTCCCGTAGCAAGGATCACGGTAAAAACACCTTTCCTAACGGGAACTGTTGATGCCCTTTGTATGGAAAATCCTATTTACGATCTGACGATTGGTAATGTTGAAGGTTCCCGTCTTCCAACCATGGTCGATTTTAAAATACCTTTGGCCCAGACAATCGAAATGCGAGCGCAAACACGGCGAGAGAAAACCGCGTTCCATAAATTAATAGTCCCTGAATCGATCTCAGGAATTTCGCGTGATGATTTCAAACAAGAGCAAGAACGTGATGAATCCATAAAGACAAGTGTTGAGAAAATCACGTCCGGCGCGATTAAACACTGCAAGGGTGGGGGTAGCTCCAGATTCGTACGCAAGAACGGATTAATTCATAGGGAGTTTAGTGCTCGGGAGGGTAAGAAGTATTGTCAAGTGGTCGTACCCCAGAGATATAGATCTCAAGTACTTAGGGTGGCGCATGAGTCAAGCATGGCAGGACACCTAGGTAAGGCTAAGACCACTAGCAGGGTAGTCGCTGAATTCTACTGGCCTGGTGTTAATGGCGATTTCACACGGTTCTGAAGGTCGTGCGACGTATGTCAGAAAAACGTATGTAAGGGAAGGGTCACAAGGGTTCCTTAGGACAGATGACATTAATAGATACACCGTTTAAAAGAGTGGCAGTAGATATTGTAGGACCAATACACCCAGTTACCGAAAGAAAGAATCGGTATATACTTACTCTGGTTGATTACGCGACCAGATACCCCGAAGCCGTAGCGTTACCAAGTATTGAAACGGAAAGGGTAGCTGAAGCATTAGTTGATATCTTCAGTAGGGTAGGGGTGCCAGAAGATTTCCTCACTGATTGTGGTGCCCAATTCACATCTGACGTCATGGGTGAAATAAGTAGGCTGTTATCCATCAAACAGCTAAACACTACCCCATACCATCCGATGTGCAATGGACTGGTAGAGAAGTTTAATGGTACCATGAAAAGCATGCTACAAAAGATGTGCGCGGAACGTCCGCAAGACTGGGACCGTTATTTGAATGCTCTTCTGTTCGCGTACCGTGAAGTACCGCAGGAAAGTTTAGAGTTTTCACCCTTCGAACTGTTGAACGGAAGAACAATTCGAGGCCCGATGCGGATACTACGCGAACTATGGACTGGTGATGTCGTGCACGAGGAAACAAAAACAACTTACCAGTACGTGTTAGATCTGCGAAAAAAACTTCAGAGTAATTGCCATATGGCACGTGACGAATTAATTAAAAAGGGGCGCAGATATGCCAAGTATTATAACCGCACCGCGCGAAATAGGTAATTTCTTGTAGGAGATCAGGTGCTATTGCTTCTTCCAACGAGCTCAAATAAGTTACTAGTCCAGTGGAAAGGTCCCTATGAAGTTAAAGAGGTAAAAGGTGACATGGACTATAAAATTCACCTGGACGGTAATTTAAAGTCATTCCATGCTAACATGCTCAAGTTGTACATCAAGAGACACAGCGACAATGTCAATAAGGGGAAAAATATAGGGGCATACTACTTGAGTAGGGCATGATGGGAAATTTTGTATGAGCAGCAGAGAGGGTGAACAGACCACGTTTTCAAGCAAAAATAAGGCTTACAGATCACGTTTGCGAGCAAAATATGGCTTAGAGACCACGTTTTCAAGCAAAAAATAAGGCTTCCAACAAAATCTCATTTAACCAAAAAAAAAGTCTCCATTTTTTGCAAAAACGGAGATTTTACGATTTTTTAATCAATTTTGCTCGCAACTATGTGGTCATCACCCTCTCTGCTGCTGAAACTTTCAGTTCTGGTTAACAAAACATAATAAATGATTTAACCGAATATTTGATCGAGTCCGATACGATATCGTGTCCGAGGATCATGCAAATTTATTGTTACAAATCCGTACGGGGTTGACTGAGCGTTACTAAAGAAATTTTTAAATTGATTATGATCCATATCACCGCAGCACCAAGTTTGCCAAATATTTCGTAACGTATGAGTATCAACTCCGTTGAATACACACAATAAATTGCAGTTATCTCTGATCACTTTTGGAATCTGTGTGTAGCGTTGAGTGACATATATCACGTCAGTGTTTTTGTGCCTGCCTCGGGAAAATATTCTAGCAGGGTTTGTTTGTTTATCCAGCATCACATCGTCGTATACGACTAAATTGTTAATGCTTCCATCGAGGTCATCCACGGATGGCGCCTCGTCAATATCGGTTATAAAATCAACGACGTTCTCGCCGGCAATCTCTGAAGCGTTTTCATTAAAATCTTTTAACACTTCATAGCATCGTTGATCATCTACGCTAGGGCAATTAAATACAACTTATCCCACTTCATCCATCTCATTATTAAATTGAGTAACAATTGAGTCTTGCCGGATCCAGATGGCCCGATTATAATTGCGCGGATAGAGTTTGGCAGCGCTGCATGATGCTTAACTGGTTCTATTGTTTTAGTCGCTGAAAATCAATTATATCCATATCTCTATACATAAATTATGGATCTATATTGTGTGAAGTGTAAAACGCGTACTGGCACAGATGACTTGACGACGATTACAACTAGGAATAACAGATCAGCGCTTTCTGGTAAATGCGTACAATGTGGTACAAAGAAATTTAGATTTGTGTCTATGAAATCCGGAGATGTTTTAAAAAAAAACGAGGAGGTGATATCGCAGCCAAATCGGCAAAGCTCCCTGGAACCCCATGGGCAAAGTACTCCGGAGAAAAGCACCTTCCAGGATATTGCTACTGTGGCCCAGGAACACGATTAGATATCAGACTTGATGATCAAAATCAACCCAAACCCGGTGAAGAACCGATAAACGCTATTGATAAGGCGTGTCATGCTCATGATGTTGCATATAAGAGCAGTGATTTGCAACACAGGCATCTAGCAGATGTGAAATTAATTCATGCATTAAATGCTATTCCTGATAAATCTTTCAAAGAAAAATTAGCTTCATGGTTAATAAAACCGGTTATGAAAAGCAAATTGATGTTAGGTGCCGGTAATTAATAATAACATGGAATCTATTTATTATTATCCGAGGGGATACTGGCGGGGTAACGCTGCAATCAATAAACTCGCTAGCGCCGCAAAAGTGAAAAAGGCCACTGCGGCTAATTGGTTATCCAAACAAGCTATATGGCAAATTTATCTACCGGCGCCTACACAAATTAATTACTCGCATTTTGATGTGACTGTCCCTAATGAAGTTCATCAGGCTGATTTATTGTTTTTACCACATGACAACGGTTACAAATACGCGCTAACCGTAGTTGATGTTGCGAGTCGATACAAACAAGCAGAACCGCTAAAAACAAAATCATCAACTGAAGTAGCTTCTGCATTTGAAAGGATTTATCGACGAGGCCCACTACGCTGGCCAAATCTATTGCAGGTTGATCCTGGCAAGGAATTTCAAGGCGCTGTTTTATCAGCGATGAAACATCATAATGTCACCATCAGACGAGGGCATACTGCGTTACATCGTGATCAGGCAATTGTAGAACGTTTTAATCGGACTCTTGCTGAGCGGTTATTTGGATATCAATACGCGAAGGAGTTTATTCAGGATAAAAGATCCCGTGAATGGGTTAAGAGATTACCAGCTGTGATTACCGCACTGAATAACGAGATTACTCGAACAATTAACATGAAACCTATCAACGCGATTAAGAAAGCGTCTATACCAGAAATGGAAATCCATGGGATTTCACAAAAAGATGTTTCTAGAAACGCTAGCGTTTCCGAACCAATTCTTGGTAGTAATGTCACTGTTAGGTATTTATACGAACCAGGAGAGCTGGAAGGTGGCACAAAAAGGGCTACTGATCCTATTTGGAGTGTTACTGCACACAAGATATCTACTATAACACGATCAACTGGTAGACCTCCAATCTATAAACTGGATTCAACTGCCCCTCAACGGGGTTTTACACGCGATCAACTCCAAGTGATTCCTGACGATACTCAATTACCACCACAGGGTCTTAACTAGCGCCGTTGCGTCTATTGCACTCAAGACAAGTCAACATCACATTGTTTCTGACATGACCGAGACTGTTATTTTTTCTGTCTACGGTAAATTGGCGAGGATCCTTATCCAAATACTGCCAACGCATTATACAATTGCAACTTGCGCAGTGATTATTCTGTTGTTGTTTCAGCGTAATTATTAATCCAGCATCAATGTCAAATTCTCGTTGTTTTTTTTTGTCTTGTTGTTTGTAACCGGAGAGTTTTTTATCAATAATTTTAACATCAATATCATCCATTGTTGTGTCATTATCATCGAAAACAATTCTTCGAAGTTGATTAATTTTTCGTACTCTGGATACTGCAAGATAGACTAAATTTGACCATTCGATGCGATTATCTACCATCCAAACAATTGTATCCGATATAGTCAATCCCTGTGAAGAATGTATCGTCGCTGCGTATCCTAGCGTCCACGGGGATTTATTAGCACGCATTGCATCTTCAACGACGCTGATATCAACCAGCACAATATCATTTAATACGAGAATTTGTTTTTCACGCTGTCCTGGAATATCAACTTCGATATTCTGTTTTCGTGTATCCGAAGGCCTATAACAAAGAGGTACTGGAAGTACGGCAAATTTTTCTTTATGCAATTCAAATAACTTCATCTGAAGTGCGTCTCAGACTATCTTTCTACTTGCAATTATCAAATCATTTGGTCTCCACGTTTCCCAAAAATCATTCATTGGAGTCTCTGAAATCACTTCACGGGCTATTTCACACTGGATTTTATCCGGTTGTAATCTAATTAGCGCTTTGAAGTCTCGTAATTGTTCATCAAGTGATCTATAATCAGTGTTAATTTCTTCGTAATAGTCTACAAAACCCTTTAGCCACTCATGTGGGGATGCACCAACAAATGGCGGTGGCTGACCGTGATCCCCACACATGACGACTTTTGTGTTTTTGTTTAACAACCACTCGAGAAATGTTTGTAATACATCTAATGACACTGTGCATATTTCATCCCATATTATTATTTCAGGAATGAATTTATCACCCATACGCTCAGGAGTCCATATGTCACCTTTCCATCGAAAGAAACTATGGTAAGTACAGGCATTTATCCCTCGTTGTTTCATCTCTCTGGCGAGTCTGTGAGTCGGTGTTAACACAATCATGTTTGACCGACGAAATAATTCGATTGCACGAGTTGTCTTTCCTAACCCACCACAACCGTTTAAATAAACTGTCTTATATCTACATATTGGATCAGATACCGGTGGTGCATTAGAAAATTCTGATTGAATTTCAATACGGTTACAACAAAGATATTTATCATCCATGGTAACGTCTGCGGATTCACAATACTCATGTAGTGTTTCCTTTTTAAATCGCCAACGTCCCCACGCTTCCTCGGGATCTGTGAATGCCGCTACAGCTGATTTGTGTATATACATCGAATCAGTGGCTACTCTAACTGCGGTATTAGGAAATCTATTTATCATCGAAAAAAGATTAATAGAAGCATAGGCTAGCAGAACTTCTCAAATGTGTGTACTGGGAATTATATCCATCACAGTAGGTAACAACCGTACCTAATTTCTCACCATTGGATAGAAAAGCATCCTTACGGGATACAAGTTTTCACTGTTTCGTTAAATCCGTTACAATAAAATCGTATTCAGCGACGCCTATGATCAACCGCGAAGAGTATTTTGCATTGTCGTATCTTCCACCCTGGGTAAATTTACCGATTATTCTTCGTCCAAAATCTTTTGCTTGTTCTTTTTTAATTTCAAATAACTGTTTGGACCAATCCATGATTTGTTCTTCATTGAAATCTGGAAACAGTTTTCGCTGTTCGCTAATTATTCTATCTAGATCGGGTTGTGGTAGCCAAAGTTCTTTCTGAGCTCGATAGGATATAATCGCCTCACTGACAATTAACGATATTAGCATACCACAATCGATCATATATCTCAATAACACTATTGGCATCCAGGCCTTTTCAGATAGGTGTCTACCAAGCCAAAGATAACTACACGGATGTAACCCTGTAGCTAATTCGAATGATATCACACGAGCGAATCCAGTTAAATCAAAATCAGGCAATGGACCATTAATCGCAACACGAGTCATTTCATGCGTGGGGTGTCCAAATCGTTTAAAATACTCAGAGCATTCCCCATACCCGAGAAAACTTCCAGGATAACACGCGGATATATCAATTGAAATCATACCATCACGTGAGTATTTTGTATTCCACAGTCCTCCATGACCAAATTCGACGCGACTCAATTTAACGTCCTCGAGAAAATCACTTCGTGTTGGACGCCATGAGTTTTTTTCTCTTGCAAAGTGAGCTACCACTGATGGAATAGTAAAACTATCCATTAATAGTTTTTCATGGAAACTCTCCGGTGAAAAATCATTTGCAATTTTTCTCATTCTGTTATCTAACTCTTCAATGCGATATAATTCACCATTTGGTCTTACAAATTGATCGAATCCTATTTCGGGATCTTCATCACTTCTAAGTAACCACACTGACACAGGATCATCCTTACACAGCGTGTGAATAGCATCGAATAATTTCTCATTATAAAAAACATCCCCGACGAACTCCTTGGGGATATATTTCACGATTCGTTCTCGTGGAAATATTGTTACTGCAGGTGTCCACGCGTGTTCGTTATGATCAATAATTTCAATTGGCGCTCCTCGCGATTGATATTTCGGTTCGTATAATACTTCTCCGGTTATTGTCGTTACTGATATTGGGAATTTTAATGATGCTTCTAATTTAGCTATATCGGAAATCTTTGCACCGTGCTGTTTCACTGTCAATTCCCATTCGGTTATTTTCCTACGTCGCAGATCAGTTAGTTTATTTCCTCGGGATGCATTTGTGAAGTGTTCCATTACCCGTGTTGCTACACAATTCAACGTCGAAGATAGTTTCATAGAAGCTAGTTTTGTAATATCAGGTTTATCATTTAGCGGGTATATTCCGTAAACGATTGCTGTTACAGGATAAGAACTCTCGTAGTATGGTTTGTCGATTCCAGTTAGAATTCCTGGTTTGGAATCTCTACTCAGCGTGATTGTTTTTTTATTCCTAAGGATTGGTTCAAATTTATCCCTGATAATCAATTTGCCTTCGACTTCGATAATGAATTTTATTCTGAAAAAATACTTCTGTTGAGAATTGCTTGGCCCACCAAGGTGTGAAATTATCTCGGCTGCTCTTTCATCATTCATAGTAGCATCGATGATGGGTACATTGACATCATCATTGATAATTCGAAATGTCGACCAACAATGTGCTGCACCGTCTCGGTAGAATTCATTAAAACACTCTCCGATTTTATCCAGTATAGTTCTATCACCGATTAGACGTTTTGATGTATCAGAGACTCTATCGAGATTAAAATTAGTATTTTTCCAGGGATTAATTTTTAATAATCTCTTAAACTCCTTCATGTTACCGTCCACTAGACGTTTTTTTGGTTTATCGTTACCGTCCACTAGACGTTTTTTTGGTTTATCGAGATTAAATCTAGGATTAATTTTTAATAATCTCTTAAACTCCTTCATGTTACCGTTCACTAGACGTTTTTTTGGTTTATCGAGATTGAATCTAGGATTAATTTGTAATAATCTCTTAAACTCCTTCATGTTACCGTCCACTAGACGTTTTTTTGGTTTATCGAGATTAAATCTAGGATTAATTTTTAATTATCACTTAAACTCCTTCATGTTACCGTCCACTAGACGTTTTTTTGGTTTATCGAGATTAAATCTAGGACTAATTTTTAATAATCTCTTAAACTCCTTATCAGGATTGAATTGAGCATTTTTCCAAGGCTTAATTTTCGATAATCTGTCAAACTTCTTCTTACTATAATTAAAACAAGCATTTAAATGAAAGATTTATATATAATGAATCACTGCAAATGGCTCATGATTGGATCAACGACTCCGTGTAACAAATCATGCAGAAATGAATTTTGTGGGAATCATATGCAAAGCTTTCGTCGTGGAAGCCTTGGTCCATTACCCTGCATACGATGTGGGGTTGGGGTCAGGGGGAAATCGCAGTTATGTCTGAGTTGTGGTGGTAAACGATATAGGGAATTGAAGCGTTATTATGGCAAAAGAATAAAAAATGGACAATCAATCAGAAATTATGACCTTGAAAAAGTCCTTGACTCTGACAACGTCAAGGATAAAGTCATAAGAATCCCCCAAGACTACATCGAAAGATTCTCCAAAGATGTAATCATTAGACCAAACAATGAATTAGACAAATAGTATTAGTATACGAATGAACCAAGAATTCAGACCACACCCTGTGTTGCAGAGGGGGTTTATCGATCTGCGTTTTCAAAAAATCGCGGACAGAAAATTAAATTTAGTTATGTCTGATGCGTCATATTTTTCATTTAGAAATATATAATTGTTATAGAATAATGAATTCTGAAAAAATGAATAGCATTATTGATGAAATTTCAAAATTGAAAAGTCAGGATATCAAACTATCAGATGGTTTAAATCCTGATCAAATCATGTCAGATTTTCAGGATATAGAATACGGAGTTAACACTAACAAATATATGCCGCCCAAGAAATACGCGCTAATCAAGAGAATTCAGAATTCTATTCGAGACTCTCTTGCGTTTTCCAGTGACGTAAGTGTGTTCGTTCCGTTATTTACTATCGTAGAGGGAATACGAAAAGAATTAGGTAACGAATACGAATTGAAAAAGGATGTCAATTCTAAAGTTAGAAACCTACGAGCGTTAATTTAAGAAAATGAACAATTTTGACCGTGACCGATCTTCAAAGAGATTTTGTCCGTGACCGACCTCAGAGAGATTTTGTCATTTTTTATTGTGACCGACCTCAGAGAGATTTTCATTTTTGATTGTGACCGACCCTCAGAGAGATTTTCATTTTTTTAGCATTTTTTGATTGAAAACAACAAAATTTATAGGCCGTTAATCGATGGTTTAGTCGATATGATGATTCCGATTGATCAAATGTCAAATGTTGAAAGTGTGATATTAATTATTTTATATACAATTTCCACACTTTCAACATCACTGATAGAGCCATTAAAACAACAAAATGACGCTTCTACGGTGGTGTTAAAAATCATCTGACATGTCTGACATGTAACAAAAAGTGTGGAAAGTGTGATATTAATTATTTTATATACAATTTCCACACTTTCCACATCAATGATAATGCTGTTAAAGACTTCCATGATCGTGTTAAAAATCATCCGACGTGTCGAAGTGTTTTCGTCTGTTAGGTTAGGTTCGGAAAATTGTTTTACAATTGAAAAATTGTTTGCGATTTCAAATAATGGTCAATGAAGCATTAACGACCCGATTGGCTCGTGAACGACTAGATGCAATCAAGAAATTTATACCAATTCGAGACTCTGTAAGAAATAAACTGCAACAACGACAGAGTTTACAAACGGATTTTGCTGTGGGATCTGAAGAATTGTTTAAACCAGTAACCACAGCATCGAAACAGATAGTGTCAACAATCTCTGAAGAAGGAAAAAAACAAGAAGAGTCTTTTCTCCCTGTGTTAGAAAAAATAGCAAAGAGAACTAAACAAACAAAAAAATCCTTGAAAACACTTCCTCAGGATATATCAACCGCTTCAGAACAACAACGAGAACTTCAAGAAGATATCCCCCCACCCGAATTTCAAGAAGAAGGGGAGGATACTACTAGTGGACGAGTTGCATTCAATGAAAAACTTCTTCCCGGTAAATTAGATGAATTGAGAAATAAAACATATGATTCTATGGAAAAATTAGCCGAATTTGTCACTAGGAGTTTTCATCAGAGAAGAAAATATATTCACGGTGATTATAATCTTCCACCTAAAAAAGATTGGTATAGGGGGTTATATCGTATACTATCAGGTTCATCTCAAGCAAAGGAGATGATAAAACATTTCAGGAGTATATGGCAGCAATAAAAAAAGCTGAATCATCTATAGGGGAGCAATCGGATACCGGATTTCTTAGACTACCAGAACAATCAAAATTTATTGATATAACACAATCCCCCCAACAGATGAAAATAACGAGAGAAGCTGATCATGAAAAAGGTGCAACCGGTATCACTGATAAAACCAAAGGATTTTCTGGCAGTGGTTTAGTTGGGGAAAATCCTATGGATTTTCACGCTAGCGTTGGAAACTCTTCGGGTTTCTGTCCTGGTAGTGTTCTCAGTGATATATCACGATTAGAAGTTCTTGTAGGAGGATTCCGAGCTGGAAATAACTCACCGGAAATAATTAATGAAGCAGCTGATATCTGTAGACGATTATTTCAAGGTGGTATCATGGATATCAGCACATATCGAGATTTCATTGGCGAGTTAGTGGAGGATTATCTCAGTGACTGAATTCACAATTGACAAATTGTTTTACAATTGAAAAATTGTTTCTGATTTCAAATAATGATCATACACTACAATCATGATAAACCAGCCAGTGTCTATGTAGTTAATTCACGGTTTCCAGTTTATAGAGCGTACTATGGTGATGGTTTAGGTAATACCATTGCTGGGTTATTTGCAAGAATGGCTCCAAAAGTGATGCCGTTAGCTAAACATGTATCAATGAAAACAATTGATGTTATTCGTGATAAGGGTATTAGTGCTGTTGGAGATTTTGCCGGGAAAGCGTTTTCAGCCGCGAAGAATAAATTAACATCATTGGTGCGACGAAAAAAGAAACCGTTACCGTCTACCGTGGAAATGCCTGCACGGGTTAGTAAAATAATAAATAACGCAGTAGACGAAAAACTAGCGTCGATGGCTTTGCCATCATTGATAACTCCCGACCAAAGCAATATTGCAAATATGATAGCAGGAAGCGGCTTTAAAAAACTACGTCGATGAAAATCGTTTACGATTTCACGATTTAGACTCTGATAAATAGAATAAAATGTTCAAAAAGTCACATGATCCAGCGTTTGATATAGACGCCCCAGTTGGCAAGGATGATTCTGTACGCGATTATCAATATTACGCCTATCATGCAATAGACTCAAATAGTCGATCGCGAATTGAACTTCAAGTTTATGATACCAGTAAATACTTTCTACCCGCTGAAGCGTTTATTGAAGTAGAAGGTGAACTTGTAACAGCTGCTGATACTACTGCTGTACCAGCACCGTATCCAGCTGGTACTCAAGTCGGTTTTGTCAATAATGGTATTATGGCGTTATTTGAGAGTGCAAGATATCTCATCGATGGAAAAGAAATCGAGTCAATAGATCGCGATGTTGATGTGGCTACAACAATAATCGGGTTAGCGAGATATTCTGATGATTATACAAGATCAGCTGGACCTTCTATGATGTTTGCAAAGGATGGTAAAAATACCGCTGGAGGGAATCAATTTGTTGTAAGACGATCAAAGAATAATGCTGGCACTGCTAATATTGATGCCGAAGATATGATTATAAACAACGATGTTAATTTCAATCTAGGGGCTGCAACACGTATTTCAATGTTGCAGGGGGCTCGTAAATCATTTTCATGCGCTATTCCACTGCATCACATATTTGGATTCTGTAGAAACGTCCGAAAAGTTATCTACGGGGCGAAGCATACAGTAGCGCTTGTACGAAAGGGTGATGATAATGACGCAATTTGGAGGATTCCAGCAGACAATGCAAATCCAAATGCTGATGCCGGTAAAGTCAAATTAACAAAAATATCATTGTAGATGCCAATGTTGACTCCATCAATCACTGCAGAAGGACGATTACTATCATTTATGGATCAAGGAGGAAAATCATTACTAAGTTGGTTATCAGTGAGTACAGATGTTAAACAATCAAATCTGAACGGGTTATTCACGTGGAATCTAGCATCAAAACAAGGTGTTTCAGCTCCACGTCATATATTTGTAGCGCTACAGGATAACACACGAGTTGGCGATCAACGTTTCAGTCATATGATATTTGATCCATTAGGTGTTAAAGACGTCTCACTGAGAATAAACGGGCAGCAGGAACCATCCGAAGATGTACAACTTGATTACACAGAAAATCATATTGCTCGCGTGTATCATAGATTGTTGTCGTTTATGGCACGCGATCAAAATGTTGATACTGGTCTACAAATATCACAATACGACTTTAAGAATCTGTATCCGATCTATTACTTTTCGCTGGAACATCTCGATTTAACAAGACAATCCGTCGTTGATATACACTTTAGAGCTAATGTGACTCGTGGTGCTATTGCTAATTATAGAGCGGTTGCTGTCATTCTCAGCGACAAATCAATGCTACTTGAAGGTGTTGGAGGAAGAATGAGAGTGGTAGATGCGCCAGTGGAAAACATGTAATTGAAATCCTCGATTTAGAATTAATCTGTTATTGTATAATGTCGTATAGTAATATCAATGTGTCGTTGACACCTGGTCAATTAAAAAAATTACAATCCAAATCAGCTAAGCAATGTGGAACCACTATCACGCTAAAACCCAATCAAATGACTGGCGGGGCGAATAAATTATCGCTTACAACTCGTCAAGTAAAACATTTCAATGATGCACTTGTAGCAAAAAAGGGTGTTCAGATTACTATTTCTGCGGCTGCTATCAAAAACATGGAAAAGACTGGTGGTATATTCCCGCTGTTAGGGTTGATTCCAGGGTTGATTGCCGCAGCAGCCCCGGCGGAATGGCACTAAAGAAAGCAACGGGTGGATCCGCTCGCGGATCTGGGTATAAAACAAAGGGAAAGGGTCTAAGACTACCAGGAACCCCGTATTCCTGGTACAGCGGAAAAGGTCTAAGACTAGGACCGGTTTATTAACTCAAAAATCTTCGATTTCCAAACCGATGGTTCCTATGTCCAGTTTTGATTTAATTGATGCTGCTAAAAAACTCGCCATAAAAAACTTTAGAGGTGTTTTTATGAAGGATCAATTACCGACACAACCCAACAGCGTTGAAACCGGTATCATTAATCTCGATAACAGCACCTGACCTGGTACTCACTGGGTTGCATACGCTATTGATCCACGTGGGATTGTCTATTTTGATTCATATGGATTAGCCCCGCCGAAGGAATGCATGCGTTATATAAAAACTTTTCCAATGAAGACTTGGTATTCTACGCTACCAACACAACAAATGAATGATCCACCAATATGCGGCAGCGAAGTATTAAATATCCTTTACGCTATTTCTAACTCCTTGGGTAACCCAAGGGGAAAACCACCACATGTTGTCGTAAATGAATACACCAGCAATCGCTTTTTAGAGAGAGAGAGAGTTTTACAATAATATGATTGATATTTGGGGAAGACCTCTGAAACCTAAACCCCATGACACTGCAACCGGTGATTCTATCAAGGATATAAAAAAAAATTAAAGATGAAATCACTGAGACGTTAAATTTAACAAATGTTGATCCCAATGAAATAGTTGTATTTCAAGATCTCCAGGGTAAATTAAAAAGCAGTAATGTGTCGTTGGATGATATTTTGATACGACAACACGACGCCACTGAAAACTCTATTGCGCTGTATTCCAGCGGCGGACGACTTAAACCAGGCGCACTTGTGTCTACGATCACCGACGCAATTGCCGCCCAAGACAGCATGATTGCCGCCCAAGACAACATGATTACCACCCGCGGCCGTGAGCTGGATGATCATATACGAGGTTATAATAATTTTCGTAAAAATGTCGTACATAAATTCTTTGGAACCCCGCTTGTGGTTGGCATGACTCTCGCTGAAATTAAAAACTTTCTATCGCTTTTCTTTTTTAACAAGGACGCGGGGAGGGTGATGAATGAAAATGAAATCAAGGCAAATTATCTTGATATTTACAATGATATTTCTAAACTAATAGAAAATCTTGAAAAGGTACAAAAACCCATCAGCGAAATTGTTAATAAGTTCTTTGGATCCCCATTTGTGGTAGTAGGCCCGACCTTCGTGGAGATTGCCAATAAAGTAAAAATTCCACACAAAGCCATCTCCGTTCGCAACATCGTATACGTAGTTGATAGTGGAACCCTTGATTGGGTCCGTGGAAACATAAATTTTCTTCGTGTCGGCCACAGACATACTGGTGTACCAGGTTGCTACCGATTTACAATAATACACGGACGTAAATTTGATTTGCGTTTCAGTATGACAGATATTACCGGTGTTAACACGCTGACGTATATACTTGATAAAATACCAAAACCTCCACCCTGGATACCAATCCCGTTGTCAATCACCATAAACAACTTCGACGAGTCTGTGCTTAGGGAGTCGCTACCCTGGATAATAGAATTTCTTGGTACCCCCGCGTCCGATAATAAAACCGAATCGATTATAGAATAATTGAAAACACCAGCGGGTTTAAGTAAATAATAAAGCCACTAGTGGTTTCAATTGAAAGGAAAATCCTTTAGATTTCACAATTGAAAACGCTAGCGTTTTTAAAATAAAAATGATTTCATCAACGCAATGTCGCTATGATCAGGTCAGAGAATTTTAAACTAGACTGAAAACCCTCGCCGAGGAGTATCAAATAAAAATAAAAAAATACCGACGAAGAATCACCGCGATTGATATTACTGTGTACTCGGTGTCAAGCGTTCTCACTGGTGCCGGAATAATACTAGCATCTGTTACAATGATTGCCCCGGTCGTAGTTCCAATTTGCATTTCTGCGGTGGCTACAATCGCGGGTATATCAACCGGGATAACAAAAAAGATATCATCATGCAGCCAGAGTAAACTGAAAGATTACTTAATTCAATTTCATATTGTATCAACCGCGTACTCGCAATTATCCTCGATGATATCGTCGTCACTCGATAATACAATTATATCAGATAGTGAGTTCTCAGCGATGCTCAGTATTTTTGATTCCGCGATATCAAAATTAGAGCGACAACAACAGTATAATAATAATGACAACACCGATGGAATTAGAAAACACGAACCCAAAAACCAGCATGATATCAATAACATCAACGATATCAGATTCTGAGTTCTCAGTGATGGTCAGTATTTATTATTCTGCGATGTCAAAATTAGAGCGACAATATGAGTATAGCAACGATGACAACACCGATGGAATTACTTCAACGAATAGTGGAGAACACGAACCCAGTACAAACAAGCATGATATCAATAACATCAACGAAACCCGAGTTTAGTGTGAATTTTCCTAGCCCAGTCCCCGTGAAGGAGATAGCGCTAGCAAAACTACGAGTGTATCACAGTTGGCCTAATATCACATCAAAATCATTTGGTGGTCAACAACCGAATAATTCACTGGTGTTCGCGAATAAGAATAAACCAGACGGGACTCCAGACTGGAACGTCGTTTCAATACCAACCGGATCATATCAAATTGAACAAATCAATGATGAATTCGCGCGTAGAATAAAATCGATTACTGGAAAAGAATCGAAAATAGCTATAACGGTTCATGAGCCGACGCTATCATCTGCCATTGAAATAAGCACAGAAGGATACGTCGTAGATATCTATCAGAGTTCTATTAGAACCGTACTAGGATGGCCTGAATTACCACCAGGGGGGAAAACCGTTGATATACCCGAACCTAAAAAATCTGATTATGTCACCGACAGAATAAAACCTGATAATCCAATAAAGAGTTATAAAGATTACAAATTCACTATAGAATTTTTTGATCTCGCATACCAGGGAACTGGGAGAGAGAAGGAAGGGGATAGAATAGAGGGATATCATGTTGTTAGCGACAGTAGAATTAGTGAAAATTTCATAGCAATGACTAATGATATTTCGTTGTTGTTAATACCCCTTAAATCCGGCTCTCTCACCCGAGATGAATTTATCAGCGTCGTAGAAACATGCAATAAAATTATCGACGAAGCTGATAAATTTAATTCGAAAATTATTCAGGATATACTAGATGATCACCCCATGTCGAGAACAACATTTGCAGATAAATTTAATATACGCGAAGAAGATATTCCAGCACTCAAACTACCAGGATATAGCGTACCAGAACTAAAAAATTTCTCAGTGATGCCATCGATGTTGGTTTTAAAATGATTCATGATGCATGGAAAAAAACAGCATCATCGGAAATAAAAATCCTCAAACATAATAATGACCCAGATAGTGGCGGCAGACGTATCGCTCCGTTCAACGTGAATATATCCTCAGTGATTGCGCTCAATTTAGTATGCGATGTTATCGAAGGAAGCTATCAAATTAATCTCGAACGATCAAATCAAGCTCAGCAAGGATATATTCTATACTCATTTGCACCAATAGCCCCTCCAGGATTTTTAATAATTGAGTCTCCGGTTAATCCAGTCTATATGCGATGCCATAATAATTCGTTAACCAGAATTAATTTCAAACTCACTGACCAGTCCAATAATCTGATTGATCTGCAGGATTAGGTTTTACAAATTAGTCTGTTTGTGAAGTCCTAAAAGGATTTCCGTCCCCAGACAAGGTCTGGGACACGATATCGTATCGGACTCGATCAAATATTCGGTTAAATCATTTATTATTTTTTGTTAACCAGAACTGAAAGTTTCAGCAGCAGAGAGGGTGATGACCACATAGTTGCGAGCAAAATTGATTAAAAAATCGTAAAATCTCCGTTTTTGCAAAAATGGAGACTTTTTTTTTGGTTAAATGAGATTTTGTTGGAAGCCTTATTTTTTGCTTGAAAACGTGGTCTCTAAGCCATATTTTGCTCGAAAACGTGATCTGTAAGCCTTATTTTTGCTTGAAAACGTGGTCTGTTCACCCTCTCTGCTGCTGTATGAATTTGCCCAGTATTAAAATCCAGATTGTAGTATAACCAGTGTAAATGTTGTAAGATATCATCAGTAGTTATTTTTCATGAATTCTGCTCACCTATTTGGGGATATATAAGGCAGAATATTTCTGATAAATATTACGGGACCAAAAGTATCTTATCACAGGAAAGATAGCTTGTCATTCTATCTCCAGCCAAAGGGGTGAGTGTTAAATTTATATTTCGTTTTATTGTGAATTTTATTCCGTTTATCATTTCATGTAATGATGCTTTTATTACAATACAGATTTAAGCGTGGAATATTTGGAATTACTAATCACTATTAGACTTTAAATGCAATAGTGTAATTTAAGTTGTAGATTGTTTTAGAAAAAACTATTATTAGTTTGGTCTCTTTATTGTAGCTGAAATTGTTGCTGATATCGTAGCTGATATAGCAGCAGAGAGGGTAAACCCTACAACTTTGTAGAGGCGTTAATTCGGCAAACTGAGACTTCCTCGTAAAAAAAGCGTCGATTCGGTAAATAGAAGCTCCCTCAAAGACGCCAACGTTGTTGTCATCCACCCTCTCTGCTGCTGAAACTTTCAGTTCTGGTTAACAAAAATAATAAATGATTTTAACCGAATATTTGATCAAGTCCGATACGGTATCGTGTCCGAGGGTCATGCAAATTTATTGTTACAAATCCGTACGGGGTTGACTGAGCGTTACTAAAGAAATTTCTAAATTGATTATGATCCATATCACCGCAGCACCAAGTTTGCCAAATATTTCTAAGAGTATGAGTATCAACTCCGTTAAATACACACAATAAATTGCAGTTATCTCTGATCACTTTTGGAATCTGTGTGTAGCGTTGAGTAACATATATCACGTCCGTGCTTTTATGCCTGCCTCGGGAAAATATTCTATCTGGGTTTGTTTGTTTATCTAACATCACATCGTCGTATACAACTAAATTGTTAATACTTCCATCGAGATCTTCTACTGATGGTGCCTCGTCAATATCGGTTATAAAATCAACGACGTTCTCACCTTTAATTTCTGATGCATTCTCGTTAAAATCCTTTAAAACTTCATAGCATCGTTGATCATCTACGCTAGGAGCAACTAAATACAACTTATCCCACTTCATCCATCTCATTATTAAATTGAGCAACAATTGAGTCTTGCCGGATCCAGATGGCCCGATTATAATCATCCGGATAGAGTTTGGTAGCGCTGCATGATGCTTAACCGGTTCTCTTGCTTTAGTCGCTGAAAAATCAATTATATCCATATCTCTATACATAAATTATGGATCTATATTGTGTGACGTGTAAAACGCGTACTTGCACAGATGACTTGACGACGATTACAACTAAAAATAACCGATCAGCGCTTTCTGGTAAATGCGTACAATGTAGTACAAAGAAATTTAGATTTGTGTCTATGAAATCCGGAGATGTTTTAAAAAAAAACGAGGAGGTGATATCGCAGGCAAATTGGCAAAGCTTCCTGGAACCCCATGGGCAAATTATCCTGGAGAAAAGTACCTTCCAGGAAAAAGCTACTGTGGCCAAGGAACACGATTATATATCAGACTCAATAATCATAACCAACCCAAACCCGGTGAAGAACCGATAAACGCCATTGATAAGGCGTGTCACGCTCATGATGTCGCATATAAGAGCAGTGATTTGCAACACAGGCATCTCGCAGATGTGAAAATAATTGATGCGTTAAATGCTATTCCTGATAAATCTTTCAAAGAAAAATTAACTTCGTGGTTGGTAAAATCAGCTATGAAAGGCAAATTGATGTTAGGTGCTGGTAATTAATAACAACATGGAATCTATTTATTATTCTCCGAGGGGATACTGGCGGGGTAACGCTGCAATCAATAAACTCGCTAGCGCTGCAAAAGTGAAAAAAGCTACTGCGGCTAATTGGTTATCCAAACAGGCTATATGGCAAATTTATCTACCGCGTCCAAAACGAATCAATTCCTCGCATTTTGATGTGACTGTCCCTAATGAAGTTCATCAGGCTAATATATTTGTTTGCCACATGATCGTGGTTACAAATACGCGTTAACCGTAGTTGATGTTGCGAGTCGATACAAAGAAGCAGAACCGCTGAAAACAAAGTCGGCCACTGAAGTCGCTTCTGCATTTGAACGTATTTATCGAAAGGGTCCTCTGAGTTGGCAAAATCTGTTACAAGTTGATCCTGGCAAGGAATTTCAAGGCGCTATTTTATCAACGATGAAACATCACAATGTCACCATACGACGAGGACATACTGCGTTACATCGCGATCAGGCAATTGTAGAACGATTTAATCGGACCCTTGCTGAGCGGTTATTTGGATATCAATACGCGAAGGAGTTTATTCAGGATAAAAGATCTCGTGAATGGGTTAAGAGATTACCAGCTGTGATTACCGCACTGAATAATGAGATTACTAGAACAATCAAAATGAAAACTATCAACACGATTAAAAAGCGTCTATACCTAAAAAGGAAATTCAAGGGATTTCACAAAAAGATTTCAAAGAACCAATTCTTGGTAGTAATGTCACTGTCAGGTATTTATACGAACCAGGAGAGCTTGAAGGTGGCAGACAAAGGGCTACTGATCCTATTTGGAGTGTTACTGTACACAAGATATCTACTATAACACGATCAACTGGTAGACCTCCAATCTATAAATGGGATTCAACTGCCCCTCAACGGGGTTTTACACGCGAACAATTACAAGTGATTCCTGACGATACTCAATTACCACCGCGGGGTCTTAACTAGCGCCGTTGCGTCTATTACACTCAAGACAAATCAACATCACATTGTTTCTGATATGACCGAGACTGCTATTCTTTCTGTCTACGGTGAATTGGCGAGGATCTTTATCCGAATAACGCCAGCGCATTATACAATTGCAACTTGCGCAGTGATAATTCTGTTGTTGTTTCAGCGTAATTATTAATTCAGCATCAATATCAAATTGTCGTTGGTTTTTTTTGTCTTGTTGTTTGTAACCGGATATTTTTTATCAATAGTTTTAACATCAACGATGCTAGCATCATCTATTGTGGTGTCATCATCGCCTGACTCTGTCAGGACAATTCTTCGAAGCTGATTTATTCGCCGTACTCTGGATACTGCGAGATAGACTAAATTCGACCATTCGATGTGATTATCTACCATCCAAACAATTGTGTCTGTGATAGTTAATCCCTGTGAAGAATGTATCGTCGCTGCGTATCCTAGCGTCCACGGGGATTTATTAACACGCAATGCATCTTCAACGACGCTGATATCAACCAGCACAATATCATTTAATACGAGAATTTGTTTTTCACTCTGTCCTGGAATATCAACTTCGATATTCTGTTTTCGTGTATCCGAAGGCCTATAACACAACGGTACTGGAAGTGTTGCAAATGTTTCTTTATGCAATTCAAATAACTTCATCTGAAGTGTGTCTCTGACAATTTTTCTACTTGCAATTATCAAATCGTTTGGTTTCCACGTTTCCCAAAAATCATTCATTGGAGTCTCTGAAATTATTTCACGCGCTATTTCACACTGGATTCTATCCGGTTGTAATCTAATGAGCGCTTTGAATTCTCGTAATCGTTCATCAAGTGATCTATAATCAGTGTTAATTTCTTCATAATAGTCTACAAAACCCTTTAGCCACTCATGTGAGGATACACCGACAAATGGTGGAGGTTGGCCGTGATCACCGCACATGACGACTTTTGTATTTTTCGTTAACAACCACTCGAGAAATATTTGTAATACATCTAATGACACTGTGCATATTTCATCTCAAATTATAATTTCAGGAATGAATTTATCACCCATACGCTCAGGAGTCCATTTGTCACCCTTCCATCGAAAGAAACTGTGATACGTACAGGCATTTATCCCTCGTTGTTTCATCTCTCTGGCGAGTCTGTGAGTTGGTGTTTGCACAATCATGTTTGACAGACGAAATATTTCAATTGCACGAGTTGTCTTTCCTGACCCACCACAACCGTTTAAATAAACTGTCTTGTATCTACATATCGGATCAGAGACAGATGGTGCATTAGAAAATTCTGATTGAATTTCAATACGGTTACAACAAAGATATTTATCATCCATGGTAACGTCTGCGGATTCACAATACTCATGTAGTGTTTCCTTTTTAAATCGCCAACGTCCCCAATTTTCCTCGGGATCTGTGAAAGCCGCTACAGCTGATTTGTATTTATTGTGTATATACATCGAATCAGTGGCTACTCTAACCGCGGTATTAGGAAATCTATTTGTCATCGAAAATAGATTAATACAAGCATAGGCTAGCATAGAACTTCTCAAATGTGTGTACTGGGAATTATATCTATCACAGTAGGTAACAACCGTACCTAATTTCTCACCATTGGATAGTAAAGCATCCTTACGGGATTCAAGTTTTCCCTGTTTCGTTAAATCCGTTACAATAAAATCGTATTCAGCGACGTCTATGATCAACCTCGAAGAGTATTTTGCATTGTAGTATCCTTCACCTTGGGTAAATTTACCGATTATTCTTCGTCCAAAATCTTTTGCTTCTTCTTTTTTAATTTCAAATACCTCCTTAGACAAATTCATGATTTCTTTCTCGCTGAGATCAGGAAATTGTTTTCGTATTTCATTAATTACTTGATCTAGATGGGGTTGTGGTAGCCAAACTTCTTTCTGAGCTCGATAGGATATAATCGCTTCACCGACAATTAACGATTGTAACATCTCACAATCGATCATATATCGTAGTAACACTATTGGCATCCATGCCTTTTCAGATAGGTGTCTACCAAACCAAACATAACTACTCGGATGTAACCCTGTAGCTAATTGGAATGATATCACACGAGCGAATCCAGTTAAATCAAAATCAGGCAATGGATCATTAATCGCAACACGAGTCATTTCATGCGTGGGGTGTCCAAATCGTTTAAAATAGTTACTACATTCCCGATACCCGAGAAAACTTCCAGGATAACACGCGGATATATCAATTGAAATCATACCATCGCGTGAGTATTTTGTGTTCCATAGTCCTCCATGACCGAATACGACGCAACTCAATTTAACGTCCTCGAGAAAATCACTTCGTGTTGGACGCCATGAGTTTTTTTCTCTTGCAAAGTGAGCTACCACTGATGGAATAGTAAAACTATCCGTCAATAATTTTTCATGGAAACTCTCCGGTGAAAAATCAATAGCAATTTTTCTCATTCTAGTATCTAACTCTTCAATGCGATATAATTCACCATTTGGTTTTACAAATTGATCGAATCCTAATTCGGAACCAGCACTACTAAGTAACCACACTGCCACAGGATCATCTTTACACAACGTATGAATAGCATCGAATAATTTCTCTTCATAGAAAACATCCCCGACGAACTCCTCCGGGATATATCCCATGGTTCTATCTCGTGGAAATATTGTTACTGCAGGTGTCCTCGCGTGTTTGTCATGATCAATAATTTGTATTGGCGCTCCATTTTTGTTATATTTCGGTTCATATAATACTTCTCCGGTTATTGTCGTTATTGATATTGGAAATCTTAATAATGTTTCTAATTTAGCTATATCAGAAATCTTTGCACCGTGCTGTTTCACTGTCAGTTCCCATTCGGTTATTTTCCTACGTCACAGATTAGTTAGTTTATTTCCTCGGAATGAATTTGTGAAGTGTTCCATTACCCGTGTTGCTACACAATTCAACGTCGAAGATAGTTTTATAGGAGCTAGTTTTGCAATATCGGGTTTATCATTTAGCGGGTATATTCCATAAACGATTGCTGTTACAGGATAAGATCTCTCGTAGTATGGTTTGTCGATTCCAGTTAGAATTCCTGGTTTGGAATCTCTACTCACAATGACAGCTTTTGTATTCCTAAGGATTGGTTCAAATTTATACTTGATAATCCATTTGCCTTCGACTTCGATAATGAATTTTATTCTGAAAAAATACTTCTGTTGAGAATTGCTTGGCCCACCAAGGTAAAATTATCTCGGCTGCTCTTTTGTCATTCATAGTAGCATCGATGATGGGTACATTGACATCATCATTCATAATTCGAAATGTCGACCAACAATGTGCTGCACCGTCTCGGTAGAATTCATTAAAACACTCTCCGATTTTATCCAGTATTGTTCTATCACCGTTTAAACGTTTTGATGTATCAGAGACTCTATCGAGATTAAAATTAGTATTTTTCCAGGGATTAATTTTCGATAATCTCTCAAACTTCTTATCGAGATTAAATCTAGGACTAATTTTTAATAATCTCTTGAACTCCTTCATGTTGCCGTCCACTAGACGTTTTTTTGGTTTATCGTTTACTAGACATTTTTTTGGTTTATCGTTACCGTTTACTAGACGTTTTTTTGGTTTATCGAGATTAAATCTAGGACTAATTTTTAATAATCTCTTAAACTCCTTCATGTTACCGTCTACTAGACGTTTTTTTTGGTTTATCGAGATTAAATCTAGGACTAATTTTTAATAATCTCTTAAACTCTTTCATGTTACCGTCCACTAGACGTTTTTTTGGTTTATCGAGATTAAATCTAGGACTAATTTTTAATAATCTCTTAAACTCTTTCATGTTGCCGTCCACTAGACGTTTTTTTGGTTTATCGAGATTAAATCTAGAACTAATTTTTAATAATCTCTTAAACTCCTTATCAGGATTGAATTGAGCATTTTTCCAAGGCTTAATTTTCGATAATCTCTCGAACTTCTTCATGTTATAATTAAAACAAGTATTTAAATAGAGAATTTATATATAATGAATCACTGCAAATGGCTTATGATTGGATCAACAACCCCGTGTAACAAATCATGCAGAGGCGAATTCTGTGGTATCATTTACAAAGCGTTCGCAATGGGCCCTTGGCCCTCTCCCATGCCTCTGATGTGGGGTGGGCGTCAGGGGAAAATCGATGTTGTGTCTTGCTTGTGGGGGTAAACGATACAGGGAACTAAAACGCTATTATGACAAACGAATCAATGACCCATTCAATGACAAAATCATTATATCAAGAGGTTTATAATAAATTAGACAAATAAGTAGCGGGAAATATAATTAAAACTTCTCTGTCCCCCAAAAATGGTCATAAAATAAAATTCGTATACACTTGAAACGATTTAAGGGAGATAAATCCTTTATGTATAAATCCAACAACTCAATCCACTCTGCACACTAAGTTCCCTTGTATTATGACGTCAAAGGAATTTGTGCCGTCTGCTATTACATGTATTGACTAGGCGCGCTCACACGTGACTGTAATAATACATGTATTCTAAAACCTTTTTATTGTTCGCTTTGGCTATCAGAAGAAACAAAACTCAAGATACCTGTTATTAAAACTACATTATTTAAACAGTCGTATTTTTATTTCATGTGTGTGGGGGTGGGTGAACCAGCAGTAAAGAAAAAACATTATTAATAATTTAACGCGCAGGAACGAGAATGAAATCCTAGTGTTTCCCATTCATTGAAGTAAGTGGGCGTGGTTAAAATCACTATGTTTGAGTTAAAAGTATTTTGTTTTCCCTTTTTCTGTATGCATTTTTATAAATACAGTGAAAACTAAGTATACATGTCATTGATCGGTACACTGGAGCAGGCATGCGCGACCTTCAGTACAAACGTACCTTTGTTATCGGTTTCACTGACGCAGGTATGAGTGACTGATATTTACATGATATTTTAAACAACAGTTATATTATTTATTTTTGTGAAATTAGTATTTTCTTTCCTAAATACGATGAAATTTCTGTTGATACAGTAAAATTGTCTATTTTAAAAATCTCTTATTGTTAAGTATAATCAGAAGATATATATATATATTTAAAAATCTATATTTTGCATGACAGTTCCGTAGTCTAAACGGTAGCGTGTTTGTCTTGTAAACACAGATCTATCAACTACGTGTTCGGTCCCCATAGCAGATGGCGAAACGAAAGATGTTTTTCTATTAATTGGGGGTGGGGGGGCGGACCCCCTCAGCCAAACCAACATTGTAACTCATGCTATCGCATTCTCGGTAGCGTGGGTTGGTGTTTTTTCCAACTCATGCAACCATGAATTTGATTTCATGGGTTGCCATGTTGGTTTGGTTTACCACGCCCACGCCACAATAACATCCAATCAAACATATACCTTCTGAGAGATCTAATTCAGTGTTTGCTGAGTTAGACCCCTCGCCGGAGATTATGTGTTTGTCAAAGTAATTGGGTGTAAAATAAATGGTATAAATTGATGCAAAAAGCTCTGCATTTCACATGAGAAACCCCATAGGGTAGCACAGAATGGGCTACCGGCTAATAGAAACGGTGTTAGGGTCACAGCATCCGGAATGGATAGCCAAATGAAAAGACCCTAACAAAGACACAAAGGCCTGAATAAGGGACTCATGAATGAATAAACGCTCATAATTTATACCATTTATTTTGCATTTTTTTTAATAATTAAAGATAAAATATATTATATAAATAATGGATATCAGCGATGTAAATGTTATAATTGCTGAAATTTCAAAGTTAAAAAATAACAGTATAATATTATCTAAAGATCTTAACTGTGACAAGATTACCTAGGAATATGAAGATATTGATTCTCAGTCTATTAAGGGTCATTATGTTTTACCTAAGATGTACAGGCTCGTGAAGGGAATTAAAAAATCCATCAATGCTTGTTTGTACGGTAACGACATTAATGTATTTATAACGCTATTTAGCACCGTTGAAGCAATACGTCAAAAGCTCGGCCAAGAGTATCAAAAACGAGCTGAAATTAGTTCTCAAGTTCGTGATCTTAGGAAAATATTAGTCGAGGAAAAACCAGTATCTTAACCACGTGAGCATTACTATAAAATAGGCTTTCAGTAAATTTAATAAAATTAATTTTTTTTTAGCGTTTTTTGTAACTACATAGGATTTTCTCCTGAAATAATACTTAGCAGTTTGGGTTTGCTCATGCAGTTATGTGCGTACTGGATGATCTGGTCGTGGTAGCAAGTAATCACCGCGATGCCTCCATTTTCACGTAGTTGTTGTTGTTGCCGCGTCGTTAACAAAAATCGTTCCTTGCCGTTCTCAGATATTACAATTCTGAAACCCCCAGCCATGTTATTTCTGAAACACTCGCGGATAGCGTCGTACAGTTTAACCTTGTCGGAAATGAATACGTGAGATTGCTGGTACATTATCTAATAACTCAGTATTTAATTGTGATAGTTCACATTTAAAAACTCAGTTCACAAACAATATATGGTAGGTGAATCGCTTACAACTAGATTAGCCAAAGAGCGGCTAGCAGCAATTAAAAAGTTTATACCGGTTCGAGACAGACTTCGCGAAAAACTTCAACAACGACAACAAGCGCAGACTGACTTTTCTGTGTCAAGTGAACAACTGTTTACTCCGATAACAAGTGCGACCAAAGATGTGAAAACTGCTACAGAACGAGCAATATTTGGAGATATTCCTGAGGAAGGCAAGCGACGAGAAGTGCCTGTTCTTGGTGTGATTGAAAAGATAGCAGCAGAGACCGGACAAACACGCGCAGGGATACAACAGTTATCCAGTAATATAAAAACGCAGCGCGAAATTGAAAAAGAACAAGGTGCAGCTGCAGAAAGAGACTATTCACCTAGAAATATATTTACAGTGGTAGCATTAAATAGAATTGAAAAACTCGATACGGATTACGAATTAGCTGAGTTTGCTATAGAAAATTTTCCAAAGGGTAAAAGAGATAATTTATTAAAATACGGGTTTGAAGATGTTATAAGAAACAGAGACACTTGGGCATCAAAACTATATTTAGCGAAACACGCCGGGAATAGAATCTCAGCGTTGCAGCACCCTGGTTATAATAACTTTCTAGCTGTGGTTAAAGGCGGTTCACAACCACCACCTTATATGGAGGATCCAATCCCGGAACAAATAGACATATAAACAGAAGCCGGTTCTAAGAAAACAAGCGGAAAAGGATTTTCAATTAAAAATCCAAAGGATTTCAACGCAACCGTGACATGTCCTGGAAATATTCTCAGTGATATATCACGGTTAGAAGTACTAATGGGTGGAAAGCGAGGTGGAAACAACTACGTCGAGATAATTAATGAAGCAGCTGATATCTGCAGACGATTATTTACCGGCGGTATCATGGACATTAATGTATATCGAGAACTCATTGCTGAATTAGTTGAAAATCACAGAGACGCTCTACGTTATGATGAAAATCCAGTGGATGTAAGCGATTAAAATCAAAGAGTTTTCAATGGAATTGACTACTCAATTCACTAATTAAAAAACTACTAGTTTTATAACAAGATGATTATACAATACAACCATGATAAACCCGTAAGCGTCTACGTGGTGAACTCACGATTGCCTGTTTATAGAGCGTGGTACGGAGATGGTTTCGGCAGTACCATTGCGGGGTTATTTACAAGAATGGCTCCCAAGGTGGCACCGCTAGCTAAACAATTATCAATGAAAGCCATTGAAATCATTCGTGATAAGGGACCCAGCAAAATCGGAGATTTCGTTGGAAATCTTGCCGGAAAGGCATTTTCTGCTGCGAAAGATAAAATAGCATCATTGGTGCGAAGGAAACCAACAGTACTGCCATCAACTACAGTGATGCCTGCAAAAATCAGCAAAGCAATAAATAGCGCAGTGGAAGAAAAACTAGCGTCGTTGACTCTGTCGCCGTTAACAGATAACGCTATCATGAACGCGATAGCAGGAAGTGGTTTGAAACGAAAAAGAAATTCGAAGAATTTTCAACGACGATGATTACAAAGAGTTAAAACGCTAGCGTTTCCAATTGAAAACACTAGTATGTTATAAATGTTTAAACGAACAGCTGATCCCGCGCTTGATATGGAATCCCCAGTGCGCAAAAACAATTCCGTCCGTGATTATCAATACTATTCATATCATGCAATACAACCCGACCTACGATCGCGAGTTGAACTTCAAGTTCAAGATACCAGTAAATACTTTTTGCCGTGTGAAGCATTTATCGAAATTGAGGGAAAACTTGTAACAAATGATGCTGCTCATAATGATCCACCATATGACAATGACCCAAATATCCGAGTTGGTTTTGTTAATAATGGCATAATGGCGTTATTTGAAAGTGCAAGATATCTCATTGATGGAAAAGAAATTGAATCAATAGAACGCGAGGTTGATGTTGCAACAACAATAATCGGACTAGCGAGATATTCTGATGATTATACAAGATCGGCTGGTCCGTCTATGATGCTTGCAAAGGATACTACTGATAACGCTGACCACCTTCAATACATTAAAGTGTTAACACCGCAAGACACTTCAGTTGCTAATCAACAAGAAGCAGCTAATCCAGAACGTCGAGTTAGACCCGGAGATGCGTTTGATATTCTCGGAGGTGTTAATGGTAATTTCAATCTAGGGTTTGCAACACGAAAATTAGCATTGGAAGGACAAGAGAAAACGTTTTCGTGTGCAATTCCACTCCATCACATATTTGGATTCTGCAGAAATGTCAGAAAAGTCATCTATTGAGCCAAACACACAATCGCGTTACTGCGAAAAGGCAATGACAACGATGCAATTTGGCGTACTGGTGCCGCTGAGGGTAAAGTTAAAATAACTAAATTAGTATTGTGGATGCCAGTAATGATCCCATCAATTACCACGGAAGAGCGGCTGCTCTCATTTATGGAAACGGGTGGCAAATCATTGCTAAGTTGGCTAACAACAACGACTGATGTCAAACAGGATAATGTCGATGATATATTCACCTGGCACCTGGCATCAAAACAAGGCGTTTCAGCTCCACGTCATATATTTATAGCACTGCAGAATAATGAGCGAGTTGGTAATCAACAACGCAGCCATATGATATTTGATCAGGTAGGTGTTAGAGAAGTCTCGCTGAGAATAAACGGACAACAAGAACCAACCGAGGATATACAACTTGATTACAACAATATAGCACGTGTATATCACCGGATGCTGTCATATATGGGTCGTGATCAAAATGTTGATACAGGTTTACAAATATCACAACTTGATTTTGAAGAAATTGTATCCGATTTATTACTTTTCGCTGGAACATCTTGATTTAATGAGACAATCCGTTGTTGACATTTATTTTAGGGCTCGTGTAGCTCCTGGTGGTGTTAATTATAGAGCGGCTGCTGTCATTCTCAGTGACAAATCAATGTTGTTAGAAGGAGTTGGCGGACGAATGAGAATTGTTGATCCACCAGTGGAGAATATGTAAATGAAACTTTTCAAGCTTACAATTAGATCAATTGAAAGCATAAATGTGTTTTACAATAAAATGCCATATAATGTTGTTAGTGTCAAGCTGACTGATGGTCAGGTCAAGAAATTGCGATCAAAATCCGCTAAAGAATGTGGAACCACAATAACGTTGAAACCAGCACAGATGTCCGGTGGTACACATAAAATATCATTAACGGATCGTCAAATAAAACATTTCAACGATGCAATGAAAAATAAGCGAGGGATTCAAATTAATTTTTCGAAAGCCGCAATCGCCAACATGATAAAATCAGGCGGTATATTTCCATTGTTAGCCGCAATACCAGCACTGATTGCAGCGGCTGCTCCAGCGGTGGCGAAAGCGGCAGCGTTGGGAGCCGTTGGTACCGCGGCAAGGAATGGCATTGAAAAAGGCAACTGGGAAAGGATATAAAAAAAGGGAAAGGGGTTGTACCTACCAGGAACCCCGTATTCATGGTACAGCGGAAAGGGTCTAAGAATACCAGGAACGGTTTATTAGTTGAAAACCCAATTCTCCCTATGTCCAATTTTGATTTAATTGATGCTGCTAAAAATCTAGCGATAAAAAACTTCAGAGGGTTTTTTATAAGAGATCAATTACCGAGAAAACCTAAACGCGTTGAAACCGGTATCATCAATCTTGATAACAGTAACGGATCGGGAACTCACTGGGTTGCATACGCGATCGATCCGCGTGGGATTGTCTATTTCGATTCATATGGGTTAGCTCCGCCAAGCGAGTTTATATAAATTCTTCGATGAAACTCAAAGAGTATCCGATTTTTTATTCCACGCTGCCAACACAACAATTAAATGATCCACCGATATGCGGCCGTGAAGTATTAAATGTCCTCGTGGAGATTTCATCGTCACAGAAACCACCTCATCTAGTTGTAAAAAATTACACGAGTGGGAAATTACAAGGTAATTTTAGAGAATCAATAAATTGAAAATACTAGAGTCCTTATAATAATGATTGATATTTATGGGCTATCTCTGTCAATGTCGGAACCCACCGCGGAAACATCTGCGGGTTCTATCGAGGATGTAAAAAAAAATAATTGAAGATGAAATCGCTGAGACGTTAAATTTAGTAAGTGTTGACCCGAACGAAATAGTTGTATTCCAAGATCGCCAGGGTAAATTGAAATCCAGTAATATATCCGCGGATGACATTTTGATACGCAGAGCGATGCCGCTAAAAACTCTATTGCGCTGTATTCCAGCGACGAACGACTTAAACCAGGTTCACTTGGGTCCAAGATCACCGACGCGATTGCCAATGACGGTCGTGAGTTGGATGATTATATACGAGGTTATAATGCTTTTCGAAGAAATATCGTTGGTAAGTTCTTTGGAAACCCATCTGTGGTTGGCATGACTCTCGCTGAAATTAAACGCGCGTTTGACGAACAAAAACCCACCAACGAAGCCATCAATAAGTTCTTTGAGGGTAGCAAATCCCAAGATATCACGGAAACATTTTCTAACTTCAACAGTCATTATCAAATTCCAAAATATTTAAGAATCAACGAACTTCTGACTTCATTCTTTTATAACACGAGCACGAATAAAATGATGAGTCCTGAAGAAATTAAGGCAAATTATTTCAATATTTACAACGATGTTCTTAAACTAATAGAAAATCTTGAAAAGGTACAAAAACCCACTAACGACGTCGTTGTTAAGTTTTTTGGAACCCCTCTTGAGGCAGGCATGACTCTCACTGAAATTAGCGAGTTTATTGGCATGCATACTCACAATACCCACGTCGCTAATAATTTCTTTGGTGTCCCGGCTACATCTACGATGACTCTCAAGGATATTAATATGTTTATGGTGAGACAAACAACACTTAATACCATCGTGGATAAATTTTTAGGGAGAACACCTGCGTCTGAAACCACATCGTTGACAGACATGACTCTTGCTGAAATTAAAAAAGCTATTGACGAACAGAAAACCGCCAGCGACGTCGTCGATAAGGTAAAAATTCCACACCACGTAAAAACCGTTGATAACATCGTAAACACTGTTGCCAGTGGGACCTTTGATTGGATCCGAGGAAATGAAAATAGTTTATATTTTCACAGCAAATATGGTAGTATACCGAGGTTGTTATCGATTTACAATAATATATTATCGTAAATTTGATTTGAAAGTCGGCCCGGGACTATTATATATAACAGGTGTTAACACAGTAACATATATAAACGATATGATACTAGCAGCACCCAACCGAATAAGATACCCTATTAGGATTGATATAACTACATCCGACGAGTCAGTGGTTAGGGAGTCGCTACCCTGGACGCTAGAATTTGTATCCGGTATTCCCCCACCGACCATAAATCCAATTACACAATCGAATAATTGAAAACACTAGCGGGTTTAAAATAGTAATGACATCGATGAAATCAATTGAACCGATAATAGTCCCAGAGGTATCACAATCGCATCAATATTGATTCGACACCGTAAAAGAATTTTCCGCAAACTTGAAATCGCTTTCTGAGCGTTATCGTAAAAAAATGAAAAAATACCGCAGAAGAATTACCGCCATCGATGTAACTGTGTATTCGGTGTCCGGTGTGATGGCCAGCGCAGGAGTTATTTTATCGACGGTGACTATGATGGCTCCGATTGCAGTTCCAATCGCGTTCTCGGCAGTAATATCAATTGCGGCAGTCGCCACCGCGATAACTAAAAAGTTATCATCGTGTTCTCAGAAAAAACTCAGCGACGTTAAAGCGAGATATTTATTGGTATCAGACGCATATTCGAAATTATCCGAATTGATTTCGCTGTCAATAGATAATTCGTTCATATCCGATGTTGAATTTTCCGCGATTTCACAGTTGTATAGCTGTGCGATGTCGAAATTGGAAATTGAAGACAGCGTTAATAATAATGTCACTACAATTCAACGAAGTGCAGCTGCTTCAACGAATCGCGGAGAATACCACTCCGATACGAACAAGCATGATATCAATAACATCAACAAACCCTGAATTTAGTGTGAACTTCCCTTCTCCGATTCCAGTGCGTGAGATCGCGCTGGCAAAATTACGGGCATATCATAGCTGGCCTAATATCAGATCTGTTGCATTTGGCGGTCAGCAACCCAATAACACACTGGTGTTCTCGTATAAGAATAAACCCGATGGTACTCCAGAGTGGAAAACTGTTTCATTACCAACTGGGTCGTACCAAATTAAGCAAATCAATGCTGAAATTCAGCGTAGAATAAAATCAATCACGGGAAAAGAATCAAAAATAGCTATTGATCTTCATCAACTGACGCTCTCGTCGTCGATCGAAATAAGCACAGAGGGATACATTGTAGATATCTATATCAGCTCGTTAAGAACAGTGTTAGGATGGCCTGAAAAACCACCAGAAAAATCAGCCACCGACTTAACCACGGACGTACAATTATATCATGAAATCAATCCCAGTTATCGAGATAATTTATCTGATATAAGAAAAGGAAAAATCGCCGATAGATTTATATTTACCAACAAAGACACATTGCAATGGGATTTTATCATTAAAAGAACAGCCGACTCATCTGTTACTATTTCATTTACGCTAACTGACATCACTGGTTATTTTAATGAAATAAATCGATTACAACAATCACAACTAGAACAACTACGGAAAACAAAATCGCAAAAACACGTTGAAATAATAAATCAACTTATATCTGACATGGAATATATCTATGAACTAATTATTCAAACAATAATTAATGACAACAGCGACAGTAAACAACGATTCCTAACCGGTTACAATATCACAGAAGACAATCTACATAATTTCAAGTTTCCCGGATATAACGCTGAGGAACTAGCAAGAAATATTAAAACCGATATCAAGGCGCTACAAAAAACAGATTCAACTGTCCTTAAACATAATAATGATCCAGATGGTGGCGGTAGGCATATTGCCCCGCACAATGTAAATATTTCAGTAATAATTGCGCTCAATTTAGTATGTGATGCAATTGAAGGAAGCTATCAAATTAATCTAGAGCAGTCAAATCAAGCTCAGCAAGGATATATTCTTTATTCGCTTGCACCAACAGCTCCTCCAGGATTCCTAATTATTGAAAACCCAGTTAATCCTGTCTATATGCGATGTCATAATAATTCGTTAACGAGAATTAATTTTAGACTTACTGACCAGTCAAATAATTTGATTGATCTACAAGGTGAGGTGTTAGCGATTAGTCTGTTTGTGAGATCCTAAGGACTTGATCAAATATTTGGTTAGAATCGTAACCCATAGCAGCAGAGAGGGTGATTGACAGCAACGTTGGCGTCTTTGAGGAAGCTTCTATTTACTGAATCGACGCTTTTTTTTACGATTTACGAGGAAGCTTCTATTTACCGAATTGACGCCTCTAAAAGGTTGGAAGGTTCACCCTCTCTGCTGCTGATATTGTAGCTGAACGTCTCTGAAATTGTTGCTGATTGTAGCTGAACGTCTCTGAACGTATCTGATTGTAGCTGAACGTCTTTGAATGTCTCTGAATTGTAGCTGAATGTGATTAATTGAGCCATTTGATTGTGAGATCGAATTGAGGTATCTGACTATCTGTCTGTCGTATTGTCTGTCCGTCTACATCTGTCGTGATGTGTAAATATCCAAAAATCTAGAAGTCTGAGTGTCGGAGCTGTCTAGAGGTGTAAACATCCGGGGTGGCATGTGGCATCTAGGTATTTGTGACCGATGTTTCTAGAAAATGCTGTATGCTGTCTGTACGTACTTCTGTGGTGGATCCGTGAAGAGCAAACGGCCGATAAAAGTATTGGTCAACCCTAGGTATTCGGGGAAACTGGGCGGCGATTCAACAGTTGGTGAATCGTACGGTTATACAGGGTCGAGACACATGTGTGTGTTGCAATTGTAGTACAATTGAATACATTGTTATATTTACATAGTTACTTCAAATCACAGTAGTATTTCAAGGGATTACATGAATCTCAATAAAAGTTAGCAACTTGATTAAATACATGTATATGTTTGTGCTAGTTGTCGCAATCCATATGTGCGATAGTATAGTTTGATGTTTGTATTTATTTATCGCAATTTATACTTGCGTTGATATAACGTTTGTTAAGGTTCCTTGGATCTGTGGATAGTCCAAGAGATTCCTTTGTATCTGTGTTTTATTTTGTATTAATATTTAATTTATTCATGTATTGTGAATTGTTGTGAGTGTAATTGTGGGTTGAACGCATGAGTTATTGTGATGATACTTAATTTTTTTTCATTAATAATTTATTTCATAAATTTACATTATCTTTCACACATTGTGTTTGTGTTGTTCATTCAATCCACCATCCACTCGGTAACAATTCTGTTGCACTTGATTTATGGATTGGCTTTTTGATATACCAGGGACACATCTTCTAAAGCGTTTGACTAATAGAGTGTTTCCGACCTTTACCCTACTTATAATTAGTTTACCATTAGGAGTTATCAATGTGTGGGGGTATTGGTGTTTTTGATGATGTGCTGTGCATTTTGTTGATGTACCAATTATCGTGTCATTGTTTATCAGTTGTATTCATAATTATACAGTATATTTCATGGCTTTGAGAATTTATAATTTTACTAATTTAGCTGCCCTCTCTGTGTATTTCTCTGTCATCATTTCCACTGTACTTTGTTTACAAGCCAGCGATCCAACAGTGTCTTGCAGTGCACATCCGCTATAAGAACCTGAAGTCCACTGCTGGAATCACTGCCAAACATACACGCTGGGAACCAAGTCAAGAGTAATTTCCCTTTATTGACATTAATACGAAGAAGAAGAACTAGAACAACGAATGAGATAATAAATATGTTACCTCTGTCTCTTCAAGTGAAATGAAATAACAATATTTTATTGTGCACGGAGTCCTGTAATATAAGGTCCTTTCTTCTTACAGATATAGAAAGTATCTTGAATTTTATCTCGAAAGGAGGAAGAGCAGTCCGTCGGCTTGTCTGAAGAAAACTTTCGTATGACACAACATAAAGCTCTGATGAGAAGTTCCGCTTGTGTAGGTTCTTCCATCGTTCTGGTCAATGTGATAATAAAATGAATACTGAAAGGTTAGACACTGACCCTTTATATATGCACGGATCGGACATGAATATATAGGGGTAACGGTCTTTAAAATGTAGTCATTTGACTTGTTGCAGACATGATGAAAAGACCGCATCATGTTGTCGAGAAAGGAGAAGACAGTAAGAGACAGAAACGTAATGCATTGCCTAGCACAGTAGCTGAAGTCTTGGCTCAAATTCATGCCAGTGATTTTGAAGATGACATGAGTGAGCCCGAATCCACACCCAGGCAATCGACGTCCAAGCAAAGTTCACCACCCTTAGTAAACCCTGAAAATTACTATCACATTCGAGAGACGGAAAAGCGTTCCTCTCGAACATTTAGAACAACGGCTTACACGTATTCAGTACATTTTAAAGATTTCAAGTCCAATGTACCTTTGGAGAATACAGAAGGGTTCATTACCGAGGTGTGGGATTCTGTTTTAACTGCACTGAAACAGCAATGTCAAGCCAAAGAAGACGATCGCTTGAGACTTTCTATTCATCACGATAATTTGAAGTCTCCCGTTTGGATCGAGTTTACTGGCCCATCACAGTTAACACCTTCCAAAGTCATCGACAAAATTCAGCATGTTCTACAATCCAACGACAAGTTTCACATCACCAATGGAAAAGCCACACTGTTCATGACTCACGTGTACCTTCCTCAGGGGACCGGACGACGCAAAAAAGTGTTTTTGGTGGACAGCCTTCGCAACATTAAGCGAAGCCTCGTCCAAATTAACAATCCTCAAGACCAGATGTGTTTAGCCTGTGCCATCGTCGTGGGACAACATTAAGCGAAGCCTCGTCCAAATTACCAATCCTCAAGACTAGATGTGTTTAGCCCGTGCCATCGTCGTGGGACAAATATATACCAACAAGAACGAGACGGTAGAATGGAAAAGAGCCTGGACAACTATTCGAAAATTGAGCCGAGCCAAACAACGAAGTGAAGCAGAACTCCTGTTACAGCAAGCAGGATATCCAAATACACCACTTGTGGTATTCCAGAAATGCAAAAATTGCAAGGTGCCTTGGCTCCACATTTCACCTTGAAAGTACACCCTCAAGAAGTGCGTTGACCTCTTTTGTTTCGTGGTCACGATTTCAAAGACGGAAAATACAATCACGTCTATCATCACGATGGTCATTTTGATACCATTACCAGTATCACTGGATTTCTGGGATACAGTTACCACTGTGAAAAATGTGACTATGTTTATAACAATCGAGAACAACACAAGCATTGTGGATCGAAATGTGAGTGATGTTTGGCCTCTCAATCTTGTCTGGACAAAGGACAAGTACGAGTGCATTGCCCTGTTTGTCAGCGCACTTTTGTCAGTCTTACCTGTTAATAACAACATTTGAAGATGCAAGGTTCGCAGCAGAAAAGTACTTGTCAGCTTCGGAGATTGTGCCCTACTTGTGGACAAGGCATACGTTCCAGTAATGCCAAGTTTCACGTTTGTCGAGGGAAGAAACAATGTAACATTTGTCACCAAATCGTGGACTTGGAGCACGAATACTTCATTCAAAATTATCAACCCCGACTTGAAGATACCCAGAAGAAAGGAAATTTTATCTTTTTTGATTTTGAATGCATGCAAAAGACTGGTATTCACATTCCTAATTTCTGCGTGTCTCAAGTGCATCGAAGAACCTATCTTTAGTCATTGCCCTCACTGTAACAAGATTCCTGGAGGACGTGAAAAAATCTTTCGAGGGTCAAACACACCAGCCGATTTTGCCCAATGGATCCTAAACCCCATCGATGAAACGTGGAGTCCAGAAGACATCGAACGTTACGGAGATGTCATCACCATGACACGGTCATGGCTCACAATTTCTCGGGATACGATTGGTAATTTCTGCTCAGATACTATGCGGAACAAAGTACCGAACGGCCTCAAGTAACTTTGAACGTAACCAAAATCATTTCTATGCAAGTAGTACGAGTACAGTTTAAAGATTCGATGTGTTACTTGGCCATGCCTTTGAGTCGCATGCCTAAAACATTTGGAATGACAGAAATGGCCAAAGTTAATTTTCCACACTTTTTCAAGGTTGGTCTTGGTTGGACGTTTTGGCACAAGTTCGACACAAAGGAAACATCAGTTTTCCTTGGTAATGGTGAGGTAAAACGGGATGGTACAAGTCTGTGGGAGGTAAGACTTTGCACTTGATTAATCCTTCGTACTGTCGAATGTGGTCCAAGTCAATGTGTTCTGTCATCAATTTTGGATGCTCTACGGGAAAGTGACAATATTTGCACACGTAAGGATACAGCGAACAAACGTCCAAGTATTTAATTTCTTCTTCTTTCTCCTCGTCCACTTGGTACAGCAAAACAGGTGGCATTCGTTCGCCATCCGTACAAACAATCTCGGGGGTTCAGTGGGTCCACCAACTTGTAACTTTCTACGATGCGTTTAAACTCGGGATCGGTTTTCAAACGCTGATCGTACTAGTGTTCCCACATTTCCACTACCAGGTATCCTTACTGTTTAAACTTCAAACGTCGCTGACAAGTGGTTCGGTACAAGTCTTCCATGGTCCGTTGTAAAAACTGATTTTTGGTGTCACGTTGCGGGTAGCACATGGGACATCCGTGACATAAGCATCCGTTAAACTCGTACACGATCTGAGGGTTTTCTAAGTCCCAGCCATCTACCGAATACGTTCCGATGGTCTTTTCACCTCCTCCGTTGCGAGCGTGTTGGATCCATTTGTCTTCCTTGTCGCACAAATAATGTAGTCAACGTAGGGCTTTGACCGAGTATTGACGTTTGACAAAGTTCGTCGTTTGAGGACTGATGACAGCTAAAGTATTTTCGGTCATGAAGCGTTTTCGGTACACTAAGGGACATACTTTGGCAATGGTACAAGCTTCATTCAAAGGATCAATCTCTCCGTGTTCCATGAACAATTCTCGAACTTTTCCACAGCAACATCGTAAAATGTCCACGTCAGATCGACAGTATTTTAACATTTCTTCTTGAAAGTCAAAGGGGTTCGAGGCGTGAGTCCGGTACCAAGCATGGAAAGCTTCTCGTTGTTCGGTGCACATGTTATCGAGGTCGTAGTCGTCAGCCTCAGGCAAATGAGGTAGAACAGCATGTTGCATCGAACAACGAGAAGCTTTCCATGCTTGGTACCGGTGCAACATGCTGTTCTACCCCATTTTCCTGAGCTGACGACTACGAGCCCGATAACATGCGCACCGAACAACGAGAAGCTTTCCATGCTTGGTACCGGACTCACGCCTCGAACCCCTTTGACTTTCAAGAAGAAATGTTAAAATACTGTCGATCTGACGTGGACATTTTACGATGTTGCTGTGGAAAAGTTCGAGAATTGTTCATGGAACACTGAGAGATCGATCCTTTGAATGAAGCTTGTACCATTGCCAAAGTATGTCCTTTAGTGTACCGAAAACGCTTCATGACCGAAAATACTTTAGCTGTCATCAGTCCTCAAACGACGAACTTTGTCAAACTTCAATACTCGGTCAAAGACCTACGTTGACTACATTATTTTCGACAAGGAAGACAAATGGATCCAACACGCTCGCAACGGAGGAGGTGAAAAGACCATCGGAACGTATTCGGTAGATGGCTGGGACTTAGAAAACCCTCAGATCGTGTACGAGTTTAACGGATGCTTATGTCACGGATGTCCCATGTGCTACCCGCAACGTGACACCAAAAATCAGTTTTTACAACGGACCATGGAAGACTTGTACCAGACCACTTGTCAGCGACGTTGGAAGTTTAAACAGTAAGGATACCTGGTAGTGGAAATGTGGGAACACGAGTACGATCAGCGTTTGAAAACCGATCCCGAGTTTAAACGCATCGTAGAAAGTTACAAGTTTGTGGACCCACTGAACCCCCGAGATTGTTTGTACGGATGGCGAACGAATGCCACCTGTTTTGCTGTACCAAGTGGACGAGGAGAAAGAAGAAGAAATTAAATACTTGGACGTTTGTTCGCTGTATCCTTACGTGTGCAAATATTGTCACTTTCCCGTAGAGCATCCAAAATTGATGACAGAACACATTGACTTGGACCACATTCGACAGTACGAAGGATTGATCAAGTGAAAAGTCTTACCTCCCACAGACTTGTACCATCTCGTTTTACCTCACCATTGCCAAGGAAAACTGATGTAAACTTAAACAGTAAGGATACCTGGTAGTGGAAATGTGGGAACACGAGTACGATCAGCGTTTGAAAACCGATCCCGAGTTTAAACGCATCGTAGAAAGTTACAAGTTGGTGGACCCACTGAACCCCCGAGATTGTTTGTACGGATGGCGAACGAATGCCACCTGTTTTGCTGTACCAAGTGGACGAGGAGAAAGAAGAAGAAATTAAATACTTGGACGTTTGTTCGCTGTATCCTTACGTGTGCAGATATTGTCACTTTCCCGTAGAGCATCCAAAATTGATGACAGAACACATTGACTTGGACCACATTCGACAGTACGAAGGATTAATCAAGTGAAAAGTCTTACCTCCCACAGACTTGTACCATCTCGTTTTACCTCACCATTGTCAAGGAAAACTGATGTTTCCTTTGTGTCGAACTTGTGCCGAAACGTGCAACCAAGACCAACCTTGTCAGCACACTCAGGAAGAATGTGCCCTGACAGGAACGTGGGTTAGCGTGGAATTGTTTAAAGCTCTGGACCTGGGAGACCAACTGTTAGAAGTGTACAAAATTTACCACTTTGCCAAGACACAACAATACCACAAGGGCAACGAGACACAGAAAGGTATTTTTGCAGACTACGTGGATGCATTTTTAAAACTAAAGCATGACGCTAGTGGCTATCCTTCCTGGTGTCACACTCCCGAAGACCAAAAGATATTCAAAGAAACATTTCGGGAGCTGGAAAGCATCACTTTAGACCACATCGAGAAAATCGATGGAAGGCGATCGTTTGCCTAAGTGATGTTAAAATGCTTGTGGGGTAAAATGGCACAACGACCGTCTTTACCCAAGACATAATATTTGTCCGAACCTTCTCGTTACTTCCAGATTATTCACGACAAAACCAAAGTCATGAAACACGTGGACGTCATTCGTGTGGACTTGATCTTAGTCAGTTATGAAGAAGAACTAGACTTTGTAGAAGCCGACAAATTTGGAAATGTCATCATTGTGGCTTACGTGACAGCCCACGCTCGCTTACAATTGTACGAAGTGTTAGAACTGTTAGGAGATCGTGTTTTGTATTTTGACACGGACAGTTACATCTACATTCACCGACCAAACCAGTGTAACCCTGTCATCTCAAGGAGACAGTTTAGGAGCCTTGACCGATGAGCATCCCGACGACAAGTTTCTATGTTTTGCAAGTGATGGTCCTAAAAATTACGGCTACGAAAACCGAGACCTACAAGGAGAAATGCACACCGAATGTAAAGTGAAAGGATTGACTCTCAATTATCGCACCAGTCGAGTGGTGAACTTTAACGTGCTACAAGAAGCCTTACAGTCTGGACAGGATGAAACGTTTAAAGTGACCACCCACGAACCGCACAAGATTGTTCGTTTACCCATACACCAAATCGTTAGCCGACCTTTGGAAAAAGTCTATAGAAACGTTTACCAAAAAAGAGTACGTCTTCCCAATCACTTCACTTTACCGTACGGTCACGTCGAGATTAAGCACCATATAAAAAGGGACATTGTCCAAGACCAATAGTTCATTTGTAACTACAACGACCAAGCTAAAAGAAGATAAATCCATTTAAACAGCCATCATTCAAATTTGGGAATTCTCAAGTGGAGTGCGATGTTAAACCTTGCGATTGTAGTGATGCCAGACGCGGTGACCTTAGCGATTCAGCAGGATATCGTGGGAACTTTGCTATGACTACTACCCCTATATCTACCATGGAAAGTGATGCTGTGCTTGTCAAACCTGAGGGATGCGAAAGCGGTGCCACACGTCATCGTGGACTCCTCGGAATTTCCCTTACCTGCATCGAACTGAAGTGAGGTGAGTCGAATATGCGTTCCCTACGAGTTTGCCTGAATACTGTCACTTTAAAAGTCGATTCCAAACCTTCAAAGATAAATGTCCAAAATATCTGCCTGGGCCAACACCGGAATAATTAGCCAGAGCCGGATTTTTCTACTTGGGCGAAGGGGATAAAGTCAAGTGTTTCAGTTGTATTGTGTCCATTTACGAGTGGGAACAGAAAGATTCCGCTTACCTGGAACATGCTCGATGGTCTCCGAATTGTCACTACCTACCATTAGTGGGACTTAGTGATTGAAAGTGACAATACTGGCTCATGTCGTTTAACAAGCCAGTTTGGGTTGGAGACAAACCTAGACCAATATATATTTCCTCTCTAAAACATAATATTCAAGGATTACCACACGAATTGCAAGATAAGATCTTCAAGGACGTTTGGCAAGGTCTTGCTAAAAAATATAAATGGGTGACTGTAGAACATTTGTGACAAAAATCAACCAACGTTTGAGATTTCTCTTGATCAAGGGTGTCTTTTTTCCATTGTTTCCAATTTAGTACGTTTAAATCTGAATATTGTTTTGATCCTTCGTGACCGTTACCCTGAATTACACGTTATATTAATCACTTTCGCTTTTGGAGAAGATTTTATTCTGTGCAGAATATACACTGATGGTCTTCGATATAAAGAAGTAAAAAATAGAACGACCATGCCACAACCTTTATCACATGTAATCAAACAGATTTCGTGGAAGGATATCAATGAGAATATTCACACGGTGAAGGATTACGAACACTTATTACAAGAACTGTGTCCCATAAACTAGGGTCTACGTGTAGAGTGTCTTTTAGTGACTTGCTTTCTGGGATTTTGTTTAGCTGTTGATTCCTTGTGGACACTTTACGAACACTACCTACAAAAGACAGTATGTTGACACCTTTAAATGTCCACGAGAGACTCATTCTGTTAAAAGCCTTACTATTTCATCTGAATACGTCTCGACTTCATCAGGAAAATAAGATTCGTCAACTTTTACGTACGGAATCGGTGTACCAGGATATGTGTGTAGCTTGTGATTTACACCCTCACTGGACAGATGTACGTGACTGGAAAAGTTGGAATTTTGAAGTTTGGACAAACGAAGCATCCCGGCATATTCAGCATGCATCGTGTGTACCTCAGATTGCACGTTTACCCTCAAGCATATATGGGTTAAAGTTTATCGGAATACTAAAGAGCATCGAGGTTCATTTCAGGTAAAGTACATGTACATGTCTATTTAGTCCATTTGAATGACTTGTTTGTTTGTGCTACCTGGCCGATGATTAGCGTTTAAGTCTTGTGCATCTCTGTGTAATCCGACTAGCTGCCATTTAAGATCTAGCCGCATATCTCAGTAATATCTTCTCTCCTCGCTGACTTAGTGGTTGTTCCTCAATTGTGTAGCAAACACGTGAATTCTGTGACAGAAAGAAGTTGTTTGTTTTAATAAATATGAGTATTTTAGTTCTAATTCATGTATGGGGAAGCTTTATATTTACATTTCATGCTTCAATCTACCAGAGTTTTTCTGGTAAAAACCAAAATTATGTTTGCACCATTTAAACGATATTCAACACAACTTTACGTCTAACATATTAGGTGATCAATGAAGATGTCACTAGCGTAGATCTCTACTATCTACATATGAAATGTTTTAGCTAATTTATCTTGAAGCCATCATTCAAAAGAATTGATATATTTAAATTGCATCTCTGACCCCACTGTATACATTAGGTTCGGAAGAAGGAAGCATAGTTGGTATTTCTAATGTGGAATGGAATACTATTCCAGAGCAAAGTTCCATAGTACTTGAAACATACTTTAATCATTCCTTATTTGGTATGGGAATATTTGATAGCCATGGATCGCAGATGGTGAGTATTACCAGATAGCATATCCTGGAATATTGATTATAAATATTCAGGAGCAAAATTATATTCTATACAATACATTATTTTGGCGTTTTTCAACCGGATTCAGTTTTTAATAGGTAACAATTTTAACATGCTAAAGTTTCCTTACTTTCGTTCTGGATTCATATTAGCCTGAATGGTATTGTTGGAAGATGTGCTAAATTTGCTATGTTTATATTTTTCTAATTACTCCACACTGTGTTACACCAGTGTAGATATTGTTCATGCAGATGTTATAAAATAGTTTGCTGCACCTTTCCTTGATAACATTCGTATCCTAATGTAAAGCCATTAACATTTTCCTGACATGTTTGATATGTTCAGTCCATGATATGTTATTGTCTACCAAAATACCAAGAAGTCTATCATAACAAACCATTTGCTAATTTGTATCCTTCCATGTCAGACATAGTTCATCACTATCAAGGTTTGTTCCTTCTTGTTGTGTTTAGATACATAATAATTTAGTGTTACCAGTATTTACCACTATACCACTGCATATGCGCCAGTTTTCCAGTTTGTTAAGGGCATCCTGTAAAGAAATGTCTAGTTCGTGCTTTCTGGTTTGAATGTTTGGCAATGTTGTGTCATCTGCATGAACATTAACAAATGATATTAATAGTAATGGACCTAGAATTGTATCTTGTGATACTCCATAGCAAATTGTTGCAGGTTCAAATAGAACATGATTTATATAACGATTTTATGCTCTTTCAATTAAGTATTAAGTAAACTATCGGATTGTGTTTTCATCAAATTAGTAAATGTTCAGTTTCTTCAAATGGATTTCATGATTCACCGTGTCATAACTTTCATGAAATCTGCAAATACAAATCCGATTATTCGACTTTGATCTAGTGCTTGAAGACATTTATCAGTTACAGAGATCAAGGCAGTCTCACATGAATATTTATGTCTAAAGCCTAACTGATTAAGGTGCAACAGCAAGAGTTCGTTAAATAGGACAAGAACGAGTCATGGACATATTTTTCAATCATTTTGACACCTTTTGGTAGTATTGAAATTGGCTGGTATTATCAGCATCATTATTAAAACCATAATTATGCATAGGAATTAATTTTGCAGTTGTCCATATTTAGGGCAGAGATGAGGTTGCAATATTTAAATTGATTATGAAAGTTATGCTATCTGACGTAGCTGAGGCAGACGTTTTAATGAGTGGTGGACCGATCACCTCAAGTCCTGTAGCTTTTTTGGTATAAAGTTTACTGAGACATATTGTAACAACATTTGGTTGATACATGACATAGAAACATGCGTATTTAGGGATTGTTCAATTCATTAAAATCATTACATTTATTTTCAACTACCACTTCTTTAAACTTAGTTGTAATTTTAGTAAACAGAAAGTATCGAAAACATTTTCAATGCCAGTGTCATCAGTGACTTTAGTGACGTTTTCCAGACTTGAGTGAATTTTATTTGTATGACTTGTGCATGCTTCCCCAATGAGTTCATTAAAGACTTTACAAATGGAATTTGCGTTGATCTTTTTATTTCAAGCATTGATTGATAAAAAAGTTTTCTATGCATTTTCAATCATATGTGTTATGTTTTTTCCCCATACTTTATATTGTGTATTGTTTACCATATTTGAATTGTCTTCGTATCTTCATAGTATCTTGGATTTCAGTATTAAATAAATTATGTTTGATTGCACGCTTTAATCGATGTAATTTCAGTGGTGCATGATTAGAGACTACATCCATAAATCAGTCAGTTCGGTCCCTCAGAGCTTCATCTTAGTCACGGGTCTCAAACACGCGGCATGTGGACCACATGTGACCCTCTAAGCAGTATCCTATGGTCATCAAAATGATTGGCGTCACAAGTTATCATGATAGATAAGAAGAGCGGTGTGGCGTTTAGGCCATTGAAAATGCCCTTGTGAGCATCATGTATGTCAGGAGTCTCCAACATGTGGACTGCGGGTCACGTGTAGCCTGCCAAGCAGTATAATGTGACCCGCAAATTGATTATCGTCAAAAGTGGTAATGAGAGATGACATATGTGGGGTGGCGCTTAGGCCATTGAAAATTACCTCATGTGGCTTTCATGGTGGTTTTAGTTTGAGGCCATTGATATTTGTTATCCAAACCATGTACAATATTCCATGCAACTCTATATAGGTCTTCTTGAACTTGCTCTTTACTTCAATTTTGGAACGATTCGTAAGTGATAGTTTTTTTTATGTTAGTTTCCTATTTCTCTTGCATTTATCTTTTCTTGTAAAGAGAAGTAAAATAGTTGTCACTTGGACAAACATTTGGTACCTTAACATAGGTATCAATGTGATTAATAACAGTGATTGATATTTATGTTACCTTTGTGGGCTCATTTACCAGTAGACTAGGCCTCTTGATTCAATAACTTCCATCCAGTTACTCCTTTTTTGATTTTTTTATATTGACGTGTATATTTGTTTATTTATCATGTGCAAGAACGTTTTCTATTGGTTTCAAAACGTTATCATTCCAAATTGCTTGGGAGGGAAGTGACTTAGGTCGTTCTTCTGCATTCACATCTTCCCTACTGTATACAAGACCTCATCCGTTTCTCTGTCCCTGTGTAATGGTGTATCCTTGACAGGGTATCGATATGGTTAGCATTTAATTTGGTTTCAGTAAATCCTAAAACACGCATATTATTTCCTTGAAAGAAAACATTAACTAAATCCGTTCTTATTTTTGCCACTATACTTTGTACATTTAAGTGACCTCTATTTAAACCTTTTGTATTTGCTTTCATATATCAATTATATAAATGTCATCATGCAACGGGGTACTCTATGAGATTGTCCATATACTACTGTTATCATATTGATATTATATAAGGTGGCCATGTAAATGAGGTGGCCTCTGTATTTTTTTTCGGTTCAAGTGTATTGTCTTCCATTTGGAGTGATAGTTAGCAACAACAAGTAAAACAGTTTAAATATACATTGTTTGGTAAAATAAATAATCATATAATTGAAGTATGCACTTCCTAATTTGGGCAAAACACTACTGACTTAAATATTAGAGTCTATCCCAAGCTATGTAGTCTCATCTAGTTTTTAATATGTATCAATACTTGTTTTGCAAGTTAAAAATAAACTATTACCCACATTATTGTCTGCATTGTTTTAATTATGTTTAGTACATGCAGAACACCATGTCTTCCTCCCATTCCCCGTTCGGTGTTTGATTGATGCCTGATCCTTCGTTTTCCTCTATCTCTTAAAGGTCGTTCTAGAACTGAGGTTGAGAGTGTGCTGATTTAAGTCTCTCTAATGATTTGTATATGTAAAAGTATTTCATAATTTGACAACTATTATTATCATGTATCAAACGTCTGGGAATTTAGTGTTAATTGTAAGTGTTTTGATGTAAGATTTGTATGGGTCGGATCAGGTCAAGTGTTGGTGGGTGGGTGTGGGTCAAACGTGTAAAATGGCCACGACTTTCCTCAAATTAACAACAATACAAAATCTTAGTGTTTATAATTCAGGGTGCATATTAGCGAAGAAACATGCGCAATCAATCTATCATTACCAAGTGTGTGTGTGTGTGTGTTAGTGTGTGTGTGTGTGTGTGTGTGTATGTGTGTGCCGGGTATGATCCTGCCCTGAATTGTAGCTCTGGATTCCATACTCTATTCCCAGATTTGTTTCTAAATGTTATTTAAAACTTTTTATACGTAAAGTACAAACTTGAAGAAGCAGAACACAAATAGAGAGAGATTGATGTTAGGGATCCACTGGTGACAATTTGATTAGAGTTTATAAATGTATTATTTTTAGATATCTTAGATTCTTTTAGTTTATACAATTGAATGGTGGAAACTGTCTGACTGTTTCAGTTCAACAGTGCTTATTGAGCACATAAAAGCCTGGGGTAACTGGTTCGAGTTCCTTTTCCTAAAAGTAATTAAAAACAACCAGTTTTGTAGGCATAAATCAGTGGTTCATGAAGGGCGTCGCAAAAACCACTTTAATCACAGATACGTCAGTAAGCATAATACTATATTAAGGTGTTTATTTTGCACGCTTTCCTTTACATGCATTAATGTTATTTTCTAGAATAACTTTTACATAATAAATTATTCATTGAATGTTTAAGCATATGCTTCTCTTTCTGCTGTTGATTTCAAGCCTTTCCCAACGTTCTATGATATATAACTTTGATGACGAGACGATGGACGTCATTGTGGGGGTGACATGTGCTGTAAAATAGCAGTATGCTGAAATACGAAAATTAACAGCCCCCTCAAGTTTTGCCCCACATCTTACAAAATTGATATGACGACCCTGATGAGAGCGGATACACGTGACACTTATTCCTAATTCGGAACCATAAACTGTACTTTGGTCATGATCTTATTTCACCTCGTAATTTTATATGTATATTTACAAAGTTGTATTCAACCCTAAACGCCAAACTCTACAAGGAACTTGGAACTTTTCTGACTTTATCTTCTCTAGTGATTTAGGGACCTTAGACACATCTTTAGCTTTCACCAATTACATTTATCCAATTTAATTATAGTTTTAGTAAATGGTGACTCAACCTATTTTAATTTATTTTCAAGTAACAGTCATGACGTCTTCAAGATATTTTCCAGACATATCTAAATTCTTTACTTACTGAAGTCACCAGCTCATCTAAATCTTTAATATCGGTTAATTTCACTTGACTTGTGTGAGTGCTTCAACCTTACATTGATCCTTTTTTCTCTGGGCAGCTTGGTTTTATCTTGCACCTATCTGGTTCAAACATAACGTTTATCGATACATCTCTTACGGCTGAGGTTTTAGAAGAAAATGACCACAAACATATCATTTTGATTGTGCAAAAATTCTTCACTTCTTTAGATAACCTGCAGTGTATACTACATCCTAAAGCGCACCGACTAGTTTAATTTCTTTCTCAGTTGTTAATATTGATGTCAACAGAAAACGAATAACAATCCTAATACTACCATAAGTTTGATAAATACGACACAGTTCTGTAAGCTATATGACAATGCTATTTGTATTTTATTTATTAAATTTATGTTACTATTATCAGGCATTCTCTTGTAGAAGCCAGAGATATACAACTTTTTGTTCTTTCTAAGATTTTGTATAAAACTAGCTCTTTTCCATGAATGACACGCGTTTTATGTAGGTTAAAGGTTAAGCAGATGTATTAGCTGCCTGGATTTGTTTGCTTGCTTTAGATTATTTCTTCATGGATAATGATAGACCTTCAATCCTAAATTACGCGAGACAATTGATTATGTTTAATTATGGTATACATTTTTGTTTGACAGCAGGTGAAACTGAATGATAGAATGATTAAAAACAATAAAATTAATTGCCGTTGTCCACACATTGATTTAAAAAATGAGTAAACTAACATAGTTTGTATCCATGATGATCAAGATAAAATAAATATACATGCAAATAATAATAATTTATTACAATCACTAACTAAAATGTTTATTGAATTCAAACATTTGTTTTAGTAAAATCGCATTTACATTTTCATACAGGTCTCTGTGCTCTTCCCTTTATTGCATCTCTGACGATGACACGCGGCTGTTCAGACCTACAGAATACAAAGAGGAATTAAATACACTGTTGTCAGATGTTTATGTAAGTAACAGTTTAATTCAATTTCAAGTGACATCACCATCGTTATAATCATCATCATCATCATCATCATCATCATCATCATCGCAATTGGAATCATAATTATGAACATTAAATGTAAATGGGAACCCTCACTAATTAATAACTGATTTAAGAATTTTAAAAATGAATTTTATAAATAATTCCAAATGAATATGGTATTAGTTGTTTGTTATGGTTTTATCAATAACAAGGAAGCTTAATCAATTTACTTGGGAAGATACATGTTGTAGCCTAACAACCTTACCGCAGGGATCCGAACCCTTTGGTTTGTAACTACCTATTTCGAACCTTTTGAGACGCACATTCCTTCAATGCACCACTGCAAATGAAAACGATTAAGAAATAAAATTATGATGTATATTTGTTACATAAGGACATAATGCATTTTGGAACGCATGAACACCCAGCCATTGTTAATTGATTGCCATACAATTAGGCGTATGTGTCTGTTCAACTCACTACTAAAAAGTGTTAATTGTTTCAAATAACATAATAGATTTGTGGGACTTGTTTTTACTATTTTACTTTCTTCAATCACTTTAATCAACATTCACCTGTTAATTCGTGGTCGATTACATTTTAAATTGAGAGAGGGAGGGATTCAGAGAGAGAGGGAGAGAGAGAGAGAGAGAGAGAGAGAGAGAGAGAGAGAGTGAGAGAGAGAGAACGAGAGAGAGAGAGAGAGAGAGAGAGAGAGAGAAGAGAGAGAGAGAGAGAAAGAGAGAGAGAGAGAGAGAGAGAGAGAAAGTTAGTGTTTGGAAAGAAAGAAAGAGAGATTACCATATTTTTTCCACAAAATGTTCCTTCTGCAGCATACATATATGCCTGCAATATTTGTCTCGTTTTTAGATTTTTGCATCTCAACCGATGACAAATGTTTTCGTCTACAACCTTAAAATGACGAAAATTAACATATAATAGCATATTTATTGGAAAAGTTCTTCAGGCACAATCTTTTATATAAAAAAGACATAAATTGAGGAAGAAATCATGTTGATGCAATCTCTTCAGAGACAGTCTTAAACAATGACGTAAGATCATGTATAGCTCCAAGTTCAATAGGTCACTAAACTAACTATCCAGGTTCCGCCGAATATGTTACGTCACGTGCTTTGTTCATGTACTGATAAAGAGGGTTTAATTAATGATGATCACAACATCAGTAGTATGCTTTTTATGTTACATCTGAAACAGTGAAGAGCAATTTGAGAGCTATGGTAGGCCATTATCATTGAGTAGATCCTCCATATAAGTACCAAATTATTTTATAGAGAAATACAATAATGATGCAAATATATTTGTAGGTGAATAAAGACAAAAGTTTCACTAATTGAGACATTCGACAGCTCAAAGCTGCCATAATATGACGTAGATTGTTACCACGGATCATTTGTGGAAACACCAAATATGACGTAATCGCGAATTTCGCTACGAAATAAAAGAACAAATATTCACAGCAACGTTTTCTCTTACTTTATCCATTTGTGTTGCAAAATAACACTACACTCAGGTCTGATGCTATGTCGCAATCCGTAAATAAACTTGAAAAACAATGGTATAGGTTACCATTTGATGAAAATACATCTTGTGGGCTATGATTATAAATTGATATTGATTAATCAATTCAATATTTTAGTAGTATGCTCTCTCCTTGAACTAGAATATGTTGCCGTAATACGAATTCTGTCTTGATCAATATATACCGTATTTGTGATATAAATCTGTTCAAGTTCATTGGATATAACATTCGTGGTTTCATAGAAAATGCAATATCCAGCAAATTGACAAAACCAAATTCACATTTGTAAAAAGCAAATGCCTGTTTCCTTTCCTTTCTATAATAATAGCATAATGGCGTAGGGAAACAAAGTACTGTATTCATGTTTACAATCACTGGATGGAAATCTATGTATGAACGTCGCCAGTCTGTGCTTATGGACAGAAATGACAATATGGACGTCTCGCTACGACACAAAGGATACAAAATACGATTATGTGGTCAAAGATGTAGTTATTACAAACATTTACAATGCTAATGTTGATAACAAGACTTTGCCTTGTATTCCTTCATCACAACAAATTACATCGAAAGCTTCACCTAATCAGAATAACATCTTTGTATGCTTGGCTTCAATAACAAATCAGCGTACGTCTCTGGCAAAGTTCAATATTTGACTAGGAATCGCATATGAAAGCAGCAATGAGTCTGCGTGAAGTTTCAACTCTATCGTTTAAAACCATCATAGCTGGGCCTGTGGGACTCGCAATAGCGACGTTATGCTGCATCTAACATGTATTATAATCCTTGTAGCAATCTCATTAGTGTCGAGAATTGCAAAATGCTTCTTTATTTTTATCGACGCAATGGCGCAACATTCAGACAAGAATCCGTGATTTGACCAGATACGATACCAGAATCGATTCGACTGAGTTTCGCCAGCCGTATTGTTGTTCATATTGAACCTAGCAAACGTTTCTAGATAGTTTTATAAAATTGCGATGAGAGAGCGTGACCAATTCTGGCTGAGATCACTCATAAGCAAAAAACCATATTCTCTGGCCTCTTTTTGTTCCTTTGTCAAAGACTATGTGAATGGAAAGGTTTGTGAATCGATCATTGTCATTTAAGTTATATACATTTATTTTGTTTGACATTGTTTTGACATATATCATATTATGTATTAATTCACATGTATCTTGTTGGAGTACTTGTTCATTTAAATTAACCTTATTTTGAACTGAAGAAACTATTTTTGCGTTCACCACTAATTTATACTCAGTTTATACTTTTCCCATGATTGTTTATAGAGTTTGTATGTACACCATGTTGGTAAGTTATACAACCTTGTTTACTGGTGATTAGTTCAAGATCTAGCCATGCTTATAAACTTCGATTTTCAGGATGTGTACTTCCGACCTACATACTGGTCGTCTTATTGTGCATTGTATTTATATACCTTTGGGTAAACAAAAGTTTTCAGTCCCATCTAAAATTTAATAGCAGTAATAATTTACTGAACTACTCAGATAAAATATCAGATGAATCATTTGTTTAAATTATGTATTAGAATTATAAATTCCTCATTAACTGTTCGGATTAAGACAATAATTTGGGGTTGCTGCTAATTCTTTCAAAGACATCATGGATTTTATAAACGTGTTCGCTCCTCTTCGTTCAGTTTCTTAATTAAAGGCTATAAGACTATACAGTGACATTTGTGACCTTGAATAATTTTCAAAGTGATCTAAGACATAAGAAAACTTGACATCACTAGCTTGGCTGTATGATATTGACAGAAAATGAGAACGCAAAGTCACAATTATACACACACACGCGCACATAATGAACATACCCCATAATAGAAATGGTGGGGTCCATAAATAATGTAACACTGCATATTGGGAGTGAAGACATCACCTGGCTCTTTTTTCATAAACAGCATCCATTCATCTGTGTCATAAGCCAGACCTTGATCTTTCACGCACTCTCTGCAATACGAAAACTGACTTGTTAGAAAATAAACATCAATTGATAGATTTTACAAGTTGCGTATCTATCTAGCGACCAATTCCACTTCCTCTCTAATGTAATATCAATCTACTTTGACAGTTTGACCTAATATCTACGACACAATAAGTGTATGTCGACAAAGAAGACCACGTTATCTATCTATTATTCTGACATTAAATCTTAATTGCTGAGCTCAGATACTGAACGGTACTTCCATTGACGTACAATTCTATCGGTCCTAAAGTATTGCTAGAATTAAAAAATATGTAAAAACTGCAGTTATGTAATGTTATATGTCTCGAAGTGCCTAGTACATACTTGGATATTAGTGTTTTCTTGAACGATTCCACGGAGCAATTAGAGAAAATCCATGCATTTCTAGAGTATGGTATGGTTGCGTTGAATTTTGCAACAAGATAATACATAATAAATCTCTCATCAGGTTTACAATCTTTGGCGTCTGTTGTGCCGTCATGCTTTGCTCCAAGACTATAAATAAATAATAAATTGAATACATATATATAAACTATAAACCCTCATCTAAAAGCAAGCCACACGCTCCTGGTAGTATTATGATCATAAAGCTCGCATAAGCTTTCTACTCAATGGACATTACAGGTTTAAGTCTAAAGCAGTTTCAGTATTTAATTCTCAACGGAGGTGAACGGTCCCTAGAAATTGCTACAAATAATTAATTTCCATAGTAAAATCATTCCTTCTTATATGCTAAATCTTCAAAAGAAGTTTGACTGTCTGCATTCCATTGGAGATATTAACATCTAAGAATATATTCAGTGATATATTTGAATGCTGTATCTAGGATATAACAAATATCCAGCAAACCTGTCTAATGCATTCTGTAAGATGAAAATGATCACATTATCGCATTTTTAACCAACACGCCAATATCAGTCAAACGGTCCCTCAGCAGTGTCAGTAAATTATTTCGTGGCTTTAAGTACATGCTATATACAATTCAAAGTCTTTATGTCTTCAATATAACAAAAAAATGTAAACAACATTTCACATGTTATATACATGTTCACAATGTATATCCTCACAGAGAAATAATCAAAAACATTTAAAGAAAGCATTTTTGACAATAACTAGAAAGGAAAGAGGCTGGACATGTTTCTCAAATTAGAGATGTCAGTTAAATATTTAATTGTATGCATCATATTTTAATTATTTAGCAGGTATTCCCAACTGTCAGTATTCCAAACAGGTAACATCATCCAGTACCTGAGACAAAGAAACCCGAAACTCGGAAACGATATCGACCTCAAATGGGTGCCCGCTGACTGTTGTATACAGAAAACACGAGGCACCAAAGGTACTAATCGAGTGAACGTACAATAGAAAGTCAAATGTGCCAGACTGTATTCACGTACTTGTGACCAAGTTCATGTGATGCTGTTAGCACCGTCCGAGAATAATGACTTGACTGGATTAGCGAAACTCTCTCAACCTCGTCACATACACCCGCTATAGGACTTAAACCTGAAAAAATCAATATTATCTCTGAACGTCTAGAGTGATCTAATACAGAATACTTTCTTAAAAGATTACGAGCATATAGATATGCAGAGACATGAGAGCACCATTGTTATTAATGGATTCTACCACCAAAATAAAAAACTATTAGTTTTATAAATTAAACATATCAGCATATCAGGTATTAAATGACACATCGTTCATTATATATATATATATATATATATATATATATATATATATATATATATATGTGTGTGTGTGTGTGTGTGTGTGTGTGTCTGGGTGTCTGGGTGTGCATGTGTGTGTGTACTCACCGGAAATAAAGTTTTTTTCCCTGGAAGCTCTATACAACTCGTATCTAAATATTACGATAAAAACTATGTGTACTTGAATACTAAAACACTTTCTTACAATCAATAAAAATATATCCGTTATTACAAACAAGACAATGGCATAAATACCTTGGACTAAGAAATAGTATTGTCCTTAACTTAACACTTATACTAACCATAAGAAATTTTATTCCTATGTCAGTTTTCTTTAAGTTTCAGCCTGACAGGCACATCAACCTTGTCGCATACCAAAATCAAAATGCCTTTGTTTCCATTTATTCAACATGGTGTGTATGTTTTTCTTTATTGCAATGTGTGCATGAGTAATTTTGACAGACCCAATATGAAAGAATCTTAGAACGTTCGTGGATTTAGCAACACTTTTTTCCGGATTTTCAAGGTAATTCATAAGTCCTACTAGCTAACTAATGATTAATTTTCCTCTTTTGATGGCTCTTTTGTGACATATATTTCTCCTACAAAGATCCATTTTCCTTATTTTTCTCAGCTTTGCTATCAGTGTGTCGAAAACACTGATAACCAAAACGACAATCCAGTCTATAACAGTAAAAGTATAAATAAAGAGGTTTATCTTATGATTTGAAAATGTAAAGTGTCTCTGAGACATGATAACCTATAAAACAAATAGAACATAAGACCTATAGTAATTTTATTAAACAATAACAATCTTTAATAACTAACGATATACCTTTCAAAATAGCACATCAAACTATGTTACCAGATTGCAATTTTGTTCCTTACGTCGTTTAGAAACAAGCAAATATAATCAAAATTATTGAACCACTTAAAACACATTTTCTATAAGTAGTTCAAAAATCAAACTGTGTTTATCATGAAAAATTTAATATTCTTCAACGAGCAGCAGTATGTTATAAATGTAACAAGATTTTCTTGAGAAATAGGAAACATTATATCTGCCTTTTATATGTACTCGCGATGGTTGCATACTCCTCGCTTATCCATTATATCGTCAGCGTAACGTTGAAATCAAGTGTGTCAAGTACATACTTACCCCGTGAAGAGCATTGCATGGTCGAATTCTGGTACCATATTTATGCCAGACTTTTGGACCCATTGTTTGAGATCGCCAATATAGGGGTATGCATCTATGTACTTTTTTCCATTCTCTGTAACTACCTTTGAACTCTTGTGTGGAAATAGGAATTCTTGCTTTAAAAAATCATGAAAGAAATAGAAAATTTCCAGTGAATGTAAATTAGCAGTTTTCTCTACAATCTCAAGTGCATTCGATTGAAAACGAGGTGACAATTGTTTAAGTTACTAATTTCGTAAGATAGCGTGAGAAAAGTACTAGTTCGTATGTGTTGTTCAAACTTTTTTTCCAGCACAAAGGTACATTGCGGCTGCGTAAAACCCTTTATGTTATAGAAGACCGCCACATGTAGAATGATTAGTACTCTAGCATACCAATAACTATTCAGAAAGTATTGTTTAAGTTAAAAATATACCTTGACCATGAAATTCAATGGCATATACGTAAGAGTCATGAATTCCTTAAATCATGTCGGTATCTGATTTAGAATGGTACATGTCTATCAAAGTCATCAAGGGGATTTCTTCCTAGTTGAGATTCGTGGCACTAAACAACTTCTGCATGTCATAATTTATGATTCCATACATAATGGTTTCTGTCTATTATTGCTAAACGAAAATTACCAGAGGTATGAACAAATCACTTAAATGAATTAACTCTTCTACATAAAGATAAAACATTGGTTCAGTAAACAACATAATACATGGCTAGTTATTTCTACACATTAAGATCATTGTCTTAATATTAATCAATGACACGTATATCACCCATGTAGGGAACTATTGCAACGCATATTGACCATATTCTTTATTACAAGTTAAGCAACAAATTTAATTTTGTTGACAACTTAGACTTTTCTAGAAATGAATTTCAATTTACTATAAAGCCTAACTCATCCTTGGTCTTCCAGTGTGTCTTAGTTTTTTCTTATTATCGTACCACTTTGTCATAGTTTTTATATAATCTTTTTTAATTTATACTATAATATCTGAGCAGAATATTTTTTATGGGAATTAATTCAAAATAGTCATCAATAATATTCTCGGATTTTAAAATTAATTTGGAGTTGAATGCAGACACGGACATCTCGAATTACTTATTGTGAATCATCCAAAGGCTGCTGGCACATTTCTACATTTCAGATTGGATATGGACATCAGCATATTCAGTGTTGGATCGCATTTGGAATGCTACTTGAATTTATTTAGAACGTTATACTTTGAACTTTTGTTGGAATAATTATGACTATTTTCTATATAATTAACCATACCGTCCATTCTTCGTTAATTCTCACTTTTACACTCTAGAGGAATAGATTATGTGTTGAATTTTAAAACAATTGGTGGTTTCTACACTTTTCTACTATATAGCTTTAACTCATAGTGTCGTAGCTATAATAAAGGATACGTTACTGCTTCCATAAACATTGATAGCTTCACCTACCTTACCATTTAAACATCAATGAAATATTGATGCCCCATCACTAGATGTTGATCTCATGGCCTAGACCCAAAAATAGTGAATCGTATTAAAACATTTAATTACATTAGACAGTGTACATACCTTTTTAGTTGATGCCGTTCAGTTTATTTTACGACAAATGTAAATCAGAATGCTAAATTTGATCTAATAGATCATTTCCATTACATCACGTCTTCACGGGTAAAACAAACACATCAGAATTTGTAGAAATGCCAATTTCGTCAAATATCTTACCTGGAAAACGGTAAAGCGTTGAAGGATTACAGTGATTGATATACTTGGATCGTCTATTGTTTTAAAGCGGAGGTTCACCTAAGGCAAAATACAAATACATTATATCCGTTTTTACAAGTTACGATATCTGCATCTAAATGTACACAAATTATGCTTTATTCAAATTTGTTTCAGGTAAGACATTCTTTATTGATAACAGAAAATACATGACATCTTTCAAAATCAGAAAGGATAAGGACGGACACTTACTAAAAAACGTTTTGTCATTTCACAGTCTGTTCTATTTTGTTAAGAAAAAAAACTCCTTCAACACGGTCATTATTACCATCAACATATCGGTTGTTTCATAAAATTGGCTTGTATGTGAAATTCAAGTTAACATTATAACTTTTATTGTAACACTAATTATCCATGTCTACAATTCGATTTGCTTACAGTGGAGAGCTGGTTACAATTGAATAAATCAGTTGAGACAGGTTATACTGTAATTATATTACAACATCTAAAGTAACGCCAATTTCGGAACTATTATTGCAGAAATACAGTCTTTTATTGATCCAATATGGAGAATATTCTTTTCATTATTATCCTATTCTCAAAACTCTTGTTTGCTTTCAAACGTATCCACTATACAAATCTAAAAAGTGTTGAGGTGTTTGGCAAATAAATACTAATTACTTACACCATTTATAATGTGTGAATAAGCTTCTCTTATCTTATGTAGCACTTCTTCACTTTTACTAAAGGGATCTACACCCCATGCATAGCTGCAAGCAAGGATGAAATTAGATGTTACCTATGTACGTGAGCAAGTGAACCATGATGCATGCAGATGTTAGTCTGTGTTTTAAAAAAATCGTACAGATAGTTATCTTTATCAGCCGAATTAAAGCCATCATAATTTATTTGAGTAATAAATTACTCCAATTGAATGCAGCATCTTTGTACAACAAAAGAATCTAATATGGAAACTAGTCCTTGGCCTTAAATAATTCGTTTTCGGGCCAACATGTCTACATGAACATCTTTGACAATGAATCAATACGCTTTTATTTTCAAGTTAAGCTCATGATTGGCAAAAGTGTTCCACAACCTTTGTCTTGATACACTCGTTCTTATAAGAAAATGAATATGCGGTAAAATGGCAGGTAAATAACTTAATACATTAATACATGCGCAAATAAATTGATATGGTTGCTTTGGTTGATTTATAGATATTTGTATAAATTTACCTACGCAAGGTGGTTATATATATATATATATATATATATATATATATATATATATATATATATATATATATATATATATATATATATAAATGGAGAGAGAGAGAGAGAAATAGATGGATGGCTTTTTACTTACAGATCATAAACTCCAGAATCTATCAATACGGCGACCTTGACATAATAGTCATGTCTTTGCTGGCGAATTGTTGCTGTTAAGATAATTTGCAACAAAATACATTCATTTTACATAGGCTATGCCGTCCAAAAATATAATTGGTTAAGATCTATAATTGCTGAATATACATATTGTAGAATACATCGATTCAAGCATACTATGGGACATTCTAAAAAATAATGTATAATTTGATAGAGATATAATATTGCTGACATTATTAATGTAGTCAGGAGTTATCTTAGCACTGTAATAATATTGAAATAGGCTATAATTGAAAGTATTTGAAAACGATCATGTACACATTACTACGTACGCATGCAAAAAGACTCTCTGTCTTTCTCTGTTTCTGTCTCAAGGTGTTGCTTATCAGCTTTGATGATAAAATGATTGAAGCGACAGGCTTTTGTCAGTTATTCTCATTAGAGATAAACCCAACTCCACCAACAAATATTGCAACAATCAGCACACGTGATAGCATACCATCATCGCTGCTTCATTTACTATTAATTCAGGATCTCTTCTCACCTTTCACCCCTTGATCTTGTAAACGTACTATATATCGAGGTAACGTAGCTTCTAGGAGACGAAAATGGTTTTGTTTCTCTCGTCCACGGAAACGTCGAAGACCAACGTAAAGTTCCTCTTCTATATTTGTTGCTCTGGTATTTGTAGCATCTGCAATGGGAGATAAAAGGACAGTGAGAGAGGTTTAATTTATATTGCCGTGCTTGATCTGTCACTGTTCTATACTTTCAACGAAAACAAAAGCGAATATGGATTTAAACTAGATTCCCTCGAGACACAAATTACGAAGTTAATCATCGGGGTGTTTTCTGACATTTCCCTGATAAGATTTTCATTTGAAATCAAGAAAAACACAATTTTATTAAATCATAACTAATACATTGACAATCATGGACCAATACCATATGTTAAAATCATAAATCTTCATCAAAGATATTACAGAATCTTTCGAACATTGCTTTGCAGTCCAAAAAATCTAAATAATGTTGGTATATTTTATGTTCCATTTATAAGAAGATATTACACACCTTTCTTTTCTACATTTGCTTGGTCCAGCAGAACATAACGTTTCCCAATGACACTAGGAATTTCCCACATTTGACCTGCTGCGAAATCACTCTCCTCTGGTCGAATATCGTAGTTACGATCTCCTATTCGCACGTTTCCGTTCTCGATTAGGATGGAAAAAGAATATATATAATGATTATTTATAAAATTTTAATTTGAGGAAAGCTTGATAATCTCAAAATAGTTTAGCTATATAGTATGGGCTTTATAACAGGATTTTTCTGATATTCACCATCAAGGGATGCATTTTTGATGTAGTCAGATGATGTAATGTTAGATTAGAAGGCTTAGTCATTAACTAGATCTGGAATAGAGATGCTGTACATTTATCTTGAAATTGAGATACAGACAGGTCATTTTGCAAGAAAATGTTTTTGCACTCTTACTTGCGGTCTTGTTGCGGTATTTGCAAGATAAATTCAAAGGGTCAAACAAATTAAATAATTTGACGTGTCATTGCATCCAATATAGTACAAGGTGATCAGTTTGTTCTCCGGTTTTAAAGGTAAAAACATGAAAGGTAGGGTTTCACATTACTGACTTTAAAATGGTTCGTACAATGTATATAGAGAATCTGCATCACGCTTTTTTTAATGAATTTGTGCAGCATTTGAATCTGGTGGTTTTCCATATCATTCAAAATGACATTCTGTTCATCTTCCTCTTCTTGCGCCATTTCAGTCGAGTTAACCCTCTTGCTCACCAGCATCGGCCAATTATGACGTGACATTACCTAAGCATTGGTCTCCGTCAGACAAGAACCTTCTATTCCAGGCATTCAGTTCAGCCCTGGAGTATCGGAATCTCGTCAATTCCCCTTTTCAGGGAATGTAACAGCAACGGTGTTAATGTTTTCAAACAGTTCTTAGAATAGACAAGTTCGCGCATGCTCAACTGGAAGTTCCTTCAACACATCCTAATATTTATATTGTGATTCAACTGTCGAAAATAAAATAGAGAGAAAAGAGAGAAGAAAAAGGATGTAGATGGCATTGCAAAATACACTGGTTCATTATATTTGTCAATCTTTAAATAAATCTTCTGTAAACACTTCATAACATATTCTGCAGACTCCCATTGATAAATGTATCCTATACTATATTAACAAAAGTCCCACCGACATTCACTCACAACGCCATCCGTATGTCTCTGTTTACTTCCATATTTATCTTTGCACTTCATTTATTCTTGCAATATGGGGAAATGACAGATAACGTGACTGCGGAAAACCATCTTTAGTTTTTCTCTCATTCAGATCACTGAAATTGATTTAGTTGTTGAGTTTACAGATTGCAATCACCCCAAGGGTACACCTTTTGCTTACGTGTCATGCCCCACAACGTACAAGACCAGTGTCAAGTCGATGCGCTGCGTCATTATTTACATTTACTGCAATGGCATTTGGGAACACTCTTCCTAATCTCTTGGGAGACGGAGTTTTTCTTATAATTATACATGAGTTCAACTAAGCTTTACACACATTGGTCGGGCTATGCAATTTTTATCCTCATTTATTCAAAACTCCTACTGCTATGATTACGACAGCTTCAAGGTAATATGCATTGTCTATCAGACAATACTATTTGGGTCTTGGGTACGTTAGTGACATATCCTTTTGAGAACTATATGCAATGTTAAGTTTGCAAGGTTGTGCTGTGGTCAGATCGTTGTGCGTAATTATTAGTACCTTGTTCTGCTTTTAACATTTCACCATTTAGGTCTTGTGGTCTCAGTGGCATACGAAAAAGTTCTAATTAAATGAGACAATTCTGCATCTGCTGAAATCATTAACAACGACCAGTTAAAAATACCACTTATGATCAAATTTTCTTCTGAGACGAATATGGTTTGCTACCGAATGACATTGCGTTATACAGGCTCGCATTATATCTCAACAAAAAGTTCAAGAACTTGGTACCCAAAGCATATCACACTCCAGCTGCATGCCACTCCATCCCCTTCTACATCCCCCACCAACCAGTCCTGGCTTCAGATTTGATGATGTTATGGACACAGCGTGTATGCATGACTCGTGGTTTTTGTCAGTGTCCGATAATACTTTGTGAGTGTATGGAACTGACTTCTAGTGTTTGATGAATTTTGTTGGCATTTCAGGTATGCGTGCGTGTTCCTACTTTTTGCCAAGTACTCCACAACTAAGTTGTACCTTGCTGGGAATCGTAACACTTTCGAGCAGTTCGACCGGCTGCAATTCATACTTCGTGGTACAAAAAGAAACATCTCAAATATAACGAAATGATTTCATATTACATACAGAATGTTGGTACAGTTATCATCTTTGTTAAGTGAATATGTTCACCTAGGTTTTAATTTGACACTGCAAAGCCATAGTGGTTGTTTATGGATTCTTGCGATGTGGAGAATTCTATTTGATCACAGAGCATTTATTCAAGCAAAGTATCTGATGATTCGGGATGTGACATTTCAACAGACAAACAGAGTGCACCATAACCGATTATGTCTGCTCCGGAGGAATTGTTTACATACATTTAGTATCATGTCTTTGGGAGGTAAGTCCATCCAAATGGATTTTTACATTCCAAACTGGCATTCTTTTTGGGTCTCTCATTTGATATATTTCCAACGAATTCATTTTACCCCAATCGGACACTCATAAACTATACAAATAGCGTAAAGGTTAATCCCGTTAATTAGTTTTATTTACAACATTTAAATAGACGAAATAAGAAAGAAGAATATATCTCTCATATTGAGAACATCATAGCTCTAGTCCACAAATCTTTGATCAACTCAGAATATACTCTATGCGGGGATCAGTCTTGCATAGATTTAGTTAAGATGGGATCAGCCCAAAATACATTAGAATTCTGGTATCAGTCTAGCACATAGTCTACTGAAGCTGGATTAGCCCAGGATACACTTGAATGTTGGGATCAGCCTAGCACAGATTTTATTTCAGATGAGATCAGACGAAAATAATCAATCACACTGGGATCAGCCTAGCATTTATTTACTGGAAGATTGGATCATCCCACAACATACTCTAACGACGGGATTAGCTTAGCACATATTTGACTTGAGCTGGAATCAGCCTAACACCATTTCTACTTCTGCTGAGATCAGCCCATATTACTTGGTATTGCTCCGATACGCTTAACACATATTGGGAATTAGTAGCTCCAACAGCGAAAGCTATATATTGTTAAAATATTGTAATTAAGTATTTTTTTTATTTGAGTTACAAATTGATGTTATATTATTTGTGTAATTGTGAAATGTGGGAACTGAATGTCAAAGATGAGAACCGAATTGCTTTTGCTAGTTTGGTTGCCACTGAATAATTTATCTTGTATTTTGAAATATCCTTTATTAATAGTAGGAAAGAAGAACATAAGTTCATAAACAATTAAGTTATATAATGTCCAAACTACTGCATGGAAAACATGATAAACACAAATGAATAGCTACAGATAACTTATTGGTTAATTGACATTCCTTCGTCGTGTATACCACTCAGCTATCTACACCATGTATAGATCCGAGAGACGTTATGTCGCCCGTATAAACCTCTCAATACTTCATGAATTATGCAATTAATGTACTTTAACGGATAAACGAACTGTGTAACGGACGATTTTAAAATTATACCTTAAAATGTGAACGAATATTTTACTAAAAAAAGAGAGAATGTTAACTATTCGGCAGCGTATTTAAAAAATCAGTGATTACACGATTAACCAAGACTGTAAAATACCTAATGCATGAAGTTATACTTGGATATGTACCCACAACTGGAACCATATATAAGACTTTAATAATATCCATAAGGCTACCGCATTTAGTGACTAATGTATGAACCAATCATAGCAAAATACAAAAAGGCTAAAACATCTTGAGAAACATTATACAACAATTTAGGCATGCACGCATATAAATGCCGATAAAGTGATTGTAATAGATGTAGGTATTGTGATAATCGTGTTAATTGTAATATTGGTAATACTAATAGTAATTATAAAGTCGTCGAACTGCCAAACATTTTTCACTTTGATCGAGACTCTGTTGCATCTGATAATGATTACAACATTGCATGCATATCTAAGCGCCCAATTTCAACATCCTTACAACGTTATAAATTGAATTTCTGAAATTGATTTAAATACATATGACAGCCTAGGAACAATAGAGACTGCCCGTTGGCACATCTGATGCATACTAGTTTGTACACGTTTGTGTGAGCCCGGACCGGGTCATATCAAAGGCTATATTATTGATACTAATAGTTTACTGGCATTAAAAGGTTAGATGTTTGGATGGGTAGGCCAAGTGTCAGGATAATGTAATTGTGTGGCAGGGACATCGTAAAACTTCTCTTCGGCATGATGCCCCAGTGCTAGATTTCACTATATATAAACTGCTATACGGCAGACATCGTAGCGATATGAATAACAAATGTTAAATCTATATTAAAAATCAAATCACACACAAACACACACAAATTGATACGACTTTGATAAAGATACACTAACGTGTAAAGTGGATCTACCATCATTCTCAGTAAAAAACCCATAGACTAATTCTGCATAGGAAAGAAATTATTACATATCATTATGTCCACAGTTACTTGACAAAGTCTTATATTATACTAAATCACTGCACTTACAATGACTCTGTCACACTTGTGATTGGATCTTGCGACACATCGGACAGTCATAAATGCCATATTCTCAAGGTCCTGGTAGTAAGCAACGGCCTATTTAAATAAATACATGACAATTTAGTTTGGAAGGTAGAATATATATATATATATACGTATTTGAACATTTATGTATTTTGGTTAATAGACTGATATATATATATATATACACATAGAGATAGATAGATAGATAAATAGATAGATAGATCGATTTATAGATAGATAGATAGATAAATAGATAGATAGATAGATAGAGTATCTATCTATCTATCTATCTATCTATATATATATATATATATATATATATATATAGATAGATAGATAGACAGATAGACAGACAGACAGACAGACAGACAGATAGATAGATTCAGTTGGTTGGTTAAGTACTTTTTTGTTTTGGGTTATTTGGTAGGTATCTAACTAGGTAGTGAATAAAGTCTTAGATAAAGTGAGTATATGAAAAGGTATGTTTGATTACAAATGATGTTTTAGGAGAGTAGACTGATAGTTCTCTCGTTGTACAATAGTGCTAGTATGTTTATAAAAATAACTGCAAAATGAACAGCGCAGAAAAGGTGGGAACTATGTTTCTTTGTCAAGGCGTATATTCACAATATTGAAGTTTACGTTTACCTCCTTTTCTTTATCATTTGTTTTTGCCAGAAAAGATCGTGACGGCAAAACAATGAAAGACAGCACTCTCCCCCCAATATTCAAATCCAACCCCACAAAAAAAGCGAAACGACAATACAGGCATACAAAACTAAAGTGAGAGCTACACGGTAGGGCAGTGCACCTTTCGTAACAGTTGACTGGCATTGTACATTGGATTTAAATAACTATAGAGAAATATATTACAATTTTATAGTTTGTATGTATATATTATAATCTTTTTATGACGTATTTGTTTCTACATGAAGTATTTTGAAAAACAAAGTATGTGGTAAGATAAATTAGCGTAAAGATAAACTGTTCAGCTTCAAAGAAAGAGCTATTGCAAATGAAAACTATCATTGTCAATATGGCAGGCCAAATATAAAGCATAATAGCAAATCAGGGAGCCAAAATATGACGTCTATCTAAAGCATGGATAGTTCGAGAAAATTCTATGTCTACAAAATTTTGGTATAAAGTAGATGGTTCTTTGTAAGATATAAAACTAAATATTGTTTCGTTTAAATCGATAATAAATTTGATGTATCTATGAATTTCATGTACGGTCAATGGACTTCATGGAACGTTGATTCAGACTTGCAAAGCCACTATAATATGAAGCCATTACTTTCAAAACATCTTTCATTTGTTTAAGCTGCTGCGTTTTCCATAAGCCAATTTTCAACGTCTTTCGATATCATAGACTTTTTGGATGGAAAATGATTGCGTCCTGTTGTACCTTAATGTTCTTGAATTATTTATTAGCTGTGTATGTATGTATGTATGTATGTATGTATGTATGTATGTATGTATGTATATATGTATGTATGTATGTATGTATGTATGTATGTATGTATGTATGTATGTATGTATGTATGTATGTATGTATGTATGTATGCATGAATGTATGAATGTATGTATGTATGTACGTATTTATTTTCTCCAAACGTGTTAAATATAGATATTAGCACAATACATAAAACATTTTTCATTCCTATATTTTCACATGCGAAATAATATATAATATAGAAATTATCCCTGAAGCAGCAAAAACAAGTACTTTGTAAGCCAGACAAAGACACTGTAAACTGCATCACATTGCATACATTTGAATCTTGCTTGAAGACATTTGACCAGATGCAGGTCAGTTCTATTTTGTAATTGAGAATTACAATAAACACGGTGTGCTACATTGCTTAATCGGACATGATCTGGTTACAGATAGGGTCAATTAGTTTGCAAAATGTCACAATATAATTTACTGATTATGTCGACCTGTTCCTTTCGCTCTCTTTAGTCACTTATGTTTTTATGATAACATTTACATGAGCAGAGTATGAGATTGAGATTAATTTACCTGAACTGGTGGAGTAATGAACTTTGGAGAGTGAAAATTCTTATAGGCTTCTATTCTGGAGTTTGTTTGGTATATAATGGAAAACAAATTTCTTTTAGTAAGAAAATGCTGGATATGTTTCTTACAATTGTGTCAAACAGGATATATTTTAACTCCTCATATCGACATTGCCCACCTTTTTACCAAATGATTAAACACATTCACTATTAGCTTTGGAAGAAAATATCTATATAATTATCAAGGACATTCTAAAATTCCATTTGTTTCTAGAAATAGAAAATAAAACGAGTATTCTTACTCCATCAAAATAGTCATTTCTAACAGAGGACAATAATTCATGGCTGCAGCGAAGTAATATCATATGTCAGTGGCATTACAAACAAAACGGATTCGGTCTGTTTCAACAGTAGCATACACTGTTAAAAACAACAAATATACAGCAAGGTTACAATATATAGGAAGATATAATTGCAATTGTAAGCGTTTTGTAGAGCACTGGAATACATTGTTCGTGGTGACTGTATCTTTATGTTGTCAATTTACATTGTGATGAAAATATGTAGAATCGTTCAAAACACAAACTTCCAAATTCAAGTAATAGGCTTAAACTGTTAATTACAGATAACTAAATAGAATTTATTGACATAAAATGAAGACAATGTGTCATAGCAAAGTAAACTTATGGTTGCAATCTTTATGCGAGCACAGCATTATCAAGCGTATAATTTTAGTCTGATGGTTACATGATCTAAGATTGATATTACTTTCAATCCTTTCAAGCTTTACTCTACTTCGTTGGATTTTTTTTCTTCAACTTTTTTGTAAAAGAAAAACGTAATTTTGAAACATGTTGCATTAAAAAGAAAAGAAACAATTTTTTACATCGTGAATAAATAATTATCATAACACCAATACTGTCTTTTACCGTGCTTGTTACTTGTTTATTTCTGGCTTTGTATGCTTCTTTTTGGAGATCAGCATTTGCTTTGAGCTTTCATTTTGATTTTCCATGGAATTGTGCAGTCTGTTATTTAATAATTATAATTTGCCTACATTGATGCCCTTGATCTATTTGCAGTATGTTCTTTGGTACCTATTGCTAATATATACATAGAGAAATCACACTCTTTTCAACTTCAGTACCATTAACTTTTGTTTGAATTTATTAAGGTAATTGTTTTCCTGATATGATATGTTTCAAACTATGCATCACATGCAGCTATTCCTCATTGATTTATATAGCGAACACTTGGTTAACACACAGAAAAAATATTTACATTCAATTGAAGTAAAGGGTAGAAAACGTCATCACATTGCCGTCTGATAACTGGCAAAACTCAGCTGAAATATTGATGCAACATGGAAGAGATAGACATCAAGTAGACATGTAATTAACATTGTAAATTCTCGAGTGTATAGCGCTTCCACGTTAATGACAAAGATGGCAATATACATTTTAACACTGATAATGGAAAAAACAAATGTACTCTTGAATTTCCAAAAAAGAAACTATAAGAATAAATTATATTGAATGGAAATTAATCATTCACTGAATTATTGGCATTTAAAATAAATTTGTCTCTATCCAAAATGAGTTGGAATTTTATAGGTTTCCTTGTTATATATTTTATTTGTCAACTGATGAGAAGCAATGTGAATCATAGGTAAATGATACGTAGAGCGTACTTGTTAATTTCTATGTGATGCAATAATATGTTAGGGCAGATTCATTATAATAGGACTCGTTTCATGAATGTATTTGTTTATGCAGTAAAGTAGAACTGTAACATGTTTTCTTAGTAATGAAGTTAACATTACTAAAAACATGTAACTAGTTCATATCATCATCTATCTTGTGTCATGACGAAATTAAATAAATGCTAGACAAGTTCGCGCTATTGTAGTTTAGTGTTTTGGTGTGTTGTTGTATGCTTTTCCAAAACAAACAAATGTGAGCAAGAAGTTGGAAAATCAAAAAAACGTCCTTATAAAAGTAACAAACGGTAGAATTATGACAATATTATGACAACAGGAAGTTGATTTTTCATATATATATATATTTATATTTATATATATATATATATATATAAATATATATATATATATATATATATATATATATATATATATATATATATATATATATATATATATATATATATATATATATATATATATATATATATATATATATATATATATATATATATATATATATATATATATATATATGTATATATTTATATTTATAACCGGCGGAAGGTTTACCTCCTCTTCCAAAACGTTTGTTTTTGTCACAATAGGTCGGCCATTTTTCATCTCTTGGACAACGTAGATATCAGCATTTGGGTCTATATCATAATTCCTCTTTAACGTTAAGGTCAGAGCTCCTTTCCGTCGCTTAAGATGAAATGTCAACTGATCTGGAAGCTGATTGTCTTCGAATGAACGTGTGGTGGTTTGATCTCTTGTGGTCACGTCTTTCAACCAGACTATTTCGGAGACTGCAGGTGCTGGAAAAAGGGAGATTAGATATTGTTTGAGAATACAAAGGTCAGCCAACAAGCAATCGAACAACCGAGAAGCATAGAGTATTTCGCCTATCCGATATTTCCCAATAACTGAACTAAGAATAACTAAATACGTAAACACATGTTAAGATCCGTTGCCGCTTGAACACAATTTTAATTACCTAAGCAATAGTTAAGTGTGTAATATGTTCATAACTTAAAATATAACAGTAATCGAACAAATTCAATTACTTTTGGATTAAACCCGTACGTTCGGACTTCCTTTCATTTTTTTCCCACAAAATGTCACCTAGAGTAGTATTATGTGACGATCGAAAATTTAAATGGTTTCCAACAAATATATGTACACAAACTGATTGAGTTTACGTGTGGTACCATTCTTGTGTTTTATATGCTGATTCTGAAAGATATTACAATTTATCCTCTATCTATTATAATAGCTTTTGTTACAGTTTTTCTTGTATCATCTTCCACATACTGTTTATAGTAGTTCTGAAGAACTTATCATCTGACACGTTCTGCAATTCACCTGACGGATGTCCCAATATACCATCGTTTGTAGTATAATGTTTGGAACAATTCTTCGAACACTAAGATAATATCTTCATCTTCTTCACTTTATCATACAAACTACACCTAAACATGAGAACTATAATTTGTAACGTTCATCGAATGTGTCTCCAATGACTACTAACATCAAATTACTAAAACTACTTGATATTATTATATTAGTCAGAATAGTACACTACATGTGAATGTCTTTCCAGTAGTTATTTCCCCCCAAAAAAATTATATATTAAAGGGAAGGGAAAGCTTATCTAGCTTAAAGATAGAAGTAACAAACATAGTACTTCATCTAAAAATGGTTATTATCGGTTTGAATAGTGATGTTCTGAGGATTTGCAGTAATCACAATTTTCCAAAGTCTGGAAAATAATATAGGTTCTGAAAATTACCAAATATAAAGGAATCACATATCATATATTCGTACCTGAGTGAACATAATACAGGAGTAAAAAGACTAACGCAAATACACTTCTCGTCATTTTCGTCCCAATGACTGTCGTTGCGTATGTGGACATATTGATTTGTTTTACCACTAAATGCGAGCTATTATATAGGATTCGTTGGATGCAAATTCTGAAGGTCATGACAAATTTGCTCTGGTTATGTGGCGATTATTTTCTTTAGGGTTTAATTATTTCAATCTCTCAGAGAACGACAGACAAGAAGGAACAGGTTGATACCATACATGTAGCATCGGTAGGCGACGATGCGTGCCCGTATATGAGCTATTATTATGTAATTCTTTTATTTATTGAACAATACAATGCATTTATACAACGTCTTTTAGACAATAGGTACAACGTCACGTTTACACATTACATATTACAGGTGTGGCTGGGACTTGATTTATTTTCAAATAAACAAAGTTCTTTAGATTCATCCTAATACCTAATAATCACCATTTCATCATTCTAAAATGTCAGATAGTTATTACAACACATAGGGATGCATGTAGTTTTGAGAACGACTCTCTCCTCTCTCTGTCTGTCTCTCTGTCTGTCTGTCTGTCTATCTGTCTGTCTGTCTGTCTGTCTCTCTCTCTCTGTATGGGATCGAACTATTCATCCATTATGATCTAAATCTTACCGTGTGTCCACGACCCAAAGACCGTTCACCTGTCTGATAAATATATCTACGTCCATGTGCACGAAGTACGTAATTCTTGATATTCAGGTAAAAGGTAATTCAAGATAAGTTTGAAAAGGAAATACTACCTACCTTGGGATGATGTAACCACTTTTCTAGACCATTGGTGTGTTTAAAATATTGTCAAGGTTTTAGACAATTCGTCCAACAATTGATTGATCTATAAACGGTATGTACCATACTAAGAAAGAAGTAGCAGATTTATACAGATGAATATAGACAGTATTATCTAAAGAACTTCTAAACGGCATTTACTGTAGCAGCAGGGAGTACGAATCGAACAACCTTTTATAGAGGCGTCCATTTGGCAAACCAAGGCTTCCTCCAACATTGTGATAAAAGCGTCTGTTTATCAAACCAAGGCTTCCTCCAAAATCGTAATAAAAAGTTTCCTTTGGGGACGGAAGTTTGTTGTCGCACCCTCCCTGCTGCTATGGGGTTAAAAATCCTTTTCACAACGAAAACACTTTTAGGCTTTCAACCGAATATTATATCAAATCCGATACAATATCTTGATCTCGGATCAGGGAAATTTATCGTTTATTATGGATCTATATTGTGTGATATGTAGGTGGCGTACTAGCACAAAGGACTTGACGACGATTACAACTAAAAGTAGCAGATGAGCACTTGCCGGTAAGTGTGTACAATGTGGTACAAACAATTTTAGATTTGTTTGAATGAAATCTGCAGATGATTTAAAAAAAAAACGAGGAGGTGATATTGGAACCAAGTAATTAAATTACCAGGAACACTATTTGGGCAAATTATCTGGGAGAAAAACACCTTCCAGGATATAGTTATTGTGGACCCGGGAAAAGACTTGACATATGACTCCATGATCAAAACCAACCTCAACCTGGTGAATATCCAATAAACGCTATTGATAAGGCGTGTCATCCTCATTATGTTGCTTATAAAAGCAGTAATCTGCAAAACAGACTTATCGCAGATGTAAAATTGATTTACGCGTTGAATTATATCACTGATAAATCCTTCAAAGAAAAATTGGCTTCATGGTTGATAAAACCGGCGATGAAAAATAAATTAATGTTGGGTGCTGGTAATTAATAACATAATGAAATCTATTTGTTATTCCCCAAGACAATACTGGAGGGGAAAATCAGCAATCGGTAAACTCGCTAGCTCCACAAAGGTGAACAATACCACATCAGCAGATTGGTTATCCAAACAGGCGATATGGCAAATTTATCTACGACCGCCTAAACAAATTAACTACTCGCATTTTGATGTGAGCGCACGTAATGAGGTTCATCAGGCTGATATATTATTTCTGCTGCATGATGGTGTTTACAAGTATGCGATAACCGAGGTTGATGTTGCGAGTCGATAGAAACAAGCAGAACCGCTAAAGACAAAATCATCAACTGAGGTGGCTTCTGCGTTTGAAAGGATTTATCGACGACGTCCTCTGCATTGGCCAAATCTATTTCAAGTTGATCCTGGCAAGGAATTTCAGGGTGCAGTGTTATCAACAATGAAGCATCATAATGTCACCATCAGACGAGGACATACTGCATTACATCGCGATCAGGCAATTGTTGAACGATTTAATCGGACACTTGCTGAGCGGTTATTTGGATATCAATACGCGAAGGAGTTTATTCAGGATAAACGATCCCGTGAATGGGTCAAGAGATTACCAGACGTAATTACCGCGCTAAATAATGAGATTACTCGAACAATCAATATGAAACCTAACACCGCGATTAAAAAGAACTATATACCCGTAAAACTGCCAAGTAAGTTTTCAAAACAACCAATACTCGGCAATGTCACTATTAGATATTTATATGAACCAGGAGAGCTCGAAGGTGGCAAAAAAAGAGCTACTGATCCTATTTGGAGTGTTAATGAACATACAATATCTATTATAACACGATCTACGGGTAGACCGCCAGTCTGTAGGATGGATTCAACTGCTCCTCAGCGAGGATTTACTCGTGAACAACTGTAAGTCATACCCGAATATACTCATTAACTGTCGCGTGGTCTTAAGTAGCACCTCTTCGCCTGTGCACTCAAGACACGTCTTCATCACATTATCTCTGGTATGACCAATACTGCTATTTTTTCTGTTATCCGACCAACATCAATGCAATATGCAATTGCAACTCGCGCAGTGATTATTCTGCTGTTCAGTGTGATTATTAATTCGGCATTAATGTCAAATTTTCTGTTATTTGTTTTGTCCTGTTGTTTGTAACCAAATAGTTTTTTTCTTCTGATTATACCACCGCTGACAATATCACTTTTGTAGTGTCATTATAGTCTAAAAAAACTCTTCTAAGTTGATTTATTCTTCGTACTCTGGACACCTCAAGATATACTAAATTCGACCACTCGATGTGATTATCTATGATCCAAATAATTGTATCGGATATAGTCAATCCCTGTAAAGAATGTATCGTCCCTGCGTATCCTAACTTCCACGGATATTTATCAGCACGCAATGCATCTTCGACGACACTGATATCAACTAACACAATATCGTTTAACACTAAAATCTGCTTTTCACTTTGACCAGGAATATCAACTTCGATATTTTATCTTCGTGTATCATTGGGTCTAAAACACAGGGGAACTGGAAGTGTTGCAAATGTTTCTTTATGCGAGTTAGATAACTTTATCTAAAGTGTGTCTCTGACTATCTTTCAACTTGCCACTATTAAATCGTTTGGTCTCCACGGTTCCCAGAAATCATTTAATGAGGTTTCCAAAATTATTTCACGCTGTATTTCACATTGGATTCTATCCGGTTGTAATCTGATTAGTTTCTTGAATTCGCGCAATTGTTTATCAAGTGCTCTATGATCGGTATTAATTTCCCTATAATAGTCTACAAAATTCTTTAACCAATCATGTAGAGACAAACCTGCAAATGGTGGTGGTTGACCATGATAGCCACACATTATCACTTTTGTATTCGCTAGAAATTGCCACTCGAGAAACGACACCGTGCATATATCATCCGAAACAATAAATTTCTCGCGCATTCGATTAGGAGTTCATTCGTCACCTTTCCATCGAAAAAAACTGTGATAAGTGCAAGCATTAATTCCTCGTTGTTTCATCTCTCTTGCAAGTCTGTGTGTTGGTGTTAGCACAATCATGTTTGATTTCCCTCGAAATAATTCAATCGCACGAGTCGTCTTCCTTGACCCACCACAGCCGTTAAAATAACTGGTTTTATAAATCAATATTGGATCGGAACACGACGGTGCATAAGATAGTTCTGATATCTGATTATTTTTCAAGTAAGTATTTTCAATTGTAACAGCTGATTTGGAGTAATCACGCAGTATTTTTTTTAATTCTCCATGATCCCCAGCTCTCGTCTGAATTAGTGAATTCAGCCACTGCTTCTTTATATTTTACGTCTATATAAAATGAATCAGTGGCGACTCTAAATGCGGTGTGAGGAAATCTATTTATCATCGAAAGTAAATTAATGGAAGCATAAGCCAGCAAAAACGACCTTAGATGAACGTATTGAGGATTTTCTCCATCTAAGTAAGTAATAATTGCACCCTATTTGGTTCCATCGGATAAGAAAGCGTTTTTAAGATCGACGTATATAAGCCTAGATGTTACATCTGCGATTATAAAATCGTATTCAGCGTCATCTATAATCAACCGCGAAGAATATCGTTTATGGTCGTATTTTTCAACTAGTGTGAACTTACCAATTATTTTTCTACCGATATCTTTTGCGTCTTTGTTTCTAACTTTAAAGCTTTATTTCTTTGTAACATTTCACGATATATTCTTTTTCGAGATCGGGGAATTGTGTTTTGTTTTCGCTGATTATACTATCTGGACTATCGGGATGTAAGTAACCAGATTTCAGTCTGCTCTCGATATGATATAATTGCTTCACTGACAATCAGCGATATCAGCATTTTAGAATCAATCATAAACCGTAATAACGCTATTAGCATCTAGTGTTTTTCAGAGTTGTGTCTACCAAACCGAACATAAGAACACGGACGAAGTCCTTTAGCCAATTCAAATGATACCACACGGGCGAATCAAGTTAAATCAAAATCGGACAGTAGTCCATTAATCGCAACACGGGTCATGTCATGTGTGGGATGTCCAAATATTTTGAAATTCTCAGAGCACTCTCCGTACCAAAAAAACTCCCTTAATAACACGCAACCATATCAACCGAAATAATACGTTTAGGGTCGTACTTTGTATTCCATAATGCATCATGGTTGTACTCGATGCAGATTGATTTGATATCTGAGAGAAATTCTGCGTGTTGGTTTCCATAGATTTCTCGTTCTCGTGAAATGAGCTGCAACTGATGGTATTGTAAAACAGTTTGTTAATAATTTTTCGTCGTTGGGTCTTTCAAATTGATCGAATTTACCCTCTTCGTCTTCAAAACTGACACAGAACATTTTATTTTACTTAACTCGTAAATAGAATCAAATAAATTTATCCTGTAATATTTTATGGTTCTATCCCGCGGAAATATTGTTACCGCAGGTGTCCACGCGTGTTCGTTGTTAATTTTGATTGTAGCTCCTTTTGATTTATATTTTGATTCGTGTAATTCCTCTCCAGGTATCGTCATTACGGTTATTGGGAATCTTAATGATGTTTCTAATTTGATTATATCTTGAATTGTTGCACCGCTCTCTTTTCTCCATTCGTTTATTTTTTTGTGTCTTAGATCTGTCAATTTGTTTCTACGCAACGCATTTGTGAAGTGTTCTATTATTCGTTCTGCTACACAATTTATCATTGACGAATATTTTATTGGTTTTAGTTTTTCAATACTCGGTTTATCATTTATCTGACAGATCCCATAAACAACTGCTGTTACAGGATAGGATCTCTCGTAATTACTTTTTCTTGTCAAGATGCGAGATTATCACTGCTGCTCTTTCGTCGTTTATGGTAGTTTCAACACTATGATCAATTCGAAATGTTGACCAACAGTGAGATGCTCCATCGCATTTGAATTCATTAAAACAATCACGGATTCTACTTATCATGCTTCTATCACTTATTAGACTGTTTGGTACGTCAGTGTAGACTAAATCGAGATTGATTTCAACAATTTTCCAAGGCATAATTTTCGATAATCTCTCGAACTCCTCTATAATGTAATTAAAACAAGTATTTAATTAAGAAATTTTTTATATGATGAATCATTGCAAATGGCTTATGATAGGATCAGTAACCGATTGAAACAAATCATGCAGAAATGAATTCTGTGGATATCATTTACAAACCGTACGTCGTGGAATCTTATGTCCGCTATTTTGCATAGGATGAGGGGTAGGTGTGCGTGGTAAATCGCAGTTGTGTCTCAATTGTAGTAGTAAGCGATACAGAGAGCTGAAGCGCTATTATGATAAGAGAATCAAAGATTCCATCAAGGACTCCATCAAACATTCTGACTTTGACTCTGTCCTTGACTCTGTCAAGGATAAAATCATAATAACACCTCAAGACTATATTGAAAGATTCCCAATTGATAATTAAACGAAATAATTAATTAGAAAAATAATATTATAGTATATATATGAACCAAGAAGTTCAATCACATCTCGTGATTACCAAATATGAAGCATCTCGTGTCGGTATTGTCAGACTCCGCAGACTGAAGAAAACTAGTTGGTGCTGACAATGGTATGGGTATTTGGTGTTTGCTGCTGGAGGGAAAATGTGTCTTAATCACAGAATAATATATGAATATCACAATGGATTTATCCCGGATGGTTTTGTTATTGATCTTATTGATTACAATCCTAAGAACAATTCTTTAGATAATCTGCAAGCTATTTCACAAAGTGAAAGCTTAAAACAAGGAGGGACTGGAAAACATCAAAAAATGCAAACAGTATAAAATCATTTAATACAAAAAATAACAAGGAAAGAGTATTTCAATCGATACATGAAGCCAGGAGGTATTTCGATATTTGTAGTGCCTCAGTACGATATGTTGCAGAACAGGTATATAGGTCAGCGATTTCCGAAAGAACTGGACAAAGAATTCAATTTACATACGTCTGAATTCTGTTTTGTAACATCAAGGAGAATAACTCGTGTGGGCTTGTGTGTGTGGTTTTGAAACAACGATAACTCTTTTGTTGTAGTCACGTATCTCAATGGGAGAATGGCTTTTTGTGGTGTATTAATGTTTTACGGGGTAGAAAAGTTCCGCATAAGACAATCTAATGTTGTCATCATTATATCAATTTGACCCAAACTGATAAGATATAACACACTTTAACAGAAAATGATCGCTAAAATATTAGGCACAGTCTGATTATTCACGACCGCAATGAGTATTACAGTTATACACATGGACAATTTCATAAAATTCCAAATACACTACGGGAGTGGAAACAACACAACCTTGATTGCCCTACATGTAGTCAAATTCTTTCCTAACACGGAAAGAAAAACCACAACAACAACAATAATGGATTTGTGGAAAATAACAAAGTGGATACAAAAAAAGAATAACTGTGATTGATACACATATGTCATATTCAAAAGCACATACCTGTAGATACGGATACTACTGTATTGTATACACAGATGGAATCTCGTATTGGGGCCCATCGTTCGAATCTCGTGGCAGGCATTGTTGTCGACGGTACCGGTCTGGATGGTTTTTCTATATAATTGGTGGCTTTAAGCCTTTTGAATTTCAAACTGAAACAACCATATATCACACACAGTCACACGCGGTGTGAATGTGTTTTTGCATTCAAACCGGGTTAATTTTGTGGGGTTTCAGTTTGAATGTAGAATCGCCCCCATCATTGTCATCCTATAATCCATTGTTATATTTCATGTAGCATTCATTGTATATATGTGTGCATAACAAACTCGCCATAACACTCGAATTGGGAGCTGAAAAGGCTGTGCTGTCTTAAATATCAGATATGTATATAACATCTTATTCATCATCATATACAACCTTCATATATATCTCTAGGCGCAATAAGATCTGATTAACACCTTATTGCGAACGGAGTTCATCCAAAAAAAAAAAACGGGTCAAAAAATTTACAATTTAAAAAAAAAAGAGATATTAGAAATGTAATATATTATTATATATATGAATTCTGTAAATAGTAACCAGATTATAACCGAAATTTTAAATTTGAAAAATCAAGGATTACAATTGTCAGATAAATTAAATTGTGATCAGATTGCTTCTGATTTTCAAATACATTGATGATAATTCTGGACGTAATAATACTTGTTGCCAAAATCGTACTTTTATATCAAGCGAGTTCAGCATGCTATTAATGACTCCCTTCAATTCTGTAACGACATCAATAAGTTCGTCCCGTTATTCACTGTTGTCGAAAAAAGTAAGAAAAAAATTGGGCTAGCAATATGAAATCAAACGCACAATTAATTCAAAAATTAAAACAATAAAAGAGATTATCCGCCAAAATGATAATCTCCCCCCCCCCCCCCCCCCCGATTGACTCAACAGTAAACACACAATACATACATGAATATTACAAGGTATGAAACAGACAGGTATGTGCACTTACTCATCTAAAACAATTATATAGACAGATATGTGAGCCCAATCAACTAGAACAAAATTCTATAGACAATTTGTCAATGGTTTGTCACTGGTGATTTATCACTACGCGGTAGTAATGTTGTAAATTGGGGGTGGGTGAAGCAATGTACGGATCACTACATTTAGATCGTACATTAATGTATAATGGTGGTTGAAGCAATGACAAATTAGCATAACAACGATTAGATGCGATTAAGAAATTTATTCTAGTTCGTGATTCTCTTCAAAGTATGCTCCAAACGAGACAAGACCGTCAAAGTGATTTTTTTTCTGCAGACACTCAACAGCTATTCAAACCCATTACTTCAACTACTCAAAGAGTTATATTGGGAGAGACTATTGAGGAAGAAAATAAAAAAACGGTATTCTCCCGTTTTTAAAACAGATAGTTGGAGATAAACAACAACCAAATGATGAAGAAGAACAACATCAGGGTGATGTTAGTAAAACAAAGGGTGTTTCTTTAGTGGATAAAATTACCAATGAGGCTAAAACAGCAATAAAACGATTTCCATTATCAAAACAAAAGGATTATGACCTTTTTGTTGATTTTGCTGTTAAAAGCTATCATTCAAAAACGGATTTTTTAAAAGATGTTTATAAAGATAAGATAATATCACGCAATTACTGGTTTGATGGGTGTATACAATAAATAAGTGGATTTATCGTTTATATAGGGGGAGTTAGGGTATACACTATTAAAATAGGGAATTAGTGATTATAATAAGCAACAAATAGAAAACGACAATGGGAAATAGAAAAACAACAACAAAAAGGAAAGCGTCCAACACCAACATGGAGACAAACACGAAGACAAAAAAAACCCAAGAAGAACATCAATAGGATACATCACTTGATGATGATAATTTAGAAAGAATGGATAGGTCACTGGATGAATTATCTCGAGAGCAAGGTGCAGCTGGTACAACTAAAAAAGATGAAGGTGGATATCAAAGGGGTTTTTCAGGTAGTGGTATAGTGCGTTGTCCTAATAGTATTCTCGGGGATATATCACAATTAGAAGTTCTTGTAGGAGGGAATCGAGCCGGAAATAACTAACCGAAAGTAATTAATCAGGCAGTTGATATCTGCAGACGACTATTTGAGGGTGGGATCATTGATTTTGATGAACATCGAGATCAATAATGCGAAATCCTGCGGTTACTATAGTGATGAATTTGATGACTTCGTTGAAAATCCGTAGGATTGGAAATTGCTAGCAATGAAAATCGTAAACGATTTTACGATTAGATAAATAAGATTTAAATAAGATGATCCTACACTACAACCACAGACAACCAACAACAGTCTATGTGGTAAACTCACGATTGCCTGTTTATAGAGCGTACTATGGAGATGGTCTCGGTGATACCATTGCAGGGTTATTTGCAAGAATGGCTCCAAAAATATCATCAATCGCAAATGAATTATCAATGAAAGCTATTGATGTTATTCGTAATAAGGGTATTAGCGCTGTTGGTGATGTTGCCGGGAAAGCATTTTCCGCGGCAAAAGAAAAACTAGTAGCGTTAGTTTGGCGGCGAAGGAAGCCAATGACGAAGTCATTAGGGCCACTACCATCTACGGAAATAATGCCTACAAGTATTAGTAAAATAATAAATAACGCGGTGGGTCAAAAATAGCATCACTGAACAGCGTCCAGGATAATATTACTGCAAATATTATAGCGGGAAGTGGCTTGAAATCGCGAGCAAGATCACGATTTAGATCAAACAATATATAATAATATGTTCAAACAGTCCCCCGACACAGCGTTTGATATGAACGCACCAGTGCGCAAAGTTGACTTAATACTTAGCTATCAATATTTTTCCTATAATGCAACACAACCGAATCTTCGATCAAGAATCGAACTTCCAGTCCAGGATAACAGCATGTTCTTTCTACCCTCTGAAGCTTTTATCGAAGCAGAAGGAGAAATTGTAACTGATAATCGTGCTGCTAATGATCCGCCATATCCACTTGGTACCAAAGTCGGCTTTGTTAATAATGGTATCATGGCGCTATTTAACAGCGCTAGATACATGATTGATGGAAAGGAGATTGAATCCATATCAATCATGGGGTTAGCAAGATACTCTGATGATTATACAAGATATGTAGGTCCATCTATCATGTTCTCTAAGGACATTAATGATCACGCTGAACCCGCCCCGTATAACATAAAACAACCAACGAATCGTGGTACCCCTGCTGATGGTGCTTCTGTTGCTGTTCCTCCTGCTCCTGCTAATATCGAAGATATGATTATAAATACTAATCCTAATTACAGTCTAGGGGTTGCAACACGCGTATCAATGTTGAAAGGAGATCGTAGATTATTCTCATACACGATTTAACTAAATCATATATTTGGATTCTGCAGAAACGTTAGAAAAGTTATCTATGGAGCGAAGCATTCAGAAGCCTTAGTACGAAAAGGTGATGATAATGATGCAATCTGGAGGATTCCAGCAGATCCTGTAAATCCGGTTAATGACCGTGACAATGTGAATATAACAAAACTAACACTGTGGATGCCAGTTATGACTCCATCAATCATCATAGAGTTAAAATGACTATTACTTATGAGAACAGGCGGCAAATCATTACTAAGTTGGCTAACAACTACCACGGATATGGTGGAGAGTAATATGAATGGTACATTTACTTGGCAACTGGCATCAAAACGAAGTATTTCTGCGCCGCGTCATATATTTGTTGCGTTACAGGATAGGTCGCGATTGGGTTCACAAACACGCAGCCATATGATATTTTATACATTTGGTGTTAATGAAGTCTCACTGAGTGTAAACGGTAAACAGGAACCAACCGAGAATATTTTACTTGATTACGATCAAAACCAAATTGCATGCACGTATCATCGTTTGCTATCATTTATGGGACGCGATAACAATGTAGATACCGGTCTGCAAGTATCACAATGGGATTTTAAAAACCTATATCCCATCTACTACTTTTCATTGGAACATTTTGACTTAACCAGACAATCTGTTGTTGAAATATACTTTCGATCTCGTGTAACCGCTCCTCCTCCTGGTGGTTACAGAGCAGTTGCTGTAATTCTCATTGATAAATCAATGCTACTCGAAGGTGTTGGTGGACGAATGAAAGCAATTGATGCTCCAGTGGAAAATATGTAGACAATTATTAATAAAATGTCATATAGTGTTGTTAGTGTAACGTTAACTCCTAGTCAAATTAAAAAATTGACGACGCGTGAGATAAAACACTTCAATGATGCCATCAAAGATCAGATCACTCTCAATGCGGAAGCGATTAAGAACATGATAAAATCAGTTGGTATATTCCCACGTTTCACTGCGTTACCAGCGGTAGAAGCATTTGCCGCGCCAGGAGCCGTTGGTACAGCGGCAGGGATGTAAATAAAGAATTCTACCGGACAGGGATACAAAAATAAGAAACTATCATGAAAAGGTCTAAAATTACCAGGAACTCCGTATTCATGGTACAGCGGAAAAGGCCTGAGACTAGGAACAGTTTATTAACAATAGTTCCCGTGTCAAATTTTGATTTACTCGATGCTGCTAAAAACTACCGATAAAAAACTAAAGAGGTGTATTTATGAGAGATCAATTGCAGTAAAATGCATTATGTCCTTATGTAACAAATATACATCATAATTTTATTTCTTAATCGTTTTCATTTGCAGTGGTGCATTGAAGGAATGTGCGTCTCAAAAGGTTCAAAATAGGTTGTTGCAAACCAAAGGGTTCGGATCCCTGCGGTAAGGTTGTTAGGCTACAACATGTATCTTCCCAAGTAAATTGATTAAGCTTCCTTGTTATTGATAAAACCATAACAAACAACTAATACCATATTCATTTGGAATTATTTATAAAATTCATTTTTAAAATTCTTAAATCAGTTATTAATTAGTGAGGGTTCCCATTTACATTTAATGATCATAATTATGATTCCAATTGCGATGATGATGATGATGATGATGATGATGATGATGATGATGATGATGATGATGATAACGATGGTGATATCACTTAAAATTGAATTAAACTGTTACTTACATAAACATCTGACAACAGTGTATTTAATTCCTCTTTGTATTCTGTAGGTCTGAACAGCCGCGTGCCATCGTCAGAGATGCAATAAAGGGAAGAGCACAGAGACCTGTATGAAAATGTAAATGCGATTTTACTAAAACAAATGTTTGAATTCAATAAACATTTTAGTTAGTGATTGTAATAAATTATTATTATTTACATGTATATTTATTTTATCTTGATCATCATGGATACAAACTATGTTAGCTTACTCATTTTTTAAATCAATGTGTGGACAACGGCAATTAATTTTATTGTTTTTAATCATTCTATCATTCAGTTTCACCTGCTGTCAAACAAAAATGTATACCATAATTAAACATAATCAATTGTCTCGCGTAATTTAGGATTGAAGGTCTATCATTATCAATGAAGAAATAATCTAAAGCAAGCAAACAAATCCAGGCAGCTAATACATCTGCTTAACCTTTAACCTACATAAAACGCGTGTCATTCATGGAAAAGAGCTAGTTTTATACAAAATCTTAGAAAGAACAAAAAGTTGTATATCTCTGGCTTCTACAAGAGAATGCCTGATAATAGTAACATAAATTTAATAAATAAAACACAAATAGCATTGTCATATAGCTTACAGAACTGTGTCGTATTTATCAAACTTATGGTAGTATTAGGATTGTTATTCGTTTTCTGTTGACATCAATATTAACAACTGAGAAAGAAGTTAAACTAGTCGGTGCGCTTTAGGATGTAGTATACACTGCAGGTTATCTAAAGAAGTGAAGAATTTTTGCACAATCAAAATGATATGTTTGTGGTCATTTTCTTCTAAAACCTCAGCCGTAAGAGATGTATCGATAAACGTTATGTTTGAACCAGATAGGTGCAAGATAATACCAAGCTGCCCAGAGAAAAAAGGACCAATGTAAGGTTGAAGCACTCACACAAGTCAAGTGAAATTAACCGATATTAAAGATTTAGATGAGCTGGTGATTTCAGGAAGTAAAGAATTTAGATATGTCTGGAAAATATCTTGAAGACGTCTTGACTGTTACTTGAAAATAAATTATAATAGGTTGAGTCTCCAGTTACTAAAACTATAATTAAATTGGATAAATTGTAATTGGTGAAAGCTAAAGATATGTCTAAGGTCTCTAAATCACTTGCGAAGATAACGTCAGAAAAGATACAAGTTCCTTGTAAAGTTTGGCGTTGAGGGTTGAAGACAACTTTGTAAATATACATATAAAATTACGAGGTGAAATAAGATCATGACGAAAGTACAGTTTATGGTTCCGATTTAGGAATAAGTGTCACGTGTATCCGCTCTCATCAGGGTCGTCATATCAATTTTTCAGGTGTAGGGCTAAACTTGAGGGGCTTGTTAACTTTCGTATTTCGTCATACTGCAATTTTACATCACATGTACCCCCACAATGACGTCCATCGTCTCATCATCAAAGTCACATATCATAGAACGTTGGGAAAGGCTTGAAATCACCAGCAGAATTACAAGCATATGCCCAAACAGTCAATGAACAGTTTATTATGTAAACGTTATTCAAGAAAATAACATTAATGCATGTAAAGGAAAGAGTGTAAAATAAACATCGTAATATATTATTATGCTTACTGACTTATTTGTGATTAAAGTGGTTTTTGCGCCGCCCTGCATGCACCACTGATTTATGCATACACTACTGCTTGTTTTTAATTACTCTTAGGGAAAGGAATTCAAACCAGTTAACCCAGGCTTTTATGTGCTCAATGAGCACTGTTGAACTGAAACAGTCAGACAGTTCCCACCAGCCAATTTTATAACCTAAAAGAATCTAAGATATTTACAAAGATACATTATAAACTCTAATCAGATTATTACCAGTGGATCCCTAACAGCAATCTCTCTATTGTTTCAAACAAATGGAAGACTATTTGTCTTCTGCTTCTCCAAGCTTGTACTTCACGTATAAAAGGTTTCAAATAACATTTAAAAACAAATCTGAGAATAGAGTGTGGAATCCAGAGGTACAATTCAGAGCAGGATCATAACTGTTACACACACACAAACACACACACTTGGTAATGGAAGATTGACCACCTTAATATTCTTTCGCATGTTTCTTGGGTAATATGCACCTTGAGTTTTAGACACTTAGGTTTTGCATTGGTGCTAATTTGAAAAAAGTCGTGGCCATTTTAAACGTTTGACCCACACCCACCCACGTACACTTGACCTGATCCAACCCATACAAATTTTACATCAAAACACTTTTCATGTATTAATTAACACTAAATTCCCAGACGTTTGATACATGAATATAATAGTGGTCAAATTATGAAATACTTTTACATATAAAAATCATTAGAGAGACTTAAATTAGCACACTCTCAAGCTCAATTCTAGAACGACCTTTAAGAGAAAGAGGAAAATGAATGATCAGGCATCAATCAAACACCGAAGGGTGAATGGGAGGAAGACATTTTGTCAGTTTGTACTAAACATAATTCAAACAATGCAGACAAGAATGTGGGTAATAGTTTGTTTTAACTTCCAAAACAAGTATTGATACATATTAAAAACTGGTTGGTACTACATAGCTTGGAATAGACTCTAATATTTAAGTCAGTAGGGTTTTGAACAAATTAGGAAGTACATGCGTGAATTATATGATTATTTATTTTACCAAACAATGTATATTTAAATTGCTTTACTTGTTGTTGCTAACTATCTACAAATGGAAGACAATACACAGATACCGTAAAATATACCGAGGCCACCTAATTTACATGGCCACCTTATATAATATCAAAATGATAACAGTAGTATATGGACAATCTCATAGAGTACCCCGTTGCATGATGACATTCATATAAATGAAAGCAAATACAAAAGGTTTTACTCTACTTCGTTGTTTTTTTTTTACAACTTTGTAAAAGAAAAACGTAATTTTGAAACATGATGCATTAAAAAGAAAAGAAACAATTTTTTACATCGTGAATAAATAATTATCATAACACCAATACTGTCTTTTACCGTGCTTGTTACTTGTTTATTTCTGGCTTTGTATGCTTCTTTTTGGAGATCAGCATTTGCTTTGAGCTTTCATTTTGATTTTCCATGGAATTGTGCAGTCTGTTATTTAATAATTATAATTTGCCTACATTGATGCCCTTGATCTATTTGCAGTATGTTCTTTGGTACCTATTGCTAATACATCGAGAAATCACTCTCTTTTCAAGTTCAGTACCATTCACTTTTGTTTGAATTTATTAATGTCATTGTTTTCCTGATATGATGTGTTTCAAACTATGCAACACATGCAGTTATTCCTCATTGATTTATATAGCGAACACTTGGTTAACATAACACACAGAAAAAATATTTACATTCAATTGAAGTAAAGGGTAGAAAACGTCATCACATTGCCGTCTGATAACTGGCAAAACGCAGCTGACATATTGACATCAAGAAGACATATAATTAACATTGTAAATTCTCGAGTGTATAGCGCTTCCACGTTAATGACAACATTGCAATATACATTTTAACACTGATAATGGAAAAAACAAATGTACTCTTGAATTTCCAAAAAAGAAATTATAAGAATAAAGTATATTGAATGGAAATTAATCATTCACTGAATTATTGGCATTTAAAATAAATTTGTCTCTATCCAAAATGAGTTGGAATTTTATAGGTTTCCTTGTTATATATTTTATTTGTCAACTGATGAGAAGCAATGTGAATCATAGGTAAATGATACGTAGAGCGTACTTGTTAATTTCTATGTGATGCAATTATATGTTAGGGCAGATGCATTATAATATGACTCGTTGCAAAAATGTATTTGTTATTGCAGTAAAGTAGAACTGTAACATGTTTTCTTAGTAATGAAGTTAACAATACTAAAAAATGTAACTAGTTCATATCATCATCTATCTTGTGTCATGACGAAATTAAATAAATGTTAGACAAGTTCGCGCTATTGCAGTTTAGTTATTTGGTGTGTTGTTGTATGCTCTTTCAAAACAAACAAATGTGAGTAAGAAGTTGGAAAATCAAAAAACGTCCTTATAACAGTAACAACAGGAAGTTGGTTTTTCATTTATATATATTTATATTTATTATATATATATATAGATTTATATATATATATATATATATATATATATATATATATATATATATATATATATATATATATATATATATATATATATATATATATATATATATATATATATATATATATATATATATATATATATATATATATATATATATATATATATATATATATATATTTATAACCGGCGGAAGGTTTACCTCCTTTTCCAAAACGTTTGTTTTTGTCACAATAGGTCGGCCATTTTTCATCTCTTGGACAACGTAGATGTCTGCATTTGGGTCTATATCATAATTCCTCTTTAACGTTAAGGTCAGAGCTCCTGACCGTCGCTTAAGATGAAATGTCAACTGATCTGGAAGCTGATTGTCTTCGAATGAACGTGTGGTGGTCTGATCTCTTGTGGTCACGTCTTTCAACCAGACTATTTCGGAGACTGAAGGTGCTGGAAAAAAGGAGATTAGATATTGTTTGAGAATACGAAAGTCAGCCAACAAGCAATCGAACAACCGAGAAGCATAGAGTATTTCGCCTATCCGATATTTCCCAATAACTGAACTTAGAATAACTAAATACGTAAACACATGTTAAGATCCGTTGACGCTTGAACACAATTTTAATTACCTAAGCAATTGTTAAGTGTGTAATATGTTCATAACTTAAAATATAACAGTAATCGAACAAATTCAATTACTTTTGGATTAAACCCGTACGTTCGGACTTCCTTTCATTTTTTTTGCCACTAAATGTCACCTAGAGTAGTATTATGTGACGATCGAAAATTTAAATGGTTTCCAACAAATATATGTACACAAACTGATTGAGTTTACGTGTGGTACCATTCTTGTGTTTTACATGCTGATTTTGAAAGACATTACAATTTATCCTCTATCTGTTATAATAGCTTTTTTTTTTACAGTTTTTCTTGTATCATCTTCCACATACTGTTTATAGTAATTCTGAAGAACTTATCATCTGACACGTTCTGCAATTCACTTGACGGATGTCCCAATATACCATCGTTTGTAGTATAATGTTTGGAACAATTCTTCGAACACTAAGATAATATCTTCACCTTCTTCACTCTATCATACAAACTACACCTAAACATGAGAACTATAATTTGTAACGTTCATCGAATGTGTCTCCAATGACTACTAACATCAAATTACTAAAACTACTTGATAATATTATATTAGTCAGAATAGTACACTACATGTGAATGTCTTTCCAGTAGTTATTTCCCCCCAAAAAATTATATATTAAAGGAAAGGGAAAGCATATTTAGCTTAAAGTTAGAAGTAACAAACATAGTATTTCATCTAAAAATGGTTATTATCGGTTTGAATAGTGATGTTCTGAGGATTTACAGTAATCACAATTTTCCAAAGTCTGGAAAATAATATAGGTTCTGAAAATTACAAAATATAAAGGAATCACATATCATATATTTGTACCTGAGTGAACATAATACAAGAGTAAAATGACTAACGCAAATACACTTTTCGTCATTTTCGTCCTAATGACTGTCGTTGCGTATGTGGACATATTGATTTGTTTTGCCACTAAATGCGAGCTATTTTATAGGATTCGTTGGATGCAAATTCTGAAGGTCATGACAAATTTGCTCTGGTTATGTGGCGATTATTTTTTTTAGGGTTTAATTATTTCAATCTCTCAGAGAACGACAGACAAGAAGGAACAGATTGACACCATACATGTAGCATCGGTAGGCGACGATGCGTGCCCGTATATGAGCTATTATTATGTAATTATTTTATTTATTGAACAATACAATGCATTTATACAACGTCTTATAGACAATAGGTACAACGTCACGTTTACACATTACATATTACAGGTGTGGCTGGGACTTGATTTATTTTCAAATAAACAAAGTTCTTTAGATTCATCCTAATACCTAATAACCACCATTTCATCATTCTAAAATGTCAGATAGTTATTACAACACATAGCGATGCATGTAGTTTTGAGAACGACTCTCTCCTCTCTCTGTCTGTCTCGCTGTCTGTCTGTCTGTCTGTCTATCTGTCTCTCTCTCTCTATCTCTCTCTGTATTGGATCGAACTACTCATCCATTATGATCTAAAACTTACCGTGTGTCCACGACCCAAAGACCGTTCACCTGTCTGATAAATATATCTACGTCCATGTGCAAGAAGTACGTAATTCTTGATATTCAGGTAAAAGGTAATTCAAGATAAGTTTGAAACGGAAATACTACCTACCTTGGGATGATGTAACCACTTTTCTAGACCATTGGTGTGTTTAAAATATTGTCAAGGTTTTAGACAATTCGTCCAACAATTGATTGATCTATAAACCGTATGTACCATACTATGAAAGAAGTAGCAGATTTATACAGATGAATATAGACAGTATTATCTAAAGAACTTCAAAACTGCATTTACTGTAGCAGCAGGGAGTGCGAATCGGACAACCTTTTATAGAGGCGTCCATTTGGCAAACCAAGGCTTCCTCCAAAATGATAAAAAAAGCGTCTGTTTATCAAACCAAGGCTTCCTCCAAAATCGTAATAAAAAGTTTCCTTTGGGGACGGAAGTTTGTTGTCGCACCCTCCCTGCTGCTATGGGGTTAAAAATCCTTTTCACAACAAAAATACTTTTAGGCTTTCAACCGAATATTATATCAAATCCGATACAATATCTTGATCTCGGATCATGCAAATGTATCGTTTATTATGGATCTATATTGTGTGATTTGTAGGTGGCGTAGTAGCACAAAGGACTTGACGACGATTACAACTAAAAGTAGCAGATGAGCACTCGCCGGTAAGTGTGTACAATGTGGTACAAACAATTTTAGATTTGTTTGAATGAAATCTGCAGCTGATTTAAATAAAAACGAGGAGGTGATATTTGAACCAAGTTAATTAAATTACCACGAACACTATTTGGGCAAATTATCCGGGAGAAAAACACCTTCCAGGATATAGTTATTGTGGACCCGGGAAAAGACTTGACATATGACTCTATGATCAAAACCAACCTCAGCCTGGTGAATATCCAATAAAGGCTATTGATAAGGCGTGTCATCCTCATTATGTTGCTTATAAAAGCAGTAATCTGCAAAACAGACTTATCGCAGATGTAAAATTGATTTACGCGTTGAATTCTATCCATGATAAATCCTTCAAAGAAAAATTGGCTTCATGGTTGATAAAATCGGTGATGAAAAATAAATTAATGTTGGGTGCTGGTAATTAATAACATAATGGAATCTATTTGTTATTCCCCAAGACGATACTGGAGGGGTAAATCAGCAATCGGTAAACTCGCTAGCTCCACAAAGGTGAACAATACCACATCAGCAGATTGGTTATTCAAGCAGGCGAGATGGCAAATTTATCTACGACCGCCTGAACAAATTAACTACTCACATTTTGATGTCAGCGCACGTAATGAGGTTCATCAGGCTGATATATTATTTCTACTGCATGATGGTGTTTACAAGTATGCGATAACCGAGGTTGATGTTGCGAGTCGATAGAAACAAGCAGAACCGCTAAAGACAAAATCATCAACGGAGGTGGCTTTTGCGTTTGAAAGGATTTATCGACGACGTCCTCTGCATTGGCCAAATCTATTTCAAGTTGATCCTGGCAAGGAATTTCAGGGTGCAGTGTTATCAACAATGAAGCATCATAATGTCACCATCAGACGAGGACATACTGCATTACATCGCGATCAGGCAATTGTTGAACGATTTAATCGAACACTTGCTGAGCGGTTATTTGGATATCAATACGCATAGGAGTTTATTCAGGATAAACGATCCCGTGAATGGGTCAAGAGATTACCAGACGTAATTACCGCGCTAAATAATGAGATTACTCGAACAATCAATATGAAACCTAACACCGCGATTAAAAAGAAGTATATACCCGTAAAACTGCCAAGTGAGTTTTCAAAACAACCAATACTCGGCAATGTCACTATTAGATATTTATATGAACCAGGCGAGCTCGAAGGTGGCAAAAAAAGAGCTACTGATCCTATTTGGAGTGTTAATGAACATACAATATCTATTATAACACGATCTACGGGTAGACCGCCAGTCTGTAGGATGGAGTCAACTGCTCCTCAGCGAGGATTTACTCATGAACAACTGGAAGTGATACCCGAATATACACATTAACCGTCGCGTGGTCTTAAGTAGCACATCTTTGCCTGTGCACTCAAGACACGTCTTCATCACATTATCTCTGGTATGACCAATACTGCTATTTTTTCTGTCTACGATAAATTGGCTGGGGTTTTTACCCGACCAACATCAATGCAATATGCAATTGCAACTCGCGCAGTGATTATTCTGCTGTTCAGTGTGATTATTAATTCGGCATTAATGTCACATTTTATGTTATTTGTTTTGTCCTGTTGTTTGTAACCAGATAGTTTTCTTTTCTGATTATACCACCGCTGACAATATCACTTTTTGTAGTGTCATTATAGTCTAAAACAACTCTTTCAAGTTGATTTATTCTTCGTACTCTGGATACCGCAAGATAAACTAAATTCGACCACTCGATGTGATTATCTATGATCCAAATAATTGTATCGGATATAGTCAATCCCTGTAAAGAATGTATCGTCCCTGCGTATCCTAACTTCCAGGGATATTTATCAGCACGCAATGCATCTTCGACGACATTGATATCAACTAACACAATATCGTTTAACACTAAAATCTGCTTTTCCCTTTGTTCAGGAATATCAACTTCGATATTTTATCTTCGTGTATCATTGGGTCTAAAACACAGGGGCACTGGAAGTGTTGCAAATGTTTCTTTATGCGAGTTAGATAACTTCATCTAAAGTGTGTCTCTGACTATCTTTCAACTTGCCACTATTAAATCGTTTGGTCTCCACGCCTCCCAGAAATCATTTAATGGGGTTTCCAAAATTATTTCACGCTGTATTTCACATTGGATTCTATCCGGTTGTAATCTGATTAGTTTCTTGAATTCGCGCAATTGTTCATCAAGTGCTCTATGATCGGTATTAATTTCCCTATAATAGTCTACAAAATTCTTTAACCAATCATGTAGAGACAAACCGGCAAATGGTGGTGATTGACCATAATAGCCACACATTATCACTTTTGTATTCGCTAGAAATAACCACTCGAGAAACGACACCGTGCATATCTCATCCGAAACAATAAATTTCTTTCGCATTCGATCAGGAGTCCATTCGTCACCTTTCCATCGAAAAAAACTGTGATAAGTGCAAGCATTAATTCCTCGTTGTTTCATCTCTCTTGCAAGTCTGTGTGTTGGTGTTAGCACAATCATGTTTGATTTCCCTCGAAATAATTCAATCGCACGAGTCGTCTTCCTTGACCCACCACAGCCGTTAAAATAACTGGTTTTATAAATCAATATTGGATCGGAACACGACGGTGCATAAGATAGTTCTGATATCTGATTATTTTTCAAGTAATTATTTTCAATTGTAACAGCTGATTTGGAGTAATCACGCAGTATTTTTTTTAATTCTCCATGATCCCCAGTTCTCGTCTGAATTAGTGAATTCAGCCACTGCTTCTTTATATTTTACGTCTATATAAAATGAATTAGTGGCGACTCTAACTGCGGTGTGAGGAAATCCATTTATCATCGAAAGTAAATTAATGGAAGCTTAAGCCAGCAAAACGACCTTAGATGAACGTATTGAGGATTTTCTCCATCTAAGTAAGTAATAATTGTACCCTATTTGGTTCCATCGGATAAGAAAGCGTCTTTACGATCGACATATATACGCCGAGAGGTTACATCTGCGATTATAAAATCGTAGTCAGCGTCATCTATAATCAACCGCGAAGAATATCGTTTATGGTCGTATTTTTCACCTAGGGTGAACTTACCAATTATTTTTTTAGTTATATCTTTTGCGTCTTTATTTCTAACTTTAAAGCTTTATTTCTTTGTAACATTTCACGATATATTCTTTTTCGAGATCGGGGAATTGTGTTTTGTTTTCGCTGATCATACTATCTGGACTATCGGGTTGTAAGTAACCAGATTTCAGTCTGCTCTCGATATGATATAATTGCTTCACTGACAATCAGCGATATCAGCATTTTAGAATCAATCATAAACCGTAATAACACTGCTAGCATCTAGTGTTTTTCAGAGTTGTGTCTACCAAACCGAATATAAGAACACGGACGAAGTCCTTTAGCCATTTCTCGGGTTGTAGTAACCAGACTTCAGTCTGCGTTCGATATGATATAATTGCTTCACTGACAATCAGCGATATCAGCATTTTAGAATCAATCATATACGTAATAACACTATTGGCATCCAGTCTTTTTCAGAGTTGTGTCTACCAAACCGAACGTAAGAACACGGACGAAGTCGTTTAGCAAATTTAAATGATTCCACACGAGCGAATCAGGTTAAATCAAAATCGGACAGTAGTCCATTAATCGCAACACGGGTCATCTCATGTGTGGGATGTCCAAATGTTTTGAAATTATCAGAGCACTCTCCGTACCCAAAAAACTCCCTTAATAACACGCAACCATATGAACCGAAATAATACGTTTAGGGTCGTACTTTGCATTCCATAATGCATCATGGTTGTACTCGATGCAGCTCGATTTGATATCTGAGAGAAATTCTGAGTGTTGGTTTCCATAGATTTCTCGTTCTCGTGAAATGACCTGCAACTGATGGTATTGTAAAACAGTATGTTAATAATTTTTCGTCGTTGGGTCTTTCAAATTGATCGAATTATCACTCTTCGTCTTCAAAACTGTGAAGTAACCACACTGACACAGGACATTTTTTACTTAACTCGTAAATAGGATCAAATAAATGTCCCCTGTAATATTTTATGGTTCTATCCCGCGGAAATATTATTATTGCAGGTCAATAATTTTGATTGGAGCTCCTTTTGATTTATATTTTGATTCGTGTAATTCCTCTCCATTTATCGTCATTACGGTTATTGGGAATCTTAATGATATTTCTAATTTGATTATATCTCGAATTGTTGCACCCCTCTCTTTCAATGTTTCCCCATTTGTTTATATTTTTGTGTCTTAGATCCGTCAATTTGTTTCTGCGCAACGCATTTGTGAAGTGTTCTATTATTCGTTCTGCTACAAAATTTATCCTTGACGAATATTTTATTGGTTTTAGTTTTTCAATACTCGGTTTATCATTTATCGGATAGAACCCATAAACAACTGCTGTTACAGGATAGGATCTCTTGTAATAAGGTTTGTTAATTCCAGTCAGAGTTCTTGGTTTGGAATCCTGACTAATAGTGACAGTTCTCTTATTTTTCAAGATGGGTTCAAATATGTCGCGTAAATTCCAATTTCCCGTTTCTGGGCGGATAATCAATTTCACTCTAAAAAATTACTTTTTTCTTGTCAAGATGCGAGATTATCACTGCTGCTCTTTCGTCGTTTATGGTAGCTTCAACACTACGATCAATTCGAAATGTTGACCAACAGAGAAATGCTCCTTTGCACTTGAATTCATTAAACCAATCACGGATTCTACTTATCATGCTTTTATCACTTATTAGACTCTTTGGTACGTCAGTGTAGACTAAATCGAGATTGAATGCAACAATTTTCCAAGGCAAAATTTTCGATAATCTCTCGAACTCCTCTATAATATAATAAAAACAAGTATTTAATTAAGAAATTTATTATATAATGTATCATTGCAAATGGCGTATGATAGGATCAGTAACCGCTTGAAACAAATCATGCAGAAATGAATTCTGTGGATATCATTTACAAACCGTACGTCGTGGAATCTTATGTCCGCTATCTTGCATATGATGTGAGGTAGGTGTGTGTCACAGAATTAGGCGAAAATTGAATTTTTTTTCTTAAATTACAAACTAATCTCACCATATTTTTTTTTGTTTCGTCGTACATGCATTACCTGGGGTTCATAAGTGGTTTTCTCCAAGGTAAGCGGCGTGTAACGATATGCATGTGCCTGACTTTGAATTACATGAAGTCCGGAACATTAGATTCACGTAGTGCACGGTAATATTGCCGTGATTTCTGCTCACCTATTTGAGGGTATATAAGGCAGAATATTTCTGATAAATATTACGGGACCATTTCATGTAATGATGCCTTTATTACAATGCAGATTTAAACGTGGAATATTTGGAATTACTAGTCACTATTAGACTTTAAATGTAATAGTGTTATCTAAGTTGTAGATTGTTTTGAGACAACTATTATTAGTCTGGTTTTCTTTATTGTAGCTGATAGCATCTCTGATAACGCATCTGATAACATCTGATAACATCTGATAGCATCTCTGATAACATCTGATAACATCTCTGATAGCGTATTTGAGATCGTAGCTGAAATTGTAGCTGATTTGTTGCGGAACATCTCTGATAACATCGTTGATAACGTCTTTGAGATCGTAGCTGAAATTGTAGCTCATATTGTAGCGGAGCATCTCTGTTTGTCGGATTGTCTGTCCGTCTACATCTTTCGTGACGTGTAAATATCCGAAAATCTAGAAGTCCGAGTGTAGGAGCTGTCTAGAGTTGTAAACATCCGGGGTGGCATCTAGGGTATTGAGGAACGTTAGTTCTAAGAGTTGTATGCTGTCTGTACGTATAACTGTGGTGGATCCGTGAAGGGCAAGTGACCAATAAAAGTATTGAGTCAACCCTAGGTCTTCGGGGAAACTGGGCGGTGATTCAACTGTTGGTGAATCGTACGGTTATAAAGGGTCGAGACACATGTGTGTGTTGCAATTGTAGTACAATTGAATACATTGTTGTATTTACATGGTTACTTCAAATCACAATAGTATTTCAAGTCATTGCATGAATCTCAATAAAAGCTAGCAACTTGATTAAATACATGTATATGTTCGTGCTAGTTGTCGCAATCCATACGTGCGATAGTATAATTTGATGTTTTGTATTTATTTATCGCAATTTATACTTGCGTTAATATAACTTGTGTAAAGGTTCCTTGGATCTGTGTATAGTCCAAGAGATTCCTTTGTATCTGTGTTTTATTTTGTATTAATATTTAATTTATTCATGTATTGTGAATGGTTGTGAGTGTAATTGTGGGTTGAACGCATGAGTTATTGTGTTGATACATCATTATTTTTCATTAATAATTTATTTCATAAAGTTACAATTTCTTACACACTTGTGTTTGTGTTGTTCATTTAATCCACCATCCACTCGGTAACAATTCTGTTACAGTGTGAGTGGTAAATCGCAGTTGTGTCTCAATTGTAGCAGTAAGCGATACAGAGAGCTGAAGCTCTCTTATGATAAGAGAATCAAAGATTCCATCAAGGACTCCATCAAAGATTCTGACTCTGACTCTGTCCTTGACTCTGTCAAGGATAAAATCATAATAACACCTCAAGACTATATTGAAAGATTCCCAATTGATAATTAAACGAAATAATTAATTAGAGAAATAATATTATGGTATATAAATGAACCAAGAATTTCAATCACATCCCGTGATTACCAAATATGAAGCATCTCCTGTCGGTATTGTCAGACACCGCAGACTGAAGAAAACCAGTTGGTGCTGACAATGGTATGGGTATTTGGTGTTTGCTGCTGGAGGGAAAATGTGTCTTAATCACAGAATAATATATGAATATCACAATGGATTTCTCTTTCTCAATGATGGTTTTGTTATTGATCGTATTGATTCTAATCCTAAGAACAATTCTTTAGATGATCTACAAGCTATTTCACAAAGTGAAAGTTAAAACAAGGAGGGACTGGAAAACATCAAAAAATGCAAACAGTATAAAATCATTTAATACAATAAATAACAATGAAAGAGTATTTCAATCGATACATGAAGCCAGCAGGTATTTCAATATTTGTAGTGCCTCAGTACGATATGTTGCAGAACAGGTATATCGGTCAGCGATTTCCAAAAGAACGGGACAAAGAATTCAATTTACATACGTCTGAATTCTGTTTTGTAACATCAAGGATAATAACTCGTGTGGGCTTGTGTGTGTGGTTTTGAAACAACGATAACTCTTTTGTTGTAGTCACGTATCTCAATGGGAGAATGGCTTTTTGTGTTGGTTTAATGTTTCACGGGGTAAAAAAGTTCCGCATAAGACAATCTATTGTTGTCATCATTATATCAATTTGACTCAAACTGATAAGATATAAAACACACTTTAACATGAAATGAGCGCTAAAATATTAGGCACAGTCTGATTATTCAGGACCGCATTGATTATTACCGTTATACACATGGACAATTTGATAAAATTCCAAATACACTACGGGAGTGGAAACAACACAACCTTGAATGCCTTACATGTACCCAAATTCTTTCCTAACACGGAAAGAAAAACGACAACAACAACAATAATGGATTTGTCGAAAATAACAGAGTGGATACTAAAAAAATAACTGTGATTGATACACATATGTCGTATTCAAAAGCACATACCTGTAGATACGGATACTAGTGTATTGTATACACAGATGGAATCTCGTCCTGGGGCCCATCGTTCGAATCTCGTGGCAGGTATTTTTGTCGACGGTACCGATTTAGAAGGTTTTTCTATATAATTTGGGGCTTTAAGCTTTTCGAATTTCAAACTGAAACAACCATATATCACACACCGTTAAACGCGGTGTGAATGTGTGTTTGCATTCAAACCGGGTTGATTTTGTGGGGTTTCAGTTTGAATGTAGAATCGCTCCCCTATAATCCATTGTTATATTTCATGTATCATTCATTTCCATAACACTCGAATTGGGAGCTGAAAAGGCTGTGCTGTCTTAAATATCAAATATGTATATAACACCTTATTCGTCATCATCTACAACCTTCGTATATATCTATAGGCGGAATAAGATGTGAATAACACTTTATTGCGAACGGAGTTCATTCAAAAAACGGGTCAAAAATTTATCCTCAATTTAAAAAAAAAAATATTTGAAATATAATATTTTATTATATATATGAATTATGTAAATAGTAACCAAATTATAACCGAAATTTTAAATTTTAAAAATCAAGGATTACAATTGTCAGATCAATTAAATTGTGATCAGATTGTTTCTGATTTTTAAGATATTGATGATAATTCTCGAAGTAATAATACGTGTTGCCAAAATCGTACTTTTTATGAAGCGAGTTTAGCACGCTATTTATGACTCCTTTGCATTCTGTAACGACATCAATAAGTTCGTCCCTTTATTCAATGTTGTTTAAAAAATAAGAAAAGAATTGGGGCAGCAACATGAAATCATACGCACAAATAATTCGAAAATTAAAACAATAAAAGAGATTATCTGCCAAAATGAAATTCCTCCCTGACTGACTCAACAGTAAACACACAATACATACATGAATAGTACAAGGTATGAAACAGACAGGTATGTGCACTTACTCATCTAAAACAATTCTATAGACAGATATGTGAGAATACTCAACAAGAGCAAAATTCTATAGACAATTTTTTGGCACGGTTATTTAATCAATGGTAACTTTGTCAATGGTTTGTCACTGGTGATTTATCAATACGAGGTAGTAATTTAGTAAATTGGGGTGGGTGAAGCAATCTACGGATCACTACATTTAGATCGTACATTAATTTATAATGGTGGGTGAAGCAATGACAACTAAATTAGCACAAAAACAATTAGATGCGACTAAGAAATATTTCCAGTTCGTGATTCTCTTCGAAGTATGCTCCAAACGAGACAAGACCGTCAAAGTGATTTTGTTTCTGCAGACACTCAACAGCTATTCAAACCCATTACTTCAACTACTGAAAGAGTTATATTGGGAGAGACTATTGAGGAAGAAGATAGAAAAAGGGTATTCTCCCGTTGTGAATACAGATAGTTGGAGATAAACAACAACCAAAAGATGAAGAAGAACAACAGGGTGATGTTAGTAAAACAAAGTGTGTTTCTTTAGTGGATAAAATTACAAATGAGGCTAAAACAGCAATAAAACGATTTCCATTATCAAAAAGAATTGATTATGACCTTTTTGTTGATTTTGCTGTTAAAAGCTATCATTCAAAAACGGGTTTTTTAAAAGATGATTATAAAGATAAGATAATATCACGCAATGACTGGTTTGATGGGTTGTATAAAATAAATAAAGAGATTGATCGTTTAGATAGGGGGAGTTGGGGTATACACTATTTAAATAGGTAATTAGTGATTGTAATAAGCAACAAATTGAAAACGACAGTGGGAAATAGAAAAACGACAGCAAAAAAGACAGCCTCCAACACCAACACGGAGACAAACACGAAGACAAAAAAAGCAAGAAGAAACTCAATGGGATACATCACTTGATGATGATAATTTAGAAAGAATGGATAGATCACTGGATGAATTATCTCTCGAGCAAGGTGCAACTGGTACAACTGAAAAAGAAGGATATGGATATCAAAGGGATTTTTCAGGTAGTGGTATAGTGCGTTGTCCTAATAGTATTCTCGGGGATATATCACGATTAGAAGTTCTTGTAGGAGGAAAACGTGCCGGAAATAACTCACCGGAAGTAATTAATGAGGCAGCTGATATCTGCAGACGACTATTTGAGGGTGGTATCATGGATTTTGATGTATATCTAGATCATTAATGCGAAATCCTACGAAATCTTGCGGTTACTATAGTGATGAATTTGACGACTTTGGTGAAAATCCGTAGGATTGAAAATTGCTAGCAATGAAGATCGTAAACGATTTTACGATTAGATAAATAAGATTTAAATAAGATGATCCTACACTACAACCACAGAAAACCAACAATAGTCTATGTAGTAAACTCACGATTGCCTGTTTATAGAGCGTACTATGGAGATGGTCTCGGTAATAAAATTGCAGGGTTATTTGCAAGAATGGCTCCAAAAATAGCACCAATTGCGAAACAATTATCAATGAAAGCTATTGATGTTATTCGCAATAAGGGTATTAGCGCTGTCGGTGATGTTGCCTGGAAAGGATTTTATCCGCGGCAAAAGAAAAACTAGTAGCGTTAGTTCGGCGGCGAAGAAAACCAATGACGAAGACACTAGGGCCACTATCATCTACGAAAATTATGCCTGCAAGTATTAGTAAAATAATAAATAACGCAGTGCGTCAAAAAATAGCATCACTGAGCAGCGTCCAGGGTCATATTACTGCAAATATAATAGCGGGAAGTGGCTTGAAATTGCGAGCGAGATCACGATTTAGATCAAGAAATATATACTAATATGTTCGAATAGTCCCCGGACACAGCGTTTGATATGGACGCCCCAGTGCGCAAAGATGATTTAATACTTAATTATCAATATTTCTCCTATAATGCAACACAACCGAATCTTCGTTGAAGAATCGAACATCAAGTCCAGGATACCAGCAAGTTCGTTCTACCCTCTGAAGCGTTTATCGAAGTAAAAGGAGAAATTGTAACAAAAAATCGTGCTGCTAATGATCCGCCATATCCACTTGGTACCAAAGTCGGCTTTGTTAATAATGGTATCATGGCGCTATTTAACAGCGCTAGATACATGATTGATGAAAAGGAGATTGAATCCACAGAGCCTGATGTTGATGTTGCCATATCAATAATGGGGTTAGCAAGATACTCTGATGATTATACAAGATAGGTAGGTGCATTTATCATGTTCGCTAAGGACATTGATGATCACGCTGAACCCGCCCAGAATAATATAAAACAACCAACGAATCGTGGTACCCCTGCTAAAGGTGCTGCTGCTGCTGTTCCTCCTGATCCTGCTAATATCGAAGATATGAAGATAAATACTAATCATAATTACAGCTTAGGGGCTGCAACACACGTATCAATGTTAAAAGGAGATGGTAGAGTATTCTCATGGAACGAAGCATTCAGTAGTCATATTGCAAAAAGGTGATGAAAATGATGCAATCTGGAGGATTCCAGCAGATCCTGTAAATCCGGTTAATGACCGTGGCAATGTGAATATAACAAAACTAACACTGTGGATGCCATTTATGACTCAATCAATCATTATAGAGTTAAAATGACTATCACTTATGAGTACAGGCGGCAAATCATTACTAAGTTGGCTAACAACTACCACGGATATGGTGGAGAGTAATATGAATTGTACATTTACTTGGCAACTGGCATCAAAACGAGGTATTTCTGCGCCGCGGCATATATTTGTTGCGTTACAGGATAGGGCGCGATTTGGTTCACAAACACAAAGCCATATGATATTTTATACATTTGGTGTTAATGAAGTCTCACTGAGTGTAAACGGTAAACAGGAACCAACCGAGGATATTTTACTTGATTAAGAACAAAACCAAATTGCATGCGCGTATCATCGTTTGCTATCATTTATGGGACGCGATAATAATGTAGATACCGGTCTGCAAATATCACAATGGGATTTTAAAAACCTATATCCCACCTAGTACTTTTCATTGGAACATTTTGACTTAACCAGACAATCCGTTGTTGAAATATAATTTCGATCTCGTGTAATCGCTCCTCCTCCTGGTGGTTACAGAGCAGTTGCTGTAATTCTCAGTGACAAATCAATGCTACTCGAAGGTGTGGTGGACGAATGAAACCAAATGATGCTCCAGTGGAAAATATGTAGACAATTATTAATAAAATGTCATATAGTGTTAGTGTCAAATTAAAAAATTGACGACTCGTCAGATAAAACACTTCAAATGATGCCATCAAAGATCAGATCACTCTCTCTGCGGAAGCGATTAAGAACATGATAAAATCAGTTGGTATATTCCCACTTTTCGCTGCGTTACCAGGGGTAGCAACAGCCGCCGCGCCAGGAGCCGTTGGTACAGTGGCTGGGATGTCAATAAAGAAAGGTACCGGACAGGGATTCAAAAATAAGAAACTATCATGAAAAAGTCTGAGATTACCTGGAACTCCGTATTCATGGTACAGCGGAAAAAGCCTGAGCTTAGAAATAGTTTATTAACAATAGTTCCCGTGTCAAATTTTGATTTACTCGGTGCTGTTAAAAACTGGCGATAAATAACTTAATAGGTGTCTTTATGAGAGATCAATTACCACAACAACCAAACAGTGTTGAAACCGGTATTATTAATTGCGATAACAGCAGCGGACCTGGAACTAACTGGGTTGCATATGCAATTGATCCGCGTTCAATTGTTTATTTCGATTCATATGGGTTAGCGCCGTCTAATGAATTTACGCGTGATATAAACCACTTAAAAATTACTATCCGGTATTCTATGCTACCAACACAGAAAATGAAAGACCCACCAAAATGCGGCATAGAAGTATTAAATCATCGGGTAAACCACCACATAAAACCGTACTCGAATATACGAGTAATCGCTTTTTAGAGGGAAATTATATAAAATAACATGATTGATGTTTGGGGGAGATCTTTATCAAGTATGAAAAACCGACCGCGGAAATATCTGCTACCGGTGATGTAAAAAAAATAATCGAAGATGAAATAGCTGAGATGTTGAACTTAGCAAGTGTTGATCCCAATGAAATAGTCGTATTTCAAGATCGTCAGGGAAAATTGAAAACAAGTAATCTTTCTCTTGATGATATTTTAGTTAAACAACACTATGCAGTAGAAAATACTATCGCGTTGTTTTCGAAAGAGGGTAAACTCAAACCGGGTGTACTTGTTTCAACAATTGAGGATAAAATTAACAACTCAGAACCATTAGAAAATACTAATTCGACGACCACATATCTAAATTCGATCAGATTTTTGAATTACTAAGAAATATAATTGACAATACTGACAAACCTGTATTATATTTCCTTGAAAATCCACCGGTGACCACACCGAAACTCACGGAGATAAAAACCTCAATGGATAATTTGTCAAATTTGCGATAACAGGATCGATGACTCGATTGAAAAATATTTTGGTAAAAAAACTTAGAAACCAGATGATGTTACAATAGATCACGATGATATTATCACAAAAGTCGATGAAATAAAAACGATTAATCGGAGAATAGGAGTCGTTCACGAAGATATTAAAACGATGATAGAAAAACGTAAAAAACTTAAAATCCCTCAGGAACAAAAAATATTATAAATATCACAATCCAACAGGGATCATTTGCGTGGATACGTACAGACAACAAATTAGATATCACTGCGGCCGTCAAGGGTATTTATCGATTAAAACGAATATCAACGACTCAGTTTAATATATCATCAACGAGTTTTTCTGGGGTCAACAATATGATATCAACGAACATCGAAAAAGGAACAACTGAACGATTCATAATAGCATCCACTGATAATAATTTGGCTAGTGTTTCAGTAACATGGTATATGGAATTCGTAGCGGATTTGAGTAAACAACGAAAATGAATTTTGTAGTAATAAATAAAGTGTCATCACAGCAGTATCGCTAAGATCAGGTCAGAGAATTTCAAACTAAATTCAAAACCCTCACCGAGGAGTATCAAGTAAAAATAAAAACATACCGACGAAGAATCACCGCAGTTGATGTTACCGTGTACTCGGTATCAGGTGTAATCACTGGAGCCGGTATTATACTCTCCTCGGTGACAATGATTGCCCAAAGAACTGTTCCAATTTGTATATCCGCGGCGACAACAATCGCGGAAATTATTTCGATTATAACAAAAAAATATCATCGTAAACTGCAAGATTACGTAGTTAAATTTCATGTTGTGTCACAATTATCCACGATTATATCGTCGTCACTCGATGACACATTAATATCCTATAATGAGTTTTCAGCGATGGTACGTGTTTATGATTCTACGATGTCAAAATCAGAAAAAACAACACGAATATAATAACAAAGGCAACATCGCAAGAAGTACTTCAACAAATAGCAGAAAATACCACACCTGTGAAAATCAGCATGATCTCAATAACCTCAACGAATCCTGAATTCAGTGTGAATTTTCCTACTGCCGTTCCAGTTAGGGAGATCGCGTTATCAAAATTACGAGTATACCATAGTTGACCAAATATTAGATCAAAATCATTTGGTGGTCAGCAACTGAATAATTCCCTGGTGCTTGCGAGTAAAATTAAACCCGATGGTACTCCAGATCGGAATGATGTTTCGCTACCATCTGGTTCATATCAAATGGAACAAATCAATAATTAATTACAATGCAGAATAAAATCAATTACGTACAAAGCACCGAAAATCGCTATGACGGTTCACGAGCCGACGTTATCATCTGCCATTGAGATAAACTCACCAGGATATGTCGTAGATATCTATAATAGCTCAATTAGAACCGTGCTAGGATAGCTTGAAATCCCACCTCGACAAGATTTACCATCCGAACTTAAAAAATCTGATTATATTACCGTCAAGATAAAACCTGATAATCAAGTAAAACGTGATAGCGAGTAAACCGAGTAATCCGAGTTAGATTTTTTTTCGCAATAATAATAAAACGACATCTTGATAGATATTACATAACTCCACAAGATAAAAACACTGAAAAGTTTACAGCAATGAATACCGAATTTTCGTTGTTGTTGGTATCTATCGAATTTGGTGCTTTCACCCGAGACGAATTTATCAGCGTCGTAGAAACGGGTAAAAGATTATCTTTGACATGGAAGTATTTAATACACAAATTATTCAAAAAGTTTCAGAAGATGATGATCCTATAACGAGAAAAGAATTTGTAGCGAAGTATGATATACGTGTAGAAGATATTCCAACATTTAAATTACCGGGGTATAATGTATCCGAGTTAAAGAAAAAACTCAACGACGCCATATATGATGGTTTCAATAGGATTCTCGACGCATAGAACAAAAAAGCACAACCACAAACAACAATCCTCAAGTATAATAATGACCCAGACAGATACGGTCGGCATATCGCTTCTCAAAACGTCAATATATCTTGCATGGAATTTAGTATGTGATGTTATCGAAGAAAGTTATCAAATAAATCTTGAAACATCGAATCAATAACAACAGGGATATATTTTATACTCCTTTGCACCAACAGCTTCACCCGAAGTTTTAATAATTGAGGATTCAACTAATCCATGTCTATATACGATGTCATAATGATTCGTTAACGAGAATTAGTTTTAAACTCACTGACCAGTCCAATAATCTGATTGATTTACGAGGTGAGGTTTTACAAATAAGTCTGTTTGTGAAATCCTAAAAGGATTTTTAACCCCATAGCAGCAGAGGAGGTGCGACAACGACCTTGCGTCCCCGAAGGAAGCATTATTTACGATTTTGGAGGAAGAATTGGTTTGCTTAATAGACGCTTTTTAACTATTTTGTAGGAACCCTTGGTTTGCCAAATGGACGCCTCTATATAGGGTTGTCCTATTCGCCCTCCCTGCTGCTACTGTATATACACAGACATACCACATGTAAGGAAGTCACTTTGCATCATTCTTAACAAACCTAATCCTAATATGTTGCGATAATTGTTTTCCTAAATGTACATATTTCTAACGGTCAACATTTGATACTTTCTAAAACGAATCATTGTGTAACTCGTCTGGGGATACTTCCCTGCACATAATTAGTTTTTAAACTCCCTACAACGCGTCTGTGGATACCTCACCGCATGTAAGTATGCTTTGACGCTATGTTGTATCCCATTATCGTTACCTTTTGTAGCTTGATTTGTACAATGTTAAGATATTAGGTGAGTTACAGCCAGCAGAAGTAATATATATATATATATATATATATATATATATATATATATATATATATATATATATATATATATATATATATATATATATATATATGCCAATATTTTAATGTCTCGTTTGAAACGTTAGGTGCGATAAAAAACTTGCAATGGGAGTTATTTTTCAGGATAAATGATTGAATCTAATTTGTAATGCATTCGTGCACATCCTGATGCGTTTGTCTGACTTTGTCTACGTATCAAGAGTTTCAAGAAAACTCTATTACCCCCGTTTATATTTCTAATTCCTTAGCACAGATAACCCTAACCAATTGAAATCACATAAATCATAATAAATAATTCCGTGTTTCAATGTTATTTTCTCCCAGCACCCCAAGCATGTGTCCTTCGTTTTGTATGTACAGTGGTATATTTAATTCTTTTTTCTAATTTGTTACCAGGTGTACAATCACGATAAAGGATTATCATACATTCCTCCTATTTTCATTGGTTGTTAATAGAACCTACTTCTGTAATTGTTAATTTTGAAAAGAATGCCCAACAGTATGATCAGTGTTGTTTTTTATTTATTGTACCCTTCGGCAATGCTCGTATGTATGTAAAGCGTGATGACGTTGGTTTATCTCAGTTAAGCAATAATTGTTGTTCTTATTACGTGTTTCTTAACACTAGTACAGACACAGACAAATTATTCTTTTCATGATCTTCACTCAGATCAGAATCCCATTTATAATGGTCGTTAGGCGTATACGTGCAGGTAGCATGGATATATAAATGTGTGTTACAATATCTGGCTCTTTCTTTACATTAATCGGATTGACATTGAGAAAATATATTGATATATTGTTTTTCAACCGACCCATATGCAATGTTGGGACAGAATTGTAATCACTTGTTGAAGCGAATTTTGTTGTGGGGTTGTTAGGTTTTGGACATTTCATTTAAGGTAATGGGTTTTCTTTTCAATTGTCGACTAGGTCTAATATCCTGACTAATGGCGTATTTTTCGTCATCCTAAAGATGGGTGTTACCCTCATTAATGTTAACTCTCTTTAAGTCGAACTTATGGTTTGTCTTGGCTGTTTCTGTATGGGAATGACATTTTCTCTAACACACAATAAACTACACAAATATCCGATTTTTATATAATGAATCTCTTCTTGGTAATAACCATACTTTTCTAATCTTGGACGCAGTTAATCAGAATAAAAAGTCAGCCTGATCAAACCAATTTTCAACCAACCCACCAGCGTCGCCTTGTATCCTGTACTCTCCCGCTCTAGAGAATGCAGAACTTATGTCAATCCACATTTAGAATGCCCGCCTGCAGATCTATTCTATGACCGTATCAATAGTGCTGAACTACATTAAAAACAGTATTACTGTAGAAAATGTCTTGTATATTTGGAACAAATTGTGCTTAACATTCAATACTTCTCTTTCTCTCTCTCTCTCTCTCACTGTCTCTCTCTCTCTCTCTCTCTCTCTCTCTTTCTCTCTCTCTCTCTCTCTCTCTCTCCGACGACGACGAGGATAATTATGTTGCCTTGGTCATGTGTATCTAGTGATTTCCATATTCCACGGTGTGAGTGAAAGGCATTGTAGCTCAAGTTTACACCATTTTAACGATGAGCACTAGGAATATAAGTATTTTTTTAAAAAGTCGCCGAAAACAAAATTAAAGATTAAAATGGGTAAAATTCTTTGAATGCAAATGACTAAGTTTTGACATTAACGACTCTTTTGAAACGTCAAAGACCTTCTCAGCTGGGACATCATCATGGGACAAATCCCAGGGAAAAATGGTTGCATGTTTTGTCATTGATGCAATTGATATGTGGGTCTAATACAAGATATAGCAACAACGCTCCTCCCATAACTATTTGAAACAACCACCCCTATTCATAACTATTTAAAGCCTGAAAGAGTATTGTACGAGACCAAAGCATATATAAATCCCTTGTAAAGTTCTTGAAATACTGTGCTATGTGAGCTATATCATTTGATTAGAAGGACAATTTATTTATGGACCAGAGGTATGGCTTGGTTGGTTGGTTGGCATCCGTTAGTCTCTAGAGACGATTGAAATGCGCCCAAGAGAGATATCGATTCTGTCGCCATTGTTCTTGTAAAGGGTTACGATATTGGCGTCTCTCATGTCCTGAGGCGTTGCACCCTCATCCCAGCATTGGCAGAGGAGGCCATGCAGGTTTATGAGCAGCACATTACACACTAGAGCTGCACTTGTTGACTTCTGATGTGGTGCCATCCTTCCCGGGGGCTTTATCTAAGGACACTTTCTCTAAGGTCTTCTTTAGTTCAGCTACAGTAGGTTTCTCGTCCTGTTCAGCAATGAGAAGGAGACTTTGAATGGTGCTGAGGGAATTCTCGGCCACGTTTTTCTCTCTGGAGTACAGTTCAGAGTAGTATTCCACCCAGCGCTCCATCTGCTCGCCAAAGATCTGTATGGCCGTGCTGTACACAGTCACTCTAATGTGATCCCATCTCTCTTTGGTACTGCCGTTGGTAGGTTCTGAATCAAATGTCTTGGAGAGAGCCTATGTGAATTCCTCCGCCTTGTCTGGGTATGACGTTTTGCTCACATCAATGCGTGGTTTACCCTTTTGCCAATAGCGGTGGATCTTCTCGGGCTGAAACTTCTTTTTTCCGCACACCAGCGAATGGTCGGTGTTGCTGTCAGGTCTGTAGAATGTACGGCTGAGAAGCAAACCTTTCATGGCAGCCCGTCTTGTGATTATCAAGTCCAGCTTGTTCCAGTGTTTAGATCGGGGATGCCTCCAAGACACTTAGTGCTGTGGCTTTGTCTAAAATAAATAATTGGTGATGCTGAGGTCGTGGTACTAGAACATCTCTAGGAGGCGCCGTCCGTTCTCATTCATCTTCCCAACGCCAAACTTGCCAAGGCAAGAAGGCCAGGAGTCATGGTCGGCACACACCCTAGCGTTGAAGTCGCCCAGTAATAATCAAGTTCTCTTCCCTGGGAATTTTGTTGATCAGCGAGTCTAACTCATCGTAGAACTCATCATAGGTGTCTTTGATGGCGCTTAGTGTGGGAGCGGAAACGCTGATCAGGTAAACAGGCCCGGTTGTGATGTGGAGGTGGAGGGATAGCAGTCTTTCCGTTTCCTTGTTTGCAGGGTTCTATCATCCTCAGCAGAGTGTTTCTGACGGCGAATCCAACACCAAACTCGCTGGCTTTGTCGACACTCTTTCCTAGTCAGAAGAACGTGTAGTTCTTTTCTCTGAGGGACCCGGAATCTGGTAGTCGTGTCACCTGTAGCGAGACGATGTCAACCTGGAGTCTTGCACGTTTGTCGTTAATAACTGAAGTCTGGAGATCATCTGAAAGCCAAGTGACAGGCAAATAACAAATAAACATATGTTATAACAATATGACAATAATATCCAAAGTAATGTTTCCAATGTATAAAGCTGTAACTTATTGGTCAGTCGATATCGATGGAACTACCGATTATCAGCTGACGAAATCAGGTAATTCGAAATGGCGACGGAAACTAGGGTTACATGTTTCATTGTGGATCTACAATTCGTTTTCCGAGTGGTCTAAAGCGCTCTACGTTACGGATCAATGCCATCTCACCTCTGTCTGCGTGTGTTCGAGTCTAAGATTCGCCTAATGTGGATATGTGAGAAAGCTTGCCAGTAGCTTCTCGTGGGTCGGTGGATTTTTCCGGGGGTTTTCCCGGGTTCTTCCTCCACCATTAATACTGGCCACCATATATATCCTATCGTGTGCTGAAAAATTTCGTGAAGCCCTACAACAACAACAACAACAACAACAACAATTTGTCTAACATGGAATTTGATACAGAAATAAGCTTTAAATTTATCTCAAAGACATTTTTAAGGACCGTAGCTACATATAAAGATTCTTTGTGCATCTTTATACAATAAAGACCATAATAAATGGGATCCAAACGAGGTATATTCAAGGCTGAATAAAGTTTGTAGTTTGCAAATGATTTATTTGACAAGTGATATTGTTCTTATAGAGTGTTTTTGATACATGCTCTAAGTTTCTGGTACAAATTTACGGCTTCATACAGATCAACTGGCTGGTTCCAGTCATTCTCGTCCATCAGAATCAGGCACAACTTGTATAAATCCTCATCACAAGGCAAGTTATTCTTTGCTTGGCATTCTTCCTCACAAACTTCGGTATCTAAATTGTCTACCTGGCAAATTAAATTATCGAATCCATAGAGATGTGACAATGTGTACAGCAATACGGGCTTGTCGCAAGGTAGTCCTGTAGTCCGATTACTTCATATGCGGTGCGTGTTCCACACTTCAGCGGCGTTGTCTAGCTCAGCCTGTAAAATAGTTGATAGAATCTTATGAAATCATCTTCACTTTCCCGTCTTTTTAATTTCGAGTGCTGGATTTCAGAAAAATCAATACATAAATATAATGATGTTAATGAAAAAACAATGACGAAAAATACATGCTATTATTTTATTGGTTGCCTGTAACAAGATTTTATTCTTATTAATCATGCATGAAATTACCGTGATGTTCTGGCTGTTGTTTTCTTTTCAAAGTACGTGTAAGTTCTTTACCTTATTGTTTACCATGAAGACATTTAAAGGTAGTATTGTACATTTGATAAAATTGCATATGACATCATTACTGCAATTTAACGTCTCAAGTCACATTGAATTTTTTTTGCTGGAATTTTTCATAAATAAACAAATAACATAGTTGCGCGGAAAGCTATGTCTTGCCCTGTTTTGCCTTTGGCTATTACGTTGCCATTATTTCCATAAGTGACCATTAAATGTAGAAAGGGTATTCCAATCAATGGTATGGAGACATGACACAGTAGTCGTTTTCAAGAGGATAAGAATCAATAGGTTGAAAATCATGACCTTGAAACTGTTCCAATAGGGGCTAGCATGTATTGACTTCATACACATATACATTGGGTGTTTGCATGCTGATAAAATGCGTCTGTATATATATATATATATATATGTTTGTGTGTGTGTGTGTGTGTGTGTGTGTGTGTGTTCTATGGTGGGCATCTCGATGATCTGGTTATGACCACGGAGTTTTGTCCCCAGGGACAGGAAGACACTATGGAACATAACCCAGGGTCATGACTCTAGGGCAAGGTTGGTTTAGAAAGAATGTGAACTGGTTATAACCACAATAGTCCAAATATGACAGCATAATTTATGCCAATTCGCAATATACTGTAACAAAATATACAGAAATTAGTGGTTGCTTTAACCTCATATGAGAAAAGGACTCGACATTCATGAAAAATATTACTCACCACTCACTCAATATTAACTACTGAAAGCTTCATAAAGTTCCAAAGAATAGTTTTAGATTAATGGGCAATGACATTGTTTTATTGATGGAATTTCAGTCCTTTAACAGTCTTACGTTTGGAACACTTATTACTGAAATTAGCACCTGACCCTTTGGTTAGGAATTGAAAGAATATGTTCCAAACACATGTTTGTCCAGAAAATGCCGCGGTTCAAATCAAACCCTTTTCTCTACACCGAAGCTGACATCCAGGTTTCATTTATATTGATAAATATAGGTTTGATCATGAGCACTCAGAAATTTAAAGTTATTTAACTTTTAATATTATGGTGTTTGCATAGGTGTACTATGGGAACTGAATTAGTATCGTGACTCCTATTGGAAGAACCAACGTGCCAAGCTTATGTCCCTTTCCGGTTGCCCTTTTCTTAGCTGTCTTGCATACGATCCGTTACGACTTCAATATTGAAAATACTTGTATGTTAACAAATACTCACTTGAATTATTTCTAGGAAGCAAAATCGTAACAAATGTTTATCTAGATAGTCCCCGCTAAAGTAACCATCTTGCTGCTTTTGTCGGAATAGATCAATTCAGAATAGTAGGCATTGTTTCTTGAGGACACTCCACCAAAATTCAACACGCTGATTTGCCCTGCTGTCTCCACATATAACACTGTTGTTACCAGCACGGTTGTCTTGATGACTTCTCCTGAGGAAAGCTTGCATTTTGTGTAAGACGGTATTCTCTACTCCCATGTCAGTGCGCACTATTCGAGGACAACCTTTTTGACACTTAACCGCTTCTATGAAATAATAGACAATACTACGTGCCATTCCTCCGCCACTAGCCTGTAACCAAATTATATTTCGGGAAAATCCATCAACGCATCCATTAATGAATATTCCGTATGGTTTTAGTTTATCATTAGAATCTATATGCCAGGTGTAGTTGGGCCCATGATTAAAATAAATACGGCGTCGCAAGCGTCGGCTTTTCCGCAATTCGACTCCTTCAGGATCAATAATTTGCAACTTAACTTTGACACTTTCACGATCGACAACAAGAACCTCAATACAACATTTCGTGTACATCCATCTTTATCCATGCAAACAACCAGACTTCTTTATCTGTTTCTGAAGAAATGCGGCGACCTGAATGAGATCTGTCTCATTTTTCTTCCTGTAGAGTCGAATATTCTTCAATTTTCTTTGCAATGTGCGCTGCTTCTTACGATCTGATGTTTATATGCTAAAAGTTCTAACATATATTTTGTGAAACATTTAATCTAAAATAGAATCTAAGCAAAGTATCTATGTCCAATATACCCCACCATGTTCTACAAATCAGTCTAGATGTATACCTTATGTATAAGAAATGAGTCTACATCCTATCTCGTAATAATGCAATACTATCTCGTAATAACGCAATACTATCTCGTAATAACGCAATACTATCTCGTAATAAGGCAATACTATCTCGTAAAAACGCAAAGTTATCTCGTAATTACGCATTACTATCTCGTAATAATGCAATACTATCTCGTAATAAGGCAATGTTATCCCGTAATAACGCAATACTCTCGTAATAACGCAATATATTTACTATCTCGTAATAACGCAATACTATCTCGTAATTACGCAATTCTAACTCGTAATTACGCAATAATTACTCGTAATTACGCAATGCTATCTCGTAATTACGCAATACTATCTCGTAAGAACGCAATGTTATCTTGTAATAGCGCAATACTCTCTCGTAATAACGCAATGTTATCTCGTAATAACGCAATTTATCTCGTAATAACGTAATACTATCTCATATAAACGCCAAAACATTTTTCAGTAATAAATAAATTATGTTGGATTGCACGCTCTAATCGATCATAATTGGTCATGAGAGATAACACATGTGGAGTGGCGCTAAGACCATAGACAATTACCTCATGCGGCTTTCATTTTTGTTTTAGCTTAAAGCCCCTGGTTTTTGTTATCCAAACCATGGATAATATTCCATGTAACTCTATATATGTCATCTTGAACGTGTTCTTTACTTCAATTTTGAATCGATATGTAAGTTTTTTTTTTTAGGTTTGTTTCCTATTTCTCTTGCGTTTGTCTTTTCTTGTAAACAGAAGTAAAATAGTTGTCACTCAGACAAACATTTGGTACATTAACAGAGGTATAAATGTGATTAATAACAGTGATTGATATTAAAGGTACATTTGTGGGCACTATTACCAGGTAGACTAGGGATCATGATTCAATAACTTCCATCCAGTTACTGGTTTTTGAGTTTTTATATGTTTATTCATCATAAGCAAGAACGTTTTCTATTTATTTCAAAACGTTATAATTCCAAATTGCTTGGGAGGGAAGTGACCTACTAGGTCCTTTGTATGCATTCACATCTTCCCTACTGTATACAAGACCTCAACCGTTTCTCTGTCCCTGTGTAATGGTGTATCCTTGACAGTGAAATAGAGTATCATTATGGTTAGCATTTAATTTGGTTTCAGTAAATCATAAAACACGTATATTATTTCCTTGAAAGAAAACATTAACTTAATCCGTTTTATTTTTCCCACTATACTTTGTGCATGTAAGTGACCTCTATTTAAACATTTTGTATTTGATTTTATTAATCAAGTATATGAATGTCATCATGCAACGGGGTACTCTATTAGATTGTACATATACTATTGTTATCATATTGATATTATATAAGGTGGCCATGTAAATTAGGTGGCCTCTGTGTATTTTACGGTATCTGTGTATTGTCTTCCATTAGCATCAACAAGTAAAACAGTTTAAATATACATTATTTGGTAAAATAAATAATCATATAACTCAAGTGTGCACTTCCTAATTTGTGCAAAACCCTACTGACTTAAATATTAGAGTCTATTCCAAGCTATGTAGTACCATCCATTTTTTAATATGTATCAATACTTGTTTTGTAAGGTAAAAATAAACAATTACCCACATTCTTGTCTGCATTGTTTGAATTATGTTTAGTACAAGCTGCACACCATGTCTTCCTCCCATTCCCTCTTCGGTGTTTGATTCATGCCTCGTCCTTCATTTTCCTCTTTCTCTTAAAAGTCGTTCTAGAATTGAGCTTGAGAGTGTGCTGATTTAAGTCTCTCTAATGATTTTTATATGTAAAAATATTTCATAATTTGACAACTATTATTTTTATATATCAAACGTCTGGGAATTTAGTGTTAATTAATACCTGAAAAGTGTTTTGATGTAAAATTTGTATAGGTCGGATCAGGTCAAGTGTTGGTGGGTGGGTGTGGGTCAAACGTTTAAAATGGCCACGACTTTCCTCAAATTAGCACCAATGCAAAACCTAAGTGTCTATAACTCAGGGTGCATATTACCCAAGAAACATGCGCAAGAATATTACGGTGGTCAATCTTCCTTTACCAAGTGTGTGTGTGTGTGTGTGTGTGTGTGTGTGTGTGTGTGCCGGTTATGATCCTGCCCTGTATTGTAGATCTGGATTCCATACTCTATTCCCAGAGTTCTCTTTAAATGTTATTTAAAACCTTTTATACGTAAAGTACAGGACACAAATAGTCTTCCATTTGTTTGAAACAATAGAGAGATTGATTTTAGGGATCCGCTGGTGACAATCTGATTAGAGTTTATAAACGTATTATTTGTAAATATCTTAGATTCTTTAAGTTTATACAATTGAATGGTGGGAACTGTCTGACTGTTTCAGTTCAACAGTGCTCATTGAGCACATAAAAACCTGGGGTAACTGGTTCGAATTCCTTTCCTTAAGAGTAATTAAAATCAAGCAGTTGTGTGGGCATAAAACAGTGGTGCATGCAGGGCGGAATAATAATATATTAAGGTGTTTATTTTACACGCTTTCCTTGACATGCATTAATGTTATTTTCTAGAATAACGTTTACATAATAAACTATTAATTGACTGTTTGGGCATATGCTTGTCTTCCTGCTGAAGATTTCAAGCCTAGCAGCAGAGGGGGCGAATCCGACTTCTGGGATAGATTTTAAGCAAAACATTTTAAGTCTCCTTTTGCCAAATGGAGCCTTAACGATTTTAGGGCCCTATTTGTCAAATTAAGGGGAACCAGAGAGGGTGCAAAAACCTCTAAAAAAATCGTCGTCGCTGCCCCCTATGGATTAACCGAATATTTTATCCGACACGATATCGTGTCCGAGGGTCTGCTAAATTTATAGTCACAAATCCATGTTGGATTGACTGAGTACGACTAAAGAATTTTCTAAACTGATTATGATCCATATCACCGCGCACCAAGTTTGCCAAATATTTTGTAGTGTATAAGTATCAACTCCGTTAAACACACACAATACATTGCAGTTATCTCTGATCACCTTCGGAATTTGTGTATACCATTGAGTGACATATATCACGTCTGTGTTTTTATGCCTGCCTCTGGAAAATATCCTAGCGGGATTCTTTTGATTGTCTAACATCACATTGTCGTATACGAGTAAATTGTTAATATCTCCATTAATATCATCAATGCTCGGTGCTTCATCGATATCGGTTATAAACTCAATAATACCCTCGCCAGATTCTTCTACCGCGCTGTCGTTAAAAACTTTTAAAACATTGTAACATCGCTGATCGCCTACACTAGGAGCTATCAAATACAACTTGTCCCATTTCATCCATCTCGTTATCAAATTAAGTAGCAGTTGTGTTTTGCCACTTCCAGATGGTCCGATTATAATCATTCTAATTGAATTCGGCAACATCACACGGTATTTAATAGGTTCTCGTCGTCGGGTAGCTGAATAATTAATTACATTAATGTTGTTATATATAAATTATGGATCTATATTGTGTGAAGTGTAAGGCGCGTACTGGCACAGATGACTTGACGACGATTACAACTAAAAATAACCAATCAGCACTTTCTGGTAAGTGTGTACAATGCAGTACAAAGAAATTTAGATTTGTTTCTATCAAATCTGCAGAAAATGCTAGCATTTCTGATGATTTAAAAAAAAAACGAGGAGGTGATATTGCAGCAAAGCTAACTAAACTTCCAGGGGCACCATGGGCTAAGTATCCAGGAGAAAAACACTTTCCAGGATATAGTTATTGTGTACCCGGAGCTAGACTCCATATCCGACTCAACGATCAAAACCATCCCCGACCCGGTGAAGAACCAATAAACGCCATTGATAAGACGTGTCATGCTCATGATGTTGCTTATAAAAGCAGTACTCTGCAACACATACATATCGCAGATGTGAAATTGATTCATGCGTCGAATTCTATCACTGATAAATCCTTCAAAGAAAGGTTGGCTTCATGGTTAGTAAAATCGGCAATGAAAGGTAAATTGATGTTAGGTGCCGGTAATTAATAACAACATGGAATCTATTTACTATTCTCCAAAAGGCAGCAATCGGTAAACTCGCTAGCGCTGCGAAGGTGAAATATACTACAGCGGCTAAGTGGTTATCCAAACAGGCAATATGGCAAATTTATCTACCACCGCCTAAACAAATTAACTACTCGGTTTTTAATGTGACCGTTCCTAATGAAGTTAATCAAGCTGCTATACTATTTCTGCCGCATGATGGTGGTTACAAGTACGCGTTACCTGTAGTTGATGTTGCGAGTCGATACAAACAAGCAGAACTGCTAATGACAAAATCATCAACTGAAGTGGCTTCTGCATTTGAAAGGATTTATCGGCGGGGTCCTCTGCGCTGGCCAAATTTATTACAAGTTGATCCTGGCAAGGAATTTCAGGGTGCAGTGTTATCTGCAATGAAACATCACAATGTCACCATCAGACGAGGACATACTGCACTATATCGAGATCAGGCAATCGTTGAACGATTTAATCGTACACTTGCTGAGCTGTTATTCGGATATCAATACGCAAAAGAATTCATCCAGGACAAACGATCTCGTGAATGGGTCAAGAGATTACCAGCTGTGATTACCGCGCTGAATAACTAGATTACTCGAACAATCAAAATGAAACATAACAAGGGGATTAAAAAGAAGTATATACCCGTACAACCACAAAAAGATCTTTCAAAACAACCAATACTCGGTAATATCACTGTTAGGTATTTATACGAACCAGGAGAGCTTGAAAGCGGCACAAAAAGGGTTACTGATTATATTTGGAGTGTCATCGTGCACAAAATTTTAGGCATTACACGATCTACGGGTAGACCAGCAATCTATAGATTGGATTCAACTGCTCCTCAGCGCGGATTTACTCGTGAACAACTACAAGTGATAACCGAGGATACTCAATTACCACCGCGTGGTCTTAACTAGCACCTCTTCGTCTGTTGCATTCAAGAGAAGTCAGCATCACAGTATCCCTGGTATGGCCAACGCTACTATATTTTTTCTGTCCACGGTAAATTGTCGTGAATCCTTATCCGACCATCACCAACTCATTATACAATTGCAACTCGCGCAGTGATTATTCTGTTGTTGCTTCAGCGTGATTATTAATTTAGCATCAATATCAAATTCTCTGTTATTTTTTTTATCCTGCTGTTTATAACCAGATAGCTTTTTTCTGATTATGTCCTTGACGTTGGTAGTGTCGTTATCATCACCTGACTCTTTCAGGATAACTCTTCGAAGCTGATTTATTCTTCGTACTCTGGACACTGCAAGATAAATTAAATTTGACCACTCAATGAGATTATCCACTATCCAAACAATTGTATCCGATATAGTTAATCCCTGTGAAGAATTTATCGTCGCTGCGTAAACTAGCGTCCATGGGGATTTATCAGCGCGTAATGCATCTTCGACGACGCTGATATCAACCAACACAATATCATTTAACACTAATTCTGCTTTTCACGTTGTCCTGGAATATCAACTTCGATATTTTGTCATCGTGTATCGTTGGGTCTATAACACAACGGCACTGGAAGTGTTGCAAATGTACATTGATGCGTTTCAAATAACTTCATCTGAAGTGTGTCTCTGACTATTTTTGTACTTGCTATTATCAAATCCTTTGGTCTCCACGCTTCCCAGAAATCATTCATGATAGTTTCTGAAATTATTGTTCATCAAGTGCTCTATGGTCGGTGTTAATTTCTTCATAATAGTCTACACAATCCTTTAGCCAATCATGTGGCGATAAACCGACAAATGGTGGTGGTTGGACATGATCTGCGCACATGACGACTTTTGTGTTCGTGTGCAATAACCAATCAAGAAATTTTTGTAAAGCATCTAACGACACCGTGCATATTTCATCCCAAATGATGACTTCAGGGATTAATTTCTCACCCATTCGATCAGGAGTCCATTCATCGCCTTTCCATCGAAATAAACTGTGATAAGTGCAAGCATTAATTCCTCGTTGTTTCATCTCTCTGGCAAGTCTGTGTGTCCGTGTTAGCACTATCATGTTTGAGTTGGAAACGCTAGCGTTTCTACGAAATAACTCAATCGCGCGAGTCGTCTTTCCTGACCCGCCACAGCCGTTTAAATAAACTGTTTTATATCTACAGATCAGATGTCTGCGGTGCATTATATAGTTCTGATATCTGATTATTTTTCAAGTAATTGTTTTCAATCGTAACATCAGCTGATTCGGAATAATCACACGCTATTTCCCGTTTAATTCTCCAACATCCCCAACTCTAGTCAGAATTTGTGAATTCGGCCCCTTCTTCCCTGTGTTTCGTGTCTATGTAAAATGAATCAGCGGCGACTCTAACCGCAGTGTCAGGAAATCTATTTATCATCGAAAATAAATTGATAGAAGCATAAGCCAGCATAGATGCTGTCAAATGTGTATACTGAAGATTATCTCCGTCTGCGTAAGTAACAATTGTACCAAATTTTGTTTCATCGAACAAGAAAGCGTCTTTACGATCGACGTATATACCCTTAGATGTTATATACGTAATTATAAAATCGTATTCGACGTTATCTATAATCAACCGTGAAGAATATCTGTTATTGTCGTATTTTCCACCTTGAGTGAATTTACCGATTATTATTCTACCGAGATCTTTTGCGTCTTTGTTTCTGATTTCAAATAGCTGTTTGGACCATTTGACGATATATTCTTCGTCAAGATCGGGAAACTGTTTTCGTTGTTCGCTGATTATACTATCTAGACTATCGGGTTGTAGTAACCAGATCTCAGTCTGAGCTCGATATGATATAATCGCTTCACTGACAATCAGCGATATCAGCATGCTACAAGCAATCATATACCGTAATAGCACTATTGGCATCCAATGTTTTTCAGACATGTGTCTACCAATCCTAACATAACATCACGGATGTAACCCTGTGGCCAATTCAAATTATACCACACGAGCGAATCCGGTTAAATCAAAATCAGGCAGTGGTCCATTAATAGCAGCACGGGTCATCTCGTGTGTGGGATCTTGTATTGTCTTAAAAATCGTTTAAAATATCTAGCGCATTCTCCGTACCCGAGAAAACTCGCAGGATAACACGCGACTATATCGACTGTAATATTACTTTCACGGTCGTATTTTGTATTCCATAATCCACCATGGTTATATTCTATACAACTTGATTTGATGTCTGTGAGAAATTCAGCTCGCGTTGGTTTCCACGACTTTCTCTTTCTCGCAAAATGAGCTGCAACTGACGCAATTGTAAAACAATTTGTTAGTAATTGCTCGTCGTCGAAACTCTCCGTGAAACTACTGGCTAGTTTTTTCATTGCCTGTTGGAGGGCTTCAGTGCGGTATAATTATCCATTGGGTCTTAGAAACTGATTGAATCCGCCTTCGGGGTTTTCAGCGCTGTGAAGTAACCACACTGATACATGATCGTTTTTACTCAACAGATGAATAAAATCGAACAATTTGGTCTCAGAGAATTCTGGAGTGGAAAATTCTTCGGGTATATATTTTATTGTTCGTTCCCGCGGGAATATTGTTACCGCAGATGTCCATTCGTGTTCGTTATGATCAATAATTTTGATTGGAGCTCCATTTGATTTATATTTTGATTCGTATAATATCTCGCCGGTTATCGTCGCTACGGTTATTGGAAATCTTAACGATGTTTCTAATTCAGCTATATCCTGAATCAATGCTCCGTTTTTCTTAACTGTTAATTCCCATTCGGTTATTTTTATGCGTCGTAGATCAGTCAATTTGTTCCCCCGTGATGCATTTGTGAAGTGTTCTATTATTCGTTCTGCTACACAATTGAGTGGCAAAGCCACTGACGACAGTTTCATGGTTTTTAGTTTTTTAATACTCGGTTTATCATTTAACGGATATACCCCGTAAATAACTGCTGTTACAGGATAAGATCTCTCGTAATACGGTTTGTCAATTCCAGTCAAAATTCCTGGTTTGGAATCTCGACTCACAGTGACAGTTTTTTTATCCTTCAAGAAGGGTTCAAATTTATCACGAATAATCCAATCTCCGGTGTCTGAACGAATAATTAATTTTATTCTTAAAAAAATACCTTTTTCGAAGATGTGAAATTATCACTGCTGCGTTTTTATCGTTCATGGTAGCATCAACTTCACCAATGATTCGAAATGTCGACCAGCAGTGAGATGCTCCATCACGCTTGAATTCATTAAAACAATCACGAATATGTAGTTATCATGGTTCTATCACGAATTTTACTATTTGGCTTATCAGAGACTATCGAGATTGAATTTAGCATTTTAGGGGGTAGAGCGTGCTATATTGGGAGATGTTCCCGAGACGGGGACAAGAAAAAAAAGTCTCTTATTGCTGAACTTGAAAAAATAGCAGCGGAAACTGAACAAACAAAACAAGCTGTACAAACTTCAACGGTGAAGAACTACCTAAATCAAAAGAACAGTAGATGATTTACGCGTGATTTACGATGAAGGGTTAGCAGCAATTGATGAGACTAAACTAACAGAAATTCCTGCGTTTGTTGTTACGACTTATGCAAACAGAAAAAAGTGTTGAAACCAGAACATCATAAGTATGTTAGGAGTATAACTCATTGGGCTGATATATTCTACAAAATCAAAACTAAAACAAGTCAAATTGATACCGATAATGTATCATACATAGGATATATCAATGCGGTGGGGACAGTGTATAAACAATATGAAGAACTAAAACAACAACAAAACCGCACAAATTACAAGGAAAGCGACAGCAACCTTCAAAGAAAATATCTTTCTCACCTACAAAACCACCCCAAGCTTCGAATAGAGATAATGATGATGAAGATCTTAGTTATTTACAAGAAACGGATTTAGAAAAACTGGATGCTAGTAGCGGGGAAGGATTTTCAAAAACGTCCGAAAAGTTATCATTGAGCGAAGCATACAGTAGCACTTGTGCGAAAGGGTACTGATAATGATGCTAAAGTTATCTTAACAAAACTATCATTATGGATGCCAGTGTTAACTCCATCAATCACCGCAGAGGAGCGATTACTATCATTTATGGATCAAGGAGGAAAGTCGTTGTTGAGTTGGTTATCAGTGACCACGGATATTAAACAGGATAATGTTGATGGTACATTTACATGGCACCTGGCATCAAAACAAGGTGTTTCAGTTCCACGTGATATATTTATTGCGTTACAGAATAATGAGCGAGTTGGTAATCAACAACGCAGCCATATATTTGATCAGGTAGGCGTTCATGAAGTCTCGCTGAGAATAAACGGACAACAGGAACCATCCGAGGATATACAACTTGATTACACCACTAACCATATTGCGCGTGTATATCATAATATGTTGTCATATATGGCACGTGATCAAAGTGTTGATACTGGTTTGCAAATATCACAGTTGGATTTAGAAAATCTGTATCCGATCTATTACTTTTCGTTGGAACATCTTGATTTAACAAGACAATCTGTCGTTGATATACACTTTAGAGCCCGTGTACTCCGTCCTGGTGGTATTGCTAATTACAGAGCGGTTGCTGTCATTCTCAGCGACAAATCAATGCCACTCGAAGGTGTTGGTGGAAGAATGAGAGTGATAGATGCACAAGTGGAAAGCATGTAATTTAAATCCTTCAGATTTTTCCATTGAATTGCTTCGCGATTTATAATTAATCTGTTATTGTATTATGTCATACAGTGATATCGGTGTTACATGACCCCAGGTCAACTCAAGAAATTGCAATCAGAATCGGCTAAGCGATGTGGAACTACAATCACGTTGAAACCCAATCAGATGTCTGGCGAAGCGAATACATTATCGCTGACATCTCGTCAAATAAAACAATTTAATGATGCGTTCGAGGATAAAAAAGGCGTTCAGATCACTATCTCTGCAGCCGCGATTGAAAACATGATTAAAATCGGCGGTATATTCCCGTTGTTAGCTGGGATTTCAGCGTTGATTTCCGCAGCTGCCCCAGCTATGGCTAAAGCGGCGGAGCTAGGAACCGCTGGGGCCGCGGCAGGGATGGCACTAAAAAAGGCAACTGGGTAGGGTTATAAAAAAAGGGAAAGGGTCTAAGACAACCAGGAACCCCACATTCATGGTACAGCGGGAGATCCGTTCAGGAAAAAGGTCTGAGAATCCCAGGAACGGTTTACTAACTCAGAAACCTTTGACTGAGGAACATATTGTTCCCATGTCCAATTTTGATTTACTCGATGCTGCTAAAAAAATCGCGATTAAAAACTTCAGAGGTGTCTTTATGAAAGATCAGTTGCCGGCACAACCAAACAGCGTTGAAACCGGTATTATTAATCTCGATAACAGTACCGGACCTGGAATGCACTGGGTTGCATACGCGATTGATCCACGTGGGATTCGATTCATATGGATTAGCGCCACCAAAATAATTTATGCGTTATATAAACCGCTTAAAAACTCCTTATTTTTATTCTACGCTACCAACACAACAAATGAATGATCCACCAATATGCGGCCGTGAAGTATTAAATGTCCTTGGCGCTATTTCAACATCTGGAAAACCACCTCATGTTGTCGTAAATGAATACACGAGTAATCACTTTTTAGAGAAAGATGTATAGAATAACATGATTGATATTTGGGGGAGATCTTTATCAGCGCTGAAGAAACCTGGTGCCGCTGGCACTGCAACCCGTGATGTAAAGAGAATAATCGAAGATGAAATAGCTGAGACGTTGAACTTAACAAGTGTTGATCCCGGGGAAATAGTTGTATTTCAAGATCGTCAGGGTAAATTGAAAACTAGTATTGTTTCTCTGGATGATATTTTGGTTAAACAACGAAACGCAATCGAGAACACCGTTGCGCTATTTTCTGATCAAGGTAAACTCAAACCGGGTGTACTTTTCTCGACGATTACAGAAAAATTAAAAACTCTCAACGATGAGTTGAAAAATTCTATGTTGGAACTAGCAACACCTCAATCTAGAATTGAAGAACACGGAAAACAGCTTTCAAATTTTTGTAGTTACATCGTAGATAAATTTATTGGAACCATGTTGGATACAATTGAAATAAAACTCCATGATATTAAAAAATCCATCGATGAGACGAAAAACTTCATCGAAGCAATGAAAGATGATTTTCCGAGATTGATAACAATCATTGAAAAAAAATTTCTCATGAGAAAACCAATAACGTAGTATACACGATCCAACACGGATCATTTGAGCAGCAAAGAGGGTGAACAGACCAACCTTTTTAGACAAATATTTCGTAAGCGATTGGGATTAAAACAAAATCTTACGATGATAGTGGTCACAAACACGGGGGGGGGGGGGGGGGGGGCGAAACTACAACGTTCCAAGGCGACGTTTTATAAGCGGTCAATCTTACAACGATGTTGTCATTGTCGTTGGCATCACCCTCTCTGCTGCTATGGGTTAATAATGAAAATCACTACGATTTCAACCGAATATTTGATCGAGTCCGAGACGATATCGTGTCCGAGGGTCATGCAGATTTATTGTTACAAATCCGTACGGGGTTGACTGAGCGTTACTAAAGAAATTTTTAAATTGATTATGATCCATATCACCGCAGCACCAAGTTTGCCAAATATTTCTAAGAGTATGAGTATCAACTCCGTTAAATACACATAATAAATTGCAGTTATCTCTGATCACTTTTGGAATCTGAGTGTATCGTTGAGTAACATATATCACGTCAGTGTTTTTGTGCCTGCCTCGGGAAAATATTCTAGCTGGGTTTGTTTGTTTATCCATCATCACATCGTCGTATACGACTAGATTGTTAATGCTTCCATCGAGGTCATCCACGGATGGCGCCTCGTCAATATCGGTTATAAAATCAACGACGTTCTCGCCGGCAATCTCTGAAGCGTTTTCATTAAAATCTTTTAGCACTTCATAGCATCGTTGATCATCCACGCTAGGAGCAATTAAATACAACTTATCCCACTTCATCCATCTCATTATTAAATTGAGTAACAATTGCGTCTTGCCGGAACCAGATGGCCCAATTATAATCATCCGGATAGAGTTTGGTAGCGCTGCATGATGCTTAACCGGTTCTCTTACTTTAGTCGCTGAAAAATCAATTATATCCATATTTCTATACATAAATTATGGATCTATATTGTACGAAGTGTAAAACGCGTACTGGCACAGATGACTTGACGACGATTTCAACTAAAAATAACCGATCAGCGCTTTCTGGTAAATGCGTACAATGTGGTATACAAAAATTTAATTTTGTGTCTATGAAATCCGGAGATGTTTTAAAAAAAAACGAGGAGGTGATATCGCATCCAAATTGGCAAAGCTCCCTGGAACTCCATGGGCAAAATATCCCGGAGAAAAGCACTTCCCAGGATATAGCTACTGTGGCCCTGGAACACGATTAGATATCAGACTCAATAATCATAACCAACCCAACCCGGTGAAGAACCGATAAACGCCATTGATAAGGCGTGTTACGCTCATGATGTCGCATATAAGAGCAGTGATTTGCAACACAGGCATCTCGCAGATGTGAAACTAATTCATGCGTTAAATGCTTTTCCTGATAAATCTTTCAAAGACAAATTAGCTTCGTGGTTGGTAAAATCAGTTACGAAAAGCAAATTGATGTTAGGTGCCGGTAATTATTAACAACATGGAATCTATTTATTATTCTCCGAGGGGATACTGGCGGGGTAACGCTGCAATCAATAAACTCGCTAGCGCTGCAAAAGTGAAAAAGGCCACTGCGGCTAATTGGTTATCCAAACAGGCTATATGGCAAATTTATCTACCGCGTCCAAAACAAATTAATTTCTCGCATTTTGATGTTACCGGACCCAATGAAGTTCATCAAGCTGATTTATTGTTTTTACCACATGACAACGGTTACAAATATGCGTTAACTGTAGTTGATATTGCGAGTCCATACAAACAAGCAGAGCCGTTAAAAACAAAGTCGGCCACTGAAGTAGCTTTTGCATTTGAAAGGATTTATCGAAAGGGTCCTCTGAGTTGGCTAAATCTGTTACAAGTTGATCCTGGCAAGAAATTTCAAGGCGTTGTTTTTTCAGCGATGAAACATCACAATGTCACCATGCGACGAGGATATACTGCGTTACATCGCGATTAGGCAATTGTAGAACGATTTAATCGGACTCTTGATGAGCGGTTATTTGGATATCAATACGCGAAGGAGTTTATTCAGGATAAAAGATCCCGTGAATGGGTTAAGAGATAACCAGCTGTGATTACCGCACTGAATAATGAGATTACTAGAACAATTAAAATGAAACCTATCAACGCGATTAAAAAGAAGTCTATACCTAAAATGGAAATTCAAGAGATTTCACAAAAAGATTTCAAAGAATCAATTCTTGGTAGTAATGTCACTGTTAGGTATTTATATGAACCAGGAGAACTCGAAGGTGGCAGAAAAAGGGCTACCGATCCTATTTGGAGTGTTACTGCACACAAGATATCCGGCATAACACGATCTACGGGTAGACCTTCAATCTATAAATTGGATTCAACTGCCCCTCAAAGGGAATTTACTAGACAACAATTACAAGTAATACCCGAGGATATTCAATTACCACCGAATGGTCTTAACTAGCGCCGTTGCGTCTATTGCACTCAAGACAAGTCAACATCACATTGTTTCTGACATGACCGAGACTGTTTTTTTTTCTGCCTACGGTAAATTGGCGAGGATCTTTATCCGAATACTGCCAACGCATTATACAATTGCAACTTGCGCAGTGATTATTTTGTTGTTTCTTCAAAGTGATTATTAATCCAGCATCAATGTCAAAGTCTGGTTGTTTTTTTTTGTCTTGTTGTTTGTAACCGGAGAGTTTTTTATCAATAATGTTAACATCAATATCATCCATTGTTGTGTCATTATCATCGAAAACAATTTTTCGAAGTTGATTTATATTTCGAACTCTGGATACTGCAAGATAGACTAAATTTGTCCATTCGATGCGATTATCTACCATCCAAACAATTGTATCCGATATAGTTAATCCCTGTGAAGAATGTATCGTCGCTGCGTATCCTAGCGTCCACGGGGATTTATTAACACGCAATGCATCTTCAACGACGCTGATATCAACCAGCACAATATCATTTAATACGAGAATTTGTTTTTCACTCTGTCCTGGAATATCAACTTCAATATTCTGTTTTCGTGTATCCGAAGGCCCATAACACAACGGCACTGGAAGTGTTGCAAATTTTTCTTTATGCAATTCAAATAACTTCATCTGAAGTGTGTCTCTGACAATTTTTCTACTTGCAATTATCAAATCGTTTGGTCTCCACGTTTCCCAAAAATCATTCATTGGAGTCTCTGAAATCACTTCACGCGCTATTTCACACTGGATTCTATCCGGTTGTAATCTAATTAGCGTTTTGAATTCTCGTAATCGTTCATCAAGTGATCTATATTCAGTGTTAATTTCATCATAATAGTCTACAAAACCCTTTAGCCACTCATGTGAGGAGACACCGACAAATGGTGGAGGTTGGCCGTGATCACCGCATATGACGACTTCTGTGTTTTTGTTTAACAACCACTCAAGAAATGTTGGTAATACATCTAATGATACTGTGCATATTTCATCCCAAATTATGATTTCAGGAATGAATTTATCACCCATACGCTCAGGAGTCCATTTGTCACCCTTCCATCGAAAGAAGCTGTGATAAGTACAGGCATTTACCTCTCGTTGTTTCATCTCTCTGGCGAGTCTGTGAGTTGGAGTTAGGACAATCATGTTTGACCGACGAAATAATTCAATTGCACGAGTTGTCTTTCCTGACCCACCACAACCGTTTAAATAAACTGTCTTGTATCTACATATCGGATCAGAGACAGATGTTGCATTAGAAAATTCTGATTGAATTTCAATACGGTTACAACAAAGATATTTATCATCCATGGCAACGTCTGCGGATTCACAATACTCATGTAGTGTTTCCTTTTTAAATCGCCAACGTCCCCAATTTTCCTCGGGATCTGTGAATGTCGCTACAGCTGATTTGTATTTATTGTGTATATATATCGAATCAGTGGCTACTCTAACTGCGGTATTAGGAAATCTATTTATCATCGAAAATAGATTAATACAAGCATAGGCTAGCATAGAACTTCTCAAATGTGTATACTGGGAATTATATCCATCACAGTAGGTAACAACCGTACCTAATGTTTCACCATTGGATAGAAAAGCATCCTTACGGGATACAAGTTTTCCCTGTTTTGTTAAACCCGCTACAATAAAATCGTATTCAGCGACGTCTATGATCAACCTCGAAGAGTATTTTGCATTGTCGTATCCTCCACCCTGGGTAAATTTACCGATTATTCTTCGTCCAAAATCTTTTGCTTCTTCTTTTTTAATTTCAAATACCTCCTTAGACAAATTCATGATTTCTTCCTCGCTGAGATCAGGAAATTGTTTTCGTATTTCATTAATTACTTGATCTAGATGGGGTTGTGGTAACCAAACTTCTTTCTGAGCTCGATAGGATATAATCGCTTCACCGACAATTAACGATTGTAACATCTCACAATCGATCATATATCGTAGTAACACTATTGGCATCCACGCCTTTTCAGATAGGTGTCTACCAAGCCAAACATAACTACTCTGATGTAACCCTGTAGCTAATTGGAATGATATCACACGAGTGAATCCAGTTAAATTAAAATCAGGCAATGGACCATTAATCGTAACACGAGTCATTTCATGCGTGGGGTGTCCAAATCGTTTAAAATACTCAGAGCATTCTCCATATCCGAGAAAACTTCCAGGATAACACGCGGATATATCAATTGAAATCATACCATCGCGTGAGTATTTTGTGTTCCATAGTCCTCCATGACCGAAATTGACGCAACTCAATTTAACGTCCTCGAAAAAATCACTTCTTGTTGGAAGCCATGAGTTTTTTTTCTTGCAAAGTGAGCTACCACTGATGAAATAGTAAAACTATTCGTCAATAGTTTTTCATGGAAACTCTCTGGTGAAAAATCATTAGCGGTTTTTCTCATTCTGTTATCTAACTCTTCAATGCGATATAATTCACCATTTGGTCTTACAAATTGATCGAATCCTAATTCGGAACCAGCACTACTAAGTAACCACACTGACACAGGATCATCTTTACACAACGCGTTAATAGCATCGAATAACTTCTCTTCATGGAAAACATCCCCGACGAACTCCTCGGGGATATATCTCACGGTTCGTTCTCGTGGAAATATTGTTACTGCAGTTGTCCACGCGTGTTCGTTATGATCAATAATTTCAATTGGAGCTCCTCGCGATTGATATTTCGGTTCGTATAATACTTCTCCGGTTATTGTCGTTACTGATATCACTGGTCAACAGTGAAACCATTACTGACTTGAAAAGGCCCTAATCTGTAGTATTTTTGTTTTCCGAACACGAATATAACCGTGAAATTTTTTTATTGGCTCTCGTTTTGAAGATATTCATATACCTCATTTTCTATGTTTCACTGTGTACATTTCTCCAGTAGGACTGCAGCAACATCCGGAATAATGATGTAACATTGCATAATACCATCATGCTCACATCATCCACAGTTGATTGCATCATTTTCTGATGCAATGCAATACTAATGCCATGCGGCTGCTGATGTAAGTTGACGTCAGCTGTGTACTATACATGTGTAGGCCTATTATACTAATGCCAGGCGGCTGCTGAAGCTGACGTAAGCAGTGTACTATAGAAAGCCCAATCAGATAGGTTCAGCATTTAAAATATTTTAGACGTTGTGCGAGACAGTTCAAGCTACTGTTACATAAAACATATTATTTTATCCATTTACGTACAATAAAGAACAGTAATGCCTCGAAAGTGTGTTAATACGGTGGACAATGTTTGCTATATTTGTGGCGAAGTGACATTTGCCAACCAGAAGAAAAGTATCAATTCTCAAGTGAAGAAGGCATATCATCTTTACTTCGGACGCAAGGTTGGTGACCAAGACAAGCCTTGGGCTCCGCATATATGCTGTGCTACATGTGCAACACAGCTTTCACAGTGGTTGAATTGCAAAAGGTCATCAATGCCGTTTGCAGTCCCAATGGTGTGGAGAGAGCCAAGCAACCACCTAAATGACTGTTACTTCTGCTTGGTTCCTCCTCTTCCCGGCGGAATAACGAAGTGAAAGAAGTCGAGAATAGTCTACCCAAACATTCCGTCTGCATTGAGACCAGTTCCACATGGTGAGGGACTTCCTATTCCAGAACCTCCAGCAGAATATTCTCTTGATTCATCTGACGAAGACAAAAGTGAGTCGACCTGTTCTTCTCTTGGTCCATCAGCATGCAGTGATCCAGATTTTCACTGTGGTGCATCATCTACCCCACACAGAATAACACAGGAAGAACTAAATGACCTGATTCGTGATTTGGACTTATCAAAGAACAAGGCAGAATTGCAAGGATCAAGACTCCAACAATGGAATCTTCTAGAAGAAGATGTCACAATTACTGCATATTGAAAGCGCCACCAGCAATTGGAGCCTTTCTTCAGAAAGGAAAGCAATCTGATATTCTGTTCCGATATTGTGGGCCTCATGAATGCTTTAAAAATCACTCATGACCCACAAGAATGGAGACTATTTGTGGACTCTTCGAAACTGAGTCTCAAGGCTGTGCTTTTGTACAATGGAAACATTCTTCCATCTTTTCCAGTAGCGTATGCTGTCCACATGAAAGAGACATACGATAACTTAAGGCAGCTACTGAATTCCATTGAGTATAACAAGTAGAGCTGGCACCTCTGTGGTGATTTGAAGGTAGTTGCCCTTTTAATGGGACTGCAGTAAGGATATACAAAATACATGTGTTTCTTATGCGAGTGGGATAGCCGAGCAAGGGAAATGCACTACATGAGGAAGGAATGGACTCACAGGCAGAATGTAGCCATTGGAGAGAAGAATATCCAATACCCAGCTCTGGTTGAGGCTCAGAAAATTTTGCTACCACCCCTTCACATCAGACTAGGTTTGATGAAGAACTTCGTGAAAGCCATTGACCGGACTTTGCCAGCATTCCAATATCTGCATGAAAAATTCCCTCGACTCAGATTAAAGAAGGAGTTTTTGTGGGTCCTCAGATTCGAGAGCTTGGAAATGTTAGGGCAGAAAACTATAAGGAACTAGTAGAAGACATGTTGATGAAGTATAAGAAACTTGGCTGCAATATGTCTCTAAAGATTCACTTCCTTCATTCCCATTTGGATTTCTTTCCTAGCAAATGTGGTATTGTTAGTGATGAACACGGCGAACGTTTTCATCAAGATATCGCAACAATGGAACAAATATACCAAGGAAAATGGTCCACTACAATGCTGGCTGACTACTGCTGGACACTCCTCAGAGATGCTCCCGAACAGCTGTACATGAGACAGGCGAAGAAACCTAAGATGTAGTCAATGACTTGATTTTTTATAGGTAGGCTATTACAGTTGACCATTTACTATTGGAATGCATTTCGTTATGTAAACATTAATTTCTTGCAGATTACAAAAAAATAGAGCCAATTTTGCAATTTGACTGTCATATTCGTGTTCATCACATACAAATTGATAAGAATTGACTAATTTTATTTCAGTAACATGACTTTTGTAAACATTTGTTGTCCAGTGTTATTATTATTTATTATTTAAATGTATATTTCTTTGATCTTGATCATCTTGGATACAAGTTATGTCAGTTTATTCATTTTTTTAACATAATTAATTGTCTCGCGTTGTATTAGTTTGAACCTCTCTCATAATCCATGATGAAATAGTTTAAAGCAAACAAACAAATAGAGGCAACTAAAAAATCTGCTTAACGTTTAACCTACTTGAAACGCGTGTCATTTTTGAAAGAAGCGAGTGTTTTACAAAATATTAGATTTATTGTTTTTCTATGGGATTGCAAATGCCGGAATGGACAAAAAGTTGTATATCTCTGGACTATACAAAAGAATGCCTGATAATAGTGACATAAATTTAATAAATAAAATGGAAATAGAGTTGTTAAATAGCGAAGAGAACTGTATCGTATTTTAAAACGTATGGTAGTATTAAGATTGTTATTCGTTTTCTATTGACATCAATATTATGAACTGAGAAAGAAATTAAGCTTGTCGGTACGCTTTAGGATGTAGAATACACGGCAGCTTTTCTAAGGAAGTGAAGAATGTTTGCACAATCAAAATGATATGTTTGTGGTCATTTTCTTGTGAGACATCAGCCGTAAGAGAAGTCTCGATATAAGTTATGTTTGAACCAGATAGGTGCAAGATAATACGAAGATGCCCAGAGAAAAAAGGGTCAGTGTAAGGTTGAAGCACTAACATAAGTCAAGTGATATTAACCGATATTAAAGGTTTAGATGAGCTGGTGAATTCAGGAAGTAAAGAATTTAGATATGTCTTGAAAATATCTTGAAGACGTCTTGACTGTTACTTGAAAATAACTTAAAATAGGTTGAGTTATCATTTACTAAACCTATAATTAAATTGGATAAATGTAGTTGGTGAAAGCTAAAGTTATGTCCAAGGTCCCTAAATTACTAGAGATGATAACGTCAGAAAGGTAACAAATTCATTGTAGAGTTTGGCGTTGAAGGTTGAAGATAACTTTGTAAATATTCATAATTATTTGAAAAATTACGAAGGGAAATAAAATCATGACAAAAGTACGGTTTATGTTTCCGATTTAGGAATAAGTATCATGTGTATCAGCTCTCGTCCGAGTCGTCATATCATTTTTTTCAGGTGTGGGGCATAACTTGAAGGTTTGTTAATTTTCGTATTTAGGCATACAGCAATTTTACAGCACATGTCATCCCCACAATGACGTCCATCGTCTCGTCATCAAAGTCATATATCATTGAACGTTGGGAAAGGCTTGAAATCAATAGCAGAAAAACAAGCATATGCCCAAACAGTCAATGAACAGTTTTTTATATAAACGTTATTCTAGAAAATAACATTAATGCATGTAAAGAAAAGCGTGCAAAATAAACAACTTAATATATTATTATGCTTACTGACTTATTTATTATTAAAGAGGTTTTTGCGACGCCCTGCATGCAACACTGATTTATGGCTACACAACTGTTTGTTTTTAATTACTCGTAAGGATATTAATTCGAACCAGTTACCCCAGGCTTTTATGTGCTCAATGAGCACTGTTGAACTGAAACAGTCAGACAGTTCCCACCAATCAATTTTATAAACTAAAAGAATCTAAGATATTTACAAATAATACGTTTATAAACTCTAATCACATTGTCCCTAGTGGATCCCTTACGTATAAAAGGTTTTAAAAAACATTTAAAAACGAATTTGCTAATAGAGCATGGAGTCCAGATATACAATTCAGGGCATGATAATAACCGGCACACACACACACACACACACACACACACACACACAGATATACACACTTGGTAATGGAAGATTGATCATCGTAATATTCTTGCGCATGTTTCTTGGGTAATATGCACCCTGAGTAATAGACACTTAGATGTTGCATTGGTGCTAATTTGATTAAAGTCGTGGCCATTTTAAACGTATGACCCACTCCCAGCCATTAACACTTGACCTGATCCGATACGTATAGATCTTACTTAAAAACACTTTTGTGGGATTAATGTACACTAAATTTCCAGACGTTTAATACATGAATATAATAGTTGTCAAATTATGAAATACTTTAACATATATAAATCATTAGAGAGACTAAAATCAGCACACTCTCAAGCTCAATTCTAGAACAACATTTTAGAGAAAGAGGAGAATGAAGGATGAGGCATGAATCAAACACAGAAGGGGGAATGGGAGGAAGACATGGTGTGGAGCTTGTACTAAACATAGTTCAAACAATGCAGACAAGAAAGTGGATAATAGTTTATTTTTAACTTGCAAAACAAGTATTGATACATAATAAGTATGGATGGTACTACATTTCTTGGGATAGACTCTAATATTTAAGTCAGTAGTGGTTTGCACAAATTAGGAAGTGTATACTGGAATTATATGATTATTTATTTTACCAAACAATGTATTTGTTTTAACTACTTTACTTGTTGTTGCTAACTTACACTCCAAATGGAAGACAATACACAGATACCGTAAAATATTCAGAGGCCACCTCATTTACATGGCCATCTTATATAATATCAATATGATAAAATTAGTATGGACAATCTCATATAGTACCCCGTTGCATGATGACATTCATATAATTGATATTTGAATGCAAATACAAAAGTTTTAAATAGAGGTCACTTAAATGTATACAGCATAGTGGAAAAAATAGAACGGATTAAGTTAATGTTTTCATACAAGGAAATAATTTACGTGTTTAAGGATTTACTGTAACCAAATTAAATGCTTACCATAATGATGATCTATATCACTGTCAAGGATACACCATTACACAGGGACAGAGAAACGAATGAGGTCTTGTATACAGTAGGGAACGTGTGAATGCAGACAATCGACCTAGTAGGTCACATCAAACCAAGCAATTTGAAATGATAACCTTTAAATAAATAGAAAACGTTCTTACTGATGATAAATAAAACAGATATACAATATAAAAACTCAGAAAAGGAGTAACTGGATGGACGTTATTGAATCATGAGGCCTAGTCTACCTGGTAAATGAGCCCACAAAGGTAACATAATTATCAATCACTGTTACTAATCACATTGATACCTATGTTGATGTACCAAATGTTTTGTCTAAGTGACAACTATTTTCCAAAATCAAAGCAAAATAGAAGTTCAAAACGACCTATATAGAGTTGCATGGAATATTATCCATAGTTTGGATAACAAATATTAAGGGCATCAGACTAAAACCACCATTAAAGCCTCATGAGGTAATTTTCAATCGCCTTATCGCCACCCGACATGTGTTATCTCTCATGAAAACTTGTGACGCCAATCACTATTCGGGTCATATTATAATGCTTGGCAGGCTACACGTGACCTGCAGTCCTTATGTTGGAGACTCCTGACATAGATTAAGCTCACGAGGGCATTTTCAATGTCCTAAGGTCCGCACCGCCTTTGTTATCTATCCTGATAACTTGTGATACCAGTCATTTTGCTGTCAATAGGACACAGATTAGAGGGTCACATGTGGTCCACATGCAGAGGGTTTGATACCCCTGACTTAGATGAAGCTCTGAGGGACCGAACTGACTGATTTATGGATGTAGTCTCTAATCATGAACCACTAAAAGTACATCAATTAAAGCGTGCAATCCAACAATTTATTTAATATCGAAATCCTAGATACTATGTAGCCACGAAACAATTGAAATACGGTAAACTATACACAATATAAAGTATGGAGAAATAACATAACACATATGATTTAAAATGCTTAGAAAACCTTTTTCTCAATCAATGCTTGAAATAAAAAGAGCAAAGCAGATTTCATTTGAAAAGTTTTTAATGAACTCATTGGGGTAGCATACAGAAGTCAGACAAATAAAATTCACTCAAGTCTGGAAATTGTCACTAACGTCACTGATGACACTGGCATTGAAAATGTTTTCGATACTTTCTGTTTACTAAAATTACCACTACGTTCAAGGAACTAGTAGTTGAAAATAAATGTAATGATTTTAGTGAACTGAGCAATCCCTAAATATGTACGTTTCTCTGTCATGTATCAACCAAATGTTGTTACAATATGTCTCAGTAAACGTGATACCAAGAAAGCTACAGGACTTGAGGTGATCGGTCCACCACTTATTAACACGTCTGCCTCAGCTACATCAGATACCATAACTTTCATCATCAATTTAAATACTGCAACCTCATCTGTGCCCTATATATGGACAACTGCACAATTAATAGCTATGCATAATTATGGTTTTAATAATGAAGCTGATAATACCAGCCAATTTCAATACTACCAAACCGAGTAAAAATGGATTGAAAAATATATCCATAACTCGTTCTTGTCCTATTTAACGAAACTCGTGCTGTTACACCCTAATTCATTAGGCTTTAGGCATAAATATTAATGTGAGACTGCCTTGATCACTATAACTGATATGTGGCTTCAAGCATTAGCTCAGAGTCGAATAATCGGATTTGTATTTGCAGATTTCATGAAAGTTATGACAAGGTGGATCATGGAATCCTCTTAAAGAAACTGAGCATTTACTAATTTAATGAAAGCAGAATTCGATAGTTTACTTAATACTTAAGTGAAATAGCATATCATCGTTATATAAATCATGTTCTGGTTGAACCTGGAATAATTAGATATGGAGTACCACAAGATACAATTATAGGTTCATTGCCACTTGATTCTAAGAGACTCAATATAATCTACAGATGTTTATGCAGATGACACAACATTGCCAGATATTCAAATCAGAAAACAGGAACTAAATATTCTTTACAGGATACCCTTAATAAACTGGATAACTGGCGTACTTGCAGTGGTATAGTGGTAAATACTGGTAACACTAAACTATTACGTATCTAAACACATTAAGAAAAAATAAACCTTGATAGTGATGAACTATGTTTGACATGGAAGATACAAATTTACAAATGGTTTGTCATGATAGACTACTTGGTGTTTTGGTAAACAATAACATATCATGGACTGAACATATCAAAACATGCCAGTAAAATGTTAATGGCTTTACATTAGGATACGAGTGTTATAAATGAAGGTGCAAAGTTAGCACATATTCCAACTTTACGATTCAGGCAAATATCAATCCAGAACGAAAGTAAGGAAACTTTAGCATGTTAAAAGTATTACCTTTTAAAACTTGAATTCGGTTGAAAAAAGCCAAAATAATTTTGCTATTGAAGATTTACAATCAATATTCCAGGATATGCTATCTGGTAATACTCACCACCTGCGATCCATGGCTATCAAACATTCCCATACCAAAAAAGGATTGATTAAAGTATGTTTCAAGTACTAAGGAACTTTGCTCTGGAATAGTATTCCATTTGACATTAGAAATGCCAACTATGCTTCCTTCCTCCGAACCTAATGTATACAGTGGCGTCAGAGATGCAGTTAAAATATATCAATATTTTTGTATGATGTATTCAAGGTAAATTAGCTAAAACATTTCATATGTAGATAGTAGAGATCTACTCTAGTGACATGAAAATATTCAATACAATTAATGTTGAAATACTCTTTTTCCAAATGATAACACAAAGTTTATGCAATCTATCTTTGGAGTTCAGCGATTATACCTGATTAACTGTACAAAATTCATGTATCCATATAAGTCTTGAAAAATAAATATTACACTTTTTTTCATCGTTCCTAATTTAATGCATGCCTTAATGTGTATTTGAAAAGCTCCAAATATTCTGTTAAAATAATACTATATATTAGTCGCACTTTGATCATAGATTGGGTAATTTACAGTAATTAGTATCATCACAACGGAGAAGTTGCAAAATATTGCAAAACATCTTTCAGCAAATGACAACCGCACATACAGCAGCGCATGTATGCATATGTTTATAAATATAAAAAAGACTTATTCCCCGTCAAGTCTTGGACAAGTTGTCCTAGTACATAGTATCTCTGATATACATTGTATACGATTAGCAGTAATGTAACAATGTACGTTATTATTTAAAACGATTGTTTCTAACTGATATTTGACACGAGTGCACATAAACATTTGAGTAATGAGAATAAAAAGAAATTTTCTGACAAACCTGTCTGAGGTGCAATGAAAAAGATTGAATTAAACACCGTTTATGTTGATTGAGTTATCTTCAATGACCACCTAATATGTTAGACGTAAAGTTGTTTTGAAAATCGGTTCAAGGGTGCAAACAAAATGTTGATTTTCAACAGAAAAAACTCTGGTAAATAGAAGCATTAAAAATGTAAATATAAAGCTTCCCCATACATAAATTAGAACTACACTGCTCATATTTATTAAAAGAAACAATTTCTTTCTGTCACAGAATTCACGTGTTTGCTTCACAACTGAGGAACAACCACTAACGCAGCAAGGAGAGAAGATATTACTGAGATATGAGGCCAGATCTTAAATGAAGGCTAGTCCGATCGCACAGGAGCAATTTACAGGGAGATGCACAAGGCTTAAACGCAAATCATCGGAAAGGTAGCGCAAACAATCAAGTCATTCATTTTTTCTTTTTTACCTTCGTCTTTGTTTTTATCTCTTAGTTTCTCGACTTACCCAATAGTTCAGGGACAACATGTACAGGAGATACATTAATTCAAATCCTTCTGTATGAATAATCTCAACATTATTAGTTCAAATAGGTTGCACTTTAAGATATGTTTTACTTCTGCTGGTTGTAACTCACCTAATATCTTAACATTGTACAAATCCAGCATATATATTGATATGTGACATATACACAACCAAATATATGAGATTATCCAGACCATAAGACCCTTACAAAAATATAGCATTTGTCAAGACTGCCTTTTCACTTTCACCTTGCAAAAATAAATAATATTAATATCACCTGATCAAAATACCGATTTTATATTCTCTCTCTCTCTCTCTGTCTCTCTCTGTCTCTCTCTCTCTCTCTCTCTCTCTCTGTTTTGGGTCGAACTACTCCTCATCCATTATGATTAAAATCTGAGCTTCTGTCCACGACCCAAACACCGTTCACTCGTCCGGTACAGATATCTACGTCTATGTGCAAGAACTACGTAATTCTTGATATTCAGGTAAAAAATAATTCAATATAAGATTGAAAAGGAACTACTACCTGCCTTGGGATGATGTTACCTCTTTTGTAGACTTTGGTGTGTTTAAACTATTCTCAAGGTTTTAGACAATGCTTCCAACAATTGATTGATCTTTAAACGATATGTACCATAGTATGAAAGACGTAGCAGATTTATACTGATAAATATATACAGTAATATCTAATGAACTTCAAAACGGCATTTACTGTATATACACAGACATACCACATATAAGGAAGTCACTCTGCATCATTCTTAACAAACCTAATCCTAATATGTTGCGATAATTGTTTTCCTAAATGTACATATTTCTAACGGTCAACATTTGACACTTTCTAAAACGAATCATTGTGTAACTCGTCTGGGGATACTTCCCTGCACATAATTAGTTTTTAAACTCCCTACAACGCGTCTGTGGATACCTCCCCGCATATAAGTATGCTTTGACGCTATGTTGTATCCCATTATCGTTACCTTTTGTAGCTTGATTTGTACAATGTTAAGATATTAGGTGAGTTACAGCCAGCAGAAGTAATATATATATATATATATATATATATATATATATATATATATATATATATATATATATATATATATATATATATATATATACATATATATATATATATATATATATATATATATATATATATATATATATATATATATATATATATATATATATAGATATATATATAGATATATATATATATATATATATATGCCAATATTTTAATGTCTCGTTTGAAACGTTAGGTGCGATAGAAAACTTGCAACAGGAGTTATTTTTCAGGATAAATGATTGAATCTAATTTGTAATGCATTCGTGAACGTCCTGATGTGCTTGTCTGATTTTGTCTACATATCAAGAGTTTTAAGGAAACTATATTACCCCCGTTTATATTTCTAATTCCTCGGCACAGATTACCCTAACCAACTGAAATCGCATAAATCATGATAAATAATTCCGTGTTTCAATGTTATTTTCTCCTAGCACCCCAAGCATGTGTCCTTTGTTTTGTATGTACAGTGGTATATTTAATCCTTTTTTCTAATATGTTACCAGGTGTACAATCACGATAAAGGATTATCATACATTCCTCCTATTTTCATTGGTTGTTAATAGAACCTACTTCTGTAATTGTTAATTTTGAAAAGAATGCCCAACAGTATGACCAGTGTTGTTTTTTATTTATTGTACCCTTCGGCAATGCTCGTATGTATGTAAAGCGTGATGACGTTGGTTTATCTCAGTTAAGCAATAATTGTTGTTCTTATTACGTGTTTCTTAACACTAGTACAGACACAGACAAATTATTCTTTTCATGATCTTCACTCAGATCAGAATCCCATTTATAATGGTCGTTAGGCGTATACGTGCAGGTAGCATGGATATACAAATGTGTGTTACAATATCAGGCTCTTTCTTTACAATAAACGGGTTGACATTGAGAAAATATATTGATATGTATTTAATCTAGTTTGAATAGAAATATTTCAAAAGACAAAGATAATCGGTATTTTGATCAGGGGATATTAATATTATTTTTTTTTGAAAAGTGAAAGGGGAAAAGTGGTCTTGACATATATTATATTTTTTGTAAGGGTCTGATGATCTGGATTATCTCATATATTTGGTTGTGTATATGTAACATATCAATAGATATTCTTGATGTGTACAATGTCAAGACATTAGGTGTGTCATAGCCAGCAGAAGTAAAACACATCTTAAAGTACAACCTATTTGAACTAATACTGTTGAGGTTATTAATACACCAGGATTTGAATAAATGTATATCCTGTAGATATTGCCCCTGCAGTTTTGGGTAAGTCAAGATACTAAGTGATAAAAATAGAGAGGAAGGAAAATAAGAAAGATTGAAAATTAAAAAGGAGGAGGTTTGTAATTCATTTGTAAATTATATGTCATTTGTTTAAGTAAGGTTATGTTTAGCTTGCTAGTTTGTAGGATGTATTGCAAATGCTTATCGTGTGTGTAGTTAAAGCTGCGTGCAATGTTTTCCAATGAGCAGATATTATGAAGGGATAAAAAAAATTTGTCTTGTGTGGATTGTGTTTTATGTTTTTGTAGGCTTCTATTTTACACCTTCAGTTAGCCACCTTTTGCTGCGGCTTTTGCTGTTGTTACTATTATTTCTTTTTTAGCGACCCATATGCAATGTTGGGACAGAATTGTAATCACTTGTTGAAGCGAAGTTTGTTTTGGGGTTGTTAGGTTTTGGTCATTTAATTTAAGGTAATGTGTTTTTTTTCAATTGTCGACTAGGTCTAGTATCCTGACTAATGGTGTATTTTTCGTCATCCTAAGGATTGATGTTACCCTCATTAATGTTAAATCTCTTTAAGTCGTACTTATGGTTTGTTTTGGCTGTTTCTGTATGGGAATGGCATTGTCTCTAACACACAATGAGTTACATACAAGTACGATTTTTATATAATCAATCTCTTCTTGGTACTAACAATACTTTCCTAATATAGGAAGCAGTTAATCAGAAAAAGAGTCAGCCTGATCAAACCAGTTTTCAACCAACCCACCAGCGTGAACTTTGAATTTCTGTTATAATCCTTTGACGTTTTAATATTTTTATGCGACTTTGGTCAATGGATTTTATTCGTAGTTGTCCTATCGTTTGCAATTTCTGATATGAACCTTATATAATATGTGCACATTATTTTATGTTGGACATTTTTCGGAAAACCTTGGGCGATGAGTTGGACAAGTAATTTGTGTGAGATTTAAAAACACTTACTACTTTGCTGTACCCTAGGCATCACTTAAAATATACATGATTTAAGGATTGACTTATTTTATACCAGGAACCCATCTTCTAAAGTTTTTGACTAATATAGTGTTTCCGATCTTTATCCTACTTATAATTAGTTTACCAATAGGAGTAATCAATGTGTAGTGGTATTGGTGTTCCTGTTGATGTGTTGTGCATTTTGTTGATGTACCAATTATATTGTCATTGTTTATCAGTTGTATTCATAATTATATGGTTTATTTCATGGTTTCGAAAATTTATAATTTGACTAATTTAGCTGCCCTCTCTGTGTATTTCTCTGTCGTCGTTTCCAGTATACTTTGTTTACAAGCCAGCGATCCAACAGTGTCTTGCAGTGCACATCCGCAATAAGAACCGAAAGTCCACTGCTGAAACCACTGCCAACATCCACGCTGACAACCATTTCAAGAGTAATTTCCCTTTATTGACATTAATACGATGAAGAAGAACCAGAGATAATAAATATGTTACCTCTGTATCTTCAATTAAAGTAAAATAACAATATTTCTTTGTGCAAGGAGTTCTGTAATATAAAGTGATTATTTTTTTCTCACAACTAATTGAAAGGCATATGAAATATCTCTCTCTCTCTCTCTCTCTCTCTCTCTCTCTCTCTCTCTCTCTCTCTCTCTCTCTCTCTCTCTCTCGCCTTGTGTCCTGTACTCTCCCGCTCTAGAGAGTGGTTATTATCTATCATGCTTTTTTGAACTTTGGATTTCTGTTATAATCCTTTGACGTTTTAATATTTTTATGCGACATTGGTCAATGGATTTTATTCGTAGATGTCATATCGTTTGCAATTTCTGATATGAACCTTATATAATATGTGCACATTATTTTATGTTGGACATTTTCCGGAAATTATTGTGTGATGAGTTGAACAATTAATTTGTGTGCGATTTAAAAACACTTATTACTTTGCTGTACCCTAGGCATCACTTAAATTATGCTTGATTTATGGATTGGCTTCTTTTATACCAGGGACACATCTTCTAAAGCTTTTGACTAATAGAGTGTTTCCGATCTTTATCCTATCTATAATTAGTTTACCAATAGGAGTCATCAATGTGTAGGTGTATTGGTGTTAATGTTGATGTATTGTGCATTTTCTTGATGTACCATTCATCTTGCCATTGTTTATAAATTGTGTTCATAATTATACGGTATATTGCATGGTTTTGAGAATTTATAATTTGACTAATTTAGCTGCCCTCTCTGTGTATTTCTCTGTCGTCGTTTCCACTGTACCTTGTTTACAAGCCAGCGCCTCGCCTTATGCGGGAAAAACTATTATAAAAACTGCACCGTGAGATCGCTCGTGACAATATGTTACACTAACATAGCGATTTGTAGTAGTTGGAAACGGTGGAAATTGCAGCACTGTGGTTAGATGAAAATGAGAAAATGTAGAGATTATGTATTCAAAATCTTTCTGATCGAATCCATATAAATGTTGATATATTTCTCCAAAATGATTATAGTTACTTTACGTGCATTGTGGAGATTTTGACCCATTGGTATACATTTCGGCCTATTCTGCATACATCTTGTCTATCTCAGATTGAACGTATAACCTCAAGCATATGTGGGTTAAAGTTTATCGCAATACTAAAAGGCAGTCAGGCTAGTTTTAGGTAAAGTACACGTACATGTCTATTTAGTCCATTTGAATGACTTGTTTGTTTGTGCTACCTGGCCAATGATTAGAGTTTAAGTCTTCTGCATCTCCCTGTAAATTGCTCTTGTGGGATCCGACTAGCTGCCATTTCAGATCTGGCCGCATATCTCGGTAATATCTTCTCTCCTTGCTGACTTAGTGGTTGTCCCTCAGTTCTGTAGCAAACACGTGAATTCTTTGTCATTAAGAAGTTGTTTGTTTTAATAAATATGAGTATTTTAGCTCGAATTCATGTATGGGGAAGCTTTAGATTTACATTTAATGCTTCTATGTACCAGAATTTTTTCTGGTAAAAACCAAAATTATGTTTGCTCCCTTTAATCGATTTTCAAAACAACTTTACGTCTAGCATATTAGGTGATCATTGAAGATAACTCAAGCAACATAAACGGTTCTTAATTCAATATTTTCCCTTGCACCACAGACAGGTTTGTCAGAAAATTTCTTTTTATTGTCATTACTCAAATGTTTATGTGCACTCGTGTCATATATTAGATATAAACAATCGTTTTAAATAATAAGGTACATCGTTACATTACTGCTAATCGTATACATTGTATACCTGAGATAGTATGTACGAGGACAGCTTGTCCAAGGAATGGTGATATATTTAACTTTTAACGGGGAATAAGTCTTTTTTATATTTATAAACATATGTATACATGCGCTGCTGTATATGCGGATGTCACTTGCTGAAAGATGTTTTGCTATATGTTGCAATTTCTCAGTTGTGATGATACTATTTACTGTAAATTACCGAAACTAGGTCAACGTACGACTAATATCGTCGGCATCCGTCCGTCTTCGAGAGACGATGGTGTAGCTTCCGATTTAGGTGTCCTATCTGCATCTTCGGGAGTGGCTGAAGAGTCCGACCCTTGAGTGACAGTCTCTGTTGCACTTGCTGCAGGTGTATGCTGATGCTTGCTGAGGATGTTTTTGGTTGGCCTTCCTCCTGGCTCTCTTTGCAGCGAGGTTTGGATTTCTCATCTCCTCAACTTTCTGAGTGCCCTGACTGACAGCAAGACGCCACGCGCAGCGGTCGTCATCACAGCTCTCCCAATTGTTTATGTTGATGTTGGCTGTCTTAATGTCCTTTTTGCAGACATCTTTGTATCGCAGACGTGGCCTTCCAGTCGTTCGTGCACTTTCTACTAGCTCGCCGTACAGCAGGTCCTTGGATATGCGGCCTGGGTCAATTCTCCTAAAATGGCCTAGCCAGCGAAGGCGCCACTCGCTGAGAATGGAGAACATGCTGTTCATGCCGGTGCGTTTCAGAACCACTGTGTTGGGAACTTTGTCCTGCAACTGGATACGCAGAATGCGCCACAACCATCTCAGGTGGAAGCTGTTGAGTTTCCTCACGTGACTCGCATAGGTGGTCCATGCCTCACTGATGTAAAGGAGTGTGTTGAGCACGCATGCCTAGAAGACGCGCAGTTTGGTCTTCTCGGTGAGGTTGTGATTGTCCCAGACCCTCTGGTTCAGTCTCGCCATAACTGCTGATGCCTTGGCAATCCGGCCATTTACATCAGTATCAACGGAGAGCGAGTTGGAGATGGTGGACCCAAGGTATGTGTAGTCCTCAACAACTTCCAGGTTGTAGCCATCAATGGCGATGGTGGGAGAGAAGTCTGCGTCCTGCACCATTACATTCGTCTTCTTCAGACTGATGGTCAGTCCGAACTCCTTGCAGGCGTGGGAGAGGCGGCATACTAGCTGCTGCAGTCCATCTTCCGTATGTGATGTCAAGGATGCATCGTCGGCAAAGAGCAATTCACAGATGAGAACCTCTGTAACGTTAGTCTTTGCACGTAGACGGGCGATGTTAAACAGCTTTCCGTCAGTCATGGTGTGTATATACACAGCCTCGCTGCAGTCCTTGAAGGCGTACTGGAGTAGAACGGAAAAGAAGATGGCAAAGAGAGTTGGCGCAAGGACACAGCCTTGCTCCATTCCGCTGCTGACTGGGAAGGCCTGTTGCGCCGTTGAAGCACACTGTAAGGTGCATGTTCTCGTGGAACGATGTTATGATAGCGAGCAGTCGTGGGGGGCAGCCTATTTTCTTAAGAATCCTAAAGAGTCCGCTCCGGCTGACCAGGTTAAATGCCTTGGTCAGGTCTATGAAGGCAATGTAGAGGGGCATCTGCTGCTCACGACACTTCTCCTGCAGCTGTTGTAGTGAGAAGATCATGTCTACAGTTGACCTGCCTGCTCAGAAGCCACACTGGCATCGGGGTAGACTCGGGATGCTAGGGTCTGCAAGCGCGCCAGGACGACACGGACGAACGCCTTTCCAACAATACTGAGAAGAGAGATGCCCCGGTAGTTGTTGCATTCACTGCGGTCTCCTTTGTTCTTGTATAGAGTGACAATGTTTGCATCTCGCATGTCCTGTGGGATGTGTCCTTGTCCCCAGCAGAGGCAGAGGAGTTCGTACAGAGGCTGGATTAGTGCTGGTTTCGCTATCTTTAGGATTTCAGGCGGAATGCCGTCACTCCCAAGGGCCTTCCCACAAGCGAGGCAGTCGATGGCTTTACTGAGCTCTTCCAGGGTTGGTGGTGTGTCTAGTTACTCCAAGACTGACAGGTCTGGGATGGCGTCTAGGGCGGTGTCAGTGACGACGTTTTGGGTTGCATACAGCTCAAGATAGTGCTTAACCCAACGCTGCAGCTGTTTGTCCTGATCTTTGATGACTTCGCCAGTCTTGGACTTGAGTGGGGCGATCTTGGGGGTGGGAGGGCCTGTTGTCTTCTTGATACTCTCGTACATGCCCCTTGCATCCCCGGTTTTGGAAGCTATCTGTATACTGGTGCAAAGGTTCAGCCAGTAGGTGTTAGCGCAGTGACGGGCGGCCTACTGGGCATTTTCCTGGCAGTCCTGAGTGTCTGGAATGTACCAAGGCTAGGCGCAGCCTTGTAAGCCAGGAGGGCTTTCCTCTTTGCCTCAGTCACGGGTTCCATCTCCTCCCAGCTGGCCTCATACCAGTCTGTGTTTGTGTGCTCTTTCTTCCCATAGGCAGTAATGGCCGAGTTGTACACAGCGTCTCGGAGGTGGGACCACTTGGAGTCTATGGTGTCAAAAGGTGTCTCTTTGGTGAGATCCTCGTGAAGTTATTGATGAACTGCTCTGTCTTCTCTGGATTACTTGCACAGCAGGTGTTGATACGTGGGCGACCATTCTTCTTGGCGTGGTGCAGTTTCTTGTGTATTATTCGCACCTTGCGCACCTAGTATTATTTTAACACAATTTGGGGATTTAGAAATACACATTAAGGCATGCATTATACAAAAAAGATGAATACAAGTTTAGTTTTAATTTTACAAGATTTAAATGGATACATGAATTTTGTAGAGTTAGTCAGATCTAATCGCTGAACTCCAAAGTAAGGTTGCATAGACTTAGTGATATCATTTGGAAAAAGAGTATTTCAACCTTAATAGTATTGCATATGTGCATGTCACCTGCGTTGATCTCTACTATCTTTATATGAAATGTTTTAGGTAATATACCTTGAAGCCCTCATACAAAAGTATGGATATATTTTAACTGCATCTCTGACGCCACTGTATACTTTAGGTTCGGAAGAAGGAAGCATACTTGGCATTTCTAATGTCAAATGGAATACTATTCCAGAGCAAAGTTCCATAGAACTTGAAACATACTTTAATCATTCTTTATTTGGTATGGGAATGTTTGATAGCCATGGATCGCAGGTGGTGAGTATCCTGGAATATTGATTGTAAATATTCAGAAGCACACTTGTTGACTATCCTGTACATTATGTTGGCTTTTTTAAACCGGATACAGTTTTTCATAGGTACCAATTGTAACATGCTAAAGTTTATTTACTTTCGTTGTGGATTGATATTAGCCTGAATTTTATTGTTGGAAGATGTACTAACTTTGATATGTTTTTATTTTTTTAATTACTCAACACTGTGTTACACCAGTGTAGATAGTGTTCATGCAACTGTTATAAAATAGTTTTCTGCTCCTTTCATTGATTACATTCGTATCCTAATGTATAATGTAAAGCCATTAACATTTTCCTGACATGTTTGATATGTTCAGTCCATGATATGATATTGTCTACCAAAACACCAAGTAGTCTATCATGACAAACCATTTGCTGATTTGTATCCTTCCATATCATACATATTTAATCACTATCAAGCTTTATTCTTTATTGTTGTGTTTAGATACATAATAGTTTAGTGTTACCAGTATTTACCACTATACCACTGCAAGTACGCCAGTTATCCATTTTGTCAAGGGCATCCTGTAAAGAAATGTCTAGTTCGTGTTTTCTGGTTTGTATATCTGCCAATGTTGTATCGTCTGCATAAACATTAACACATGATATTAATAGTAATGGGCCTGGAATTGTGTCTTGTGGTACTCCATACCGAATTGTTCCAGGTTAAAATAGAACATGATTTATATAACGATATTATGCTCTTTCAGGTAAGTATTAAATAAACTACCTAATTGTGCTTTCACCAATTTAGTAAATGTTCAGTTTTTTTCAGAAGGATTTCATGATCCACCATGTCACAAGTTTCATGAAATCCGCAAATACAAATCCAAATTATTCGACATTATCAGCATCATTATTAAAACCATAATTATGCATAGGAATTAACTGATAAGTTTTCCATATTTAGGGCACAGATGAGGATCCAATATTTAAATTGATTATGAAAGTTATGCTATCTGACGTAGCTGAGGCAGACGTTTTAATAAGTGGTTGACCGATAACCTCAAGTCCTGTAGTTTTCTTGGTATCAAGTTTACTGAGACATATTGTAACAAAATTTGGTTGATACATGATATAGAAACATACATATTTAGGGATTTTTCAGTTCAATAAAATCATTACATTTATTTTCAACTACCAGTTCTTTAAACTTAGTGGTAAGTTTAGTGAACAGAAAGTATCGAAAACATTTTCAATGCCAGTGTCATCAGTGACTTTAGTGACATTTTCTAGACTTGAATGAATTTTATTTGTCTTACTTGTGTATGCTACCCTAATGAGTTCATTAAAGACTTTTCAAATGAAATTTGCGTTGTTTTTTTTATTTCAAGCATCGATTGATAAAAATGTTTTCTAAGCATTTTCAATCATATGTGTTATGTTATTTCCCCATACTTTATATTGTGTATTTTTTACTATATCTCAATTGTCATCGTGACTTCATAGTATCTAGGATTTCAGTATTAAATAAATTATGTTGGACTGCACGCTTTAATCGATGTATTTTCAGTGGTGCATGATTAGAGACTTCATCCATAAATCAGTCAGTTCGGTCCCTCAGAGCTTCATCTAAGTCAGGGGTCTCAAACACGCGGCATGTGGACCACATGTGACCCTCTAAGCAGTATTCTATGGTCAGCAAAATGATTGGTGTTACAAGTTATCATGATAGATAACAAAGGCGGTGCCGCCCTTAGTCCATTGAAAATGCCTTCGTGAGATCCATCTATGTCAAGGGTCTCCAACATGCGGATTGCGGGTCATATGTAATTAGTCAAAGAGTATAATGTGACCCGCAAATTGATTATCGTCACAAGTGGTCATGAGAGATGACACGTGGGGTGGCGCTGAGGCCATTGAAAATTACCTCATGTGGCTTTCACGGTGATTTTAGTTTGAGGACCTTGATCTTTGTTTTGCAAACCATGGACAATATTCCATGCAACTCTATATAGGTCATCTTGAACTTGTTCTTTACTTCAATTTTGGAACGATTTGTAAGTGATGGTTTTGTTTCCTATTTCTCTTGCAATTATCTTTTCTTGTAAACAGATGTAAAATAGTTGTGACTCAGACATACATTTGGTACATTAACATAGGTTTCAATGTGATTAATAACTGTGTTGATATTTATGTTACCTTTGTGGGCTCATTTACCAGGTAGACTAGGCCTCATGATTCAATAACTTCCATCCAGTTACTCCTTTTTTGAATTTGTATATTGACGGGTAAATATGTTTATTCATCATGTGCAAGAACTTTTTCTATTGATTTCAAAACGTTATCATTTCAAATTGCTTGGGAGGGAAGTGACCTACTGTCAGCATTCACATATTCCCTACTGTATACAAGACCTCACCCGTTTCTCTGTCCCTGTGTAATGGTGTATCCTTGACAGTAAAATAGAGTATCATTATGGTTAGCATTTAATTTGGTTTCAGTAAATCCTAAAACAATTATTTTATTTCCTTGGAAGAAAACATTAACGTAATCCGTTTTTGTTCCTCCACTATACTTTTTACATTTAAGTGACCTCATTTTAAACATTTTGTATATGCTTTCATATATTAATTATATGAATGTCATCATGCAACGGGGTACTCTATGAGATTGTCCATATACTACTGTTATCATTCGAAATTATATAAGGTGGCCATGTAAATGAGGTGGCCTCTGTATTTTGACGGTATCTGTGTATTGTCTCCCATTTGGAGTGATGGTTAGCAACAACAAGTTAAGCAGTTTAAATATTCATTGTTTGGTAAAAATAATAATCATATAATTGAAGTATGCACTTCCTAATTTGTGCAAAACACTACAGACTTAAATATTAGAGTGTATCCCAAGCTATGTAGCACCATCCAGTTTTTAATATGTATCAATGCTTGTTTTCCTGAAATCACCAGCTCATCAATATCTTTAATATCGGTTAATTTCACTTGACTTGTGTGAGTGCTTCAACCTTACATTGATTCTTTTTTCTCTGGGCTGCTTGGTATTATCTTGCACCTATCTGGTTCAAACATAACTTATATCGATATTTCTCTTATGACTGATGTCTCACAAGAAAATGTACACAAATGTATCATTTTGATTGTGCAAAAATTCTTCACTTCCTTAGATAACATGCATTGTATGCTACATCCTAAAGCGCATCGACTAGTTTAATTTCTTTCTCAGCTGCTAGTATTGATGCCAAGAGAAAACGAATAACAATCCTAATGCTACCATAAGTTTTATGAATGCTATACGATCTTAATACTATATAATTTTGATAAGAACGATACAGTTCTCTAAGCTATATGACAATGCCATTTCTATTTTGTTTATTAAATTTATGTTACTATTATCAGGCATTCTCTTGTAGAAGCCAGAGATATACAACTGTTTGTTCTTTCCGGTATTTGCAATCCCATACAAAAACAATAAATCTAATATTTTGTATAACACTCGCTTCTTTCCATGAATGACACGCTTTTTATGTAGGTCAAAGGTTAAGCAGATGTATTAGTTGCCTCAATTTGTTTGCTTGCTTTAGATTAGTTCATAATGGATAATGATAGTCCTTCAATCTTATAAAACCCGAGACAATAAATTATGTTTAATTATGGTATACATTTTTGTTTGACAGCAGATGAAACTGAATGATAGAATGATTAAAAACATTTAACATAATTGCCGTTGACCACACATTGTTTAAAAAATTAGGAAGCTGATATAGCTTGTATCCAAGATAATCAAGATAAAATAAATATACATGTAAATAATAATAATTTACTACAATCACTAACTAAATTGTTTATTGAATTCAAACATTTGTTTTAGTAACATCACATTTACATTTTCATATAGGTCTTTGTGTTCTTCCCTTAATTGCGTGGCTGACGATGGCACGCGGTTGTTCAGACCTACAGAATACAAAGAGGATTTAAATACACTGTTGTCGGATGTTTATGTAACTAACAGTTTAAATCAATTTCAAGTGACATCACCACCGTCATAATCATCATCGCCATCATCATCGCAATTGGAATCATAATTATGAACATTAACTGTAAATAGGAACCATCACTAATTATTAGTCGATTTAAGAATTTTAAAAATCAATTTCATAAATAATTCCAAATGAATATGGTACTAGTCGTTTGCTTTTTAACGAAAAATTAATACATGAATGGTTTTATCGGTAACAGGGAATCTTAATAAATTTACTTGGGAAGATACATATTGTAGGCTAACAACCTTACCGCGGGGAACCCAACCTTGTGGTCTACAACTACCTATTTCGAACCTTTTGAGACACATTTTTCTTCAATGCACCACTGCAACAGAAAACGATTAAGAGCAAAAATTATGATGTATATTTGTTACATAAAGACAGAATGCATTTTGGAACGCATGCTTACCCAGCCATTGTTACTTGATTGCCATACAATTAGGTGTATGTGTCTGTTCATCTCACTACTAAAACGTGTTCATTGCTTCAAATAACATAATGGATTTGTGGGATTTGTTCTTGCTTTTTACTTTCTTTAATCACTTCTGATCAACGTTCACCTGTTAATTTGAGGTCGATACAATTTTCAAGAGAGAGAGAAAGAGAGTGAGAGAGTGAGAGAGAGAGTGTGTGTGTGTGTGAATGTGTGTGTGTAAAGAAATAAAGAAATGAGAAAGATTACCTTATTTTTTCCACAATTTGTTCCTTCTGCGGCATATAAATATCTCTGCAATATTTGTCTCGTTTTTAGATTTTGGCATCTCAACCGATGACAAATATTTTCGTCCAGAACCTTAAAATGACGAAAATTGACATATATTAGCATATTTATTGCAAACGTTCTTCAGACGCAATCTTTTATATAAAAGAGACGTAAATTGAGGTAGAACTCATGTTGATACAATCTCTCCAGACATTCTTAAACAATAACGTAAGATGATGTATAGCTCAAAGTTCAATAGGTCACTTAACAAATCATCCAGGTTCAGCCGAATATGTTAAGTCACGTGCTTTGTTCATGTACTGATAAAGAGAGTTTAATTAATGATGATCACAACATCAGTAGTATGATTTTCCTGTTACATCTGAATCAAAGAAGATCAATTTGAGAGCTATGGTAGGCCATTATCATTGAGTAGATCCTCCATATAGGTACTAATTTGTTTTATAGAGAGGTACAATACTGATGCATATATATATTTAGGTGATTAAAGACAAAAGTTTCACTAACTGAGATATTGGACGGTTCAAGGCTGCCTTAACATGACGTAGATTGTTACCAAGGAACATTTGTGGAAACACCAAGTATGACGTGATCGCGAATTTCGCTGCGAAATAAAAGAACAAATATTCACAGTAACGTTTCCTATTTATCCATCTGTTTTGCAAAAATACTACACAAAGGTCTGAGGCTATATCGCAATCCGTAAATAAACTTGAAAAACAATGGTTTTGGTTATCTTTTGAAGAAAAGACTTCGAGTGGGCTAAGATTATAAATTGATATGCATTAATCAATTCGATGTTTTAGTAGTATTCTCTCTTCTTGAACTACATTTAGTTGCAGTAATAGGAATTCTGTCCTGATCAATATATACTGTATTTGTGTTATAAATTAGTTCATGTTCATTGGATATAACATTCGTTGTTTCATAGCAAATACAATATTCAGCAAATCGACTAAACCAAATTCACATTTGTAAAAAAGCAAATGCCTCTTTCCATTCAGTTAGCTATTATCTTGCTCTATAATAATATCATAGTGGCTTTGGGAAACTGTACTGTATTCATGTTTCCAATCAGTGGTTGGAAATCTATGATAGGACCTTATAATCGGTATCAGATATTATTTGAACGAAATTCTTTGGCATACTGATTCGAATAGAACGTGCACATTGACGGGACAAGGATGTATGATTAGATGCACTGATACAATGAGTTGCCAATATAACTATCGATGAACGTCGCTTCGCGTCCAGTCTGTGTTTATTGTCAGAAATGACAATATGGACGTCTCGCTACAACACAAACGATACCAAATACGATGATGTGGTCAAAGATACAGTTATTACAAGCATTTACAATGCTAATGTTGATAAAAAAACTTTGCCTTGTATACCTTCATCACAATAACAACATCGAATAACAACATCGATGGCTTCACCTAATCAAAACAACATATGTGTATGCTTGGCTTCAATAACAAATCAACGTACGCCTCTGGCAAAGTTTAATATTGTCTAGGAATCGGATATGAAAGCAACAATGAGTCTGCGTGGGACTCGCAATGGCTACGCTATGCAGTATCTAACATGTATAATCATCATCGTAGCAATCTCATAGGTGTCGAGAATTGCAAAATGGCGCAACATTGAGCAGATACGATACAAGAATCGATTCGACTGAGTTTTGTTGTTCATATTGAACTTAGCAAACGTTTCTAGATAGTGTGATAAAATTGCGATGAGATAGCATGACTATTTCTGACTGAGATCACTCAGAAGCAGAATACCAACTACTCTGGCCTCTTTTTGTTCCTTTGTCAAAGACGATGGAAATGGAAAGATTTGTGAATCGATGATTGTCGTTTAAGTTATAAACATTTATTTGTTTGACATTGTATGACATACATCATATTGTGTACTAGTTACCATGTATTTTACTGAAGTACTTGTTCATTTAAATTATCTTTCTAAGTACTGAAGCAACTATTTTTGCGTACACCACTAATTTATACTCAATTTATATTTTTCCCATGATTGTTTATAGAGTTTGTATGTACATCATGTTAGTAAGTTATACAACGTTGTTTACTGGTGATTAGTGCAAGATCTAGCCATCTTTATCAGCTTCGTTTTCAGAAAGTGAACTTTTAACCTACATACTGGTCGTCTTTTTGAGTGCATTGTATTTATATACCGTTGGGTAAATAAAAGTTTTCATTCCCATTTAAAGTTCAGTAGCTGTAATAATTTACTGAACTGTTTAGATAAAATATCAGATAAATCATTTGTTTAAATTATGTATTAGAATTATAAATTCCTCATTAACTGTTAGGATTAAAACAATAATTTGAGGTTGTTACTAATTCTTTCAAAGAGTTCATGGATTTTATAAACGTGTTCGCTCTTCGTTCAGTTCCTTAAAAAAAGACCATAAAAATATACAATGACATTTGTGACCTTGAATAATTTTCAAAGTAATGTAAGACATAAGAAAACTTTTCATAGCTAATTAGGCTGTATGATATTGACAGGAAACGGGGACGCAAATTCACAAGTAAACACACACACACATAATGAACATACCCCATAAAAGAAATGGTGGGGTCCAAAAATAATGTAACACTGCATATAGGGAGCGAAGACATCTCCTGGCTGTTTTTTCATGAACAGCATCCATTCATCTGTGTCATAGGCCAGACCTTGAACTTTCACACACTCTCTGCAATATGAAAACTGACTTGTTAGAAAAGAAACATCAATTGATAGATTTTACAAGTTGAGTAGCTATGTAGCAACCAATACCACTTCCTCTCTAATGTAATATCAATCTACTTTGACAGTTTGACCTAATATCTACGACACAATAAATGTATATCGACAAAGAAGACCACTTTATCTATCTATTATTCTGACATTACATCTTAATTGCTGAGCTCAGATACTAAACGGTACTTTCTATTGACGTACAATTCTGTCGGTCCTAAAGTATTACTAGAAGTAACAAATATGTAACAAATGCAGTTATGTAATATTACACGTCTCGATGTGCCGTGTACATACTTGGTTATTAGTGTTTTCTTGAACGATTCCACGGAGCATTTAGAGAAAATCCATCCGTTTCTAGAGTATGGTGTGGTTGCGTTGAAATTTGTAGCACGATAATGCATAATAAATCTCTCATCAAGATTACAATCTTTAGCGTCTGCTTTGCCGTCATGTTGTGCTCCAAGACTATAAATAAATAATAAATTGAATAAATATCTATGAACTATAAACCCTCATCTAAAAGAAGGCCACACGCTCCAGGTAGTATTATGATCATAAAGTACGCATAAGCTTTCAAATCTAAGGACATTACAGGTTTAAGTCTACAGCAATTTCAATATTTAATTCTCAACGGTGGTGAACGGTCCCTAGAAACTGCTACAAATAATTAATTATAATTATAATTTCCATAGTAAAATCTTCAAAAGAAGTTTGTCTGCATTAAATTGCAGATATTAACATTTAAGAATATATTCAGTGTTATATTTCAATACCGTATCTAGGATATAACAAATATCCAACCATATGTAATTTAGACATATATCAGAAAGTAATAACCTGTCTAATGCATTCTGAGAGATGAGAATTATCACTTTATCGCATTTGTAACCAACACACCAATATCAGTCAAACGGTCCCTCAGCATCGTCTGCAAATTATTTCGTGGCTTTAAATATATGCTATATGCAATTCAAAGTCTTTATGACTTCTATATAACAAAACGAAATGTAAACAACATTTCACATGTTGTATACATACTCACAATGTATAATCTCACAGAGAAAGAATCAAAAGCATTTATAGAAACTATTTTTGACAATAACTAGAAAGGAAGAGGCTGGACATGTTTCTCAAATCAGAGAGGTCAGTTAAATATTTAATTGTATGCATCACATTTTAATCACTTAGCAGGTATTCCCAACTGTCCGTATTTCCAACAGATAACATGATCCAGTACCTGAGAAAGAGGAACCCGAAACTCGGAAACGATATCGACCTCAAATGGGTGTGCAATGATTATTGTACACAGAAATTAGATACTATCAAGGGGCGCCAAAAGTACTAATCGAGTGAATGTACAATAGAAGGACAAATATGAGCCAATATATTCACGTACTTGTGACCAAGTTCATGTGATGCTGTCAGCACCGTCAAAGAATAATGACTTGACTGGATAAGCGAAACTCTCTGAATCTCGTCACATACGCCCGCTACAGGACTTACACCTGAAAAAAATAAATTTTATCTTTGAACGTCTAGAGTGATCTAATACAGCAAACTTCCTTAAAAGATTACTAGCATATAGTTATGCAGTGACACGAGAACACCATTGCAATTAATGGATTCTACAATCAAAATCAAAAACTGTTGTTTTCATAAATTAAACATATCAGGAATTAAGTGACACATTGTTCAATATATATATATATATATATATATATATATATATATATATATATATATATATATATATATATATATATATATATTAGTGTTTGTGTGTGTATGTGTAAGTGTGTGTGTGTGTGTGTGTGTGTGTGTGTACTCACCAGTAATAACGGTTTTATTCCTGTAACCGGTATACATCTCGTACCTAAATATATCGATAATAATCATGTGTACTTGAATACTAAAACACTTTCTTAGAATAAATACAAATGTAATCGTTATTACAAAAAAGACAATGGCATTAATATCTAGGTCTAAGAAATAGTATTGTCCTTAACTTAAAACTGATACTAACCATAACAAATTTATTCCTATATCGGTTTTCTTTAATTTTCAGCGTGATAAGTACATCAACATTGTCGCATACCAAAATCAAAATGCCTATTTTCCCATTTTTTAACACGGTTTACATGTTTGTCTTTATTACAACTTGTGCATGAGTTATTTTGACAGATCCAATATGAACAAATCTTTGAAAGTCATCTATTTAGCAACACTTTTCTCGGGCATTATGCGCAATTAATATCTCCTACTAGCTAACTAAAGATTTGTTTTCCTCTTCTAATTAACACGGCTGTTTTGTGACAACTATATCTTCTAAGAAGATCAATATTCCTTAGTTTTTCTCAGCGTTGCTATCGGTGTGTCGAATACACTGATAACCAAAAAGAACCATCCAGTCTATAACAGTAAAAGTATAAATAAAGACGTTTAGCTTTTGATTTGAAAATATAAATCGCCTCTGAGACATGATAACCTATGAAACAAATAGAACATAAGACCTATAGTATTTTATGAAACAGGAGCAATGTTTAATAACTAGCGATATACTTTTCAAAATAGCACATAAAATATGTTCCCACCTTAATGAGATTGCAACATTTTGTTCCTTACGTCTTTTGGAAACAAGCAAAAAGAATCTGAAGTTTTGAATCACCTAAAGCACATTTTCTAAAAGTAATTCAAAAATAAAACTGTGTTTATCATGAATAATGTAATATTCTTCAACGAACAGCAGTATGTTATAAATGTAAAAGTTTTACTTGAGAAATAGGAAACATTATATTTGCCTTTTATTTGTAATCGCGATTGTTACGTACTCCTCGCTTATCCATTGTATCGTCAGCGCAACGTTTAAATCAAGTGTATCAAGTTCATACTTTCCCCGTGAAGAGCATTGCATGGTCGAATGCTGGTACCATATTTATGCCAAACGTTTGAACCCATTGTTTGAGATCGCGAGTATAAGGGTGTGCATTTATGTACTTTTTTCCATTCTCTGTAACTACCATTGAACTCTTGTGGGGAAATAGGATTTCTTGCTTTAAAAATATCATGAAAGAAATAGAAATATTCCAGTGAATGTAAATAAGCAGTTTTCTCTACAATCCCAAATGCATTCGATTAAAAATGAGGTGACAATTGTTTAAGTTACTAATTTCGTATGAAGATGTATAAGAGGCTAGCAATAGCTTGAGAAAAGTACTAGTTCGTATGTGTTGTTCAAACTTTTTTTCCAGCATAAAGCTACATAGCGGCTACGTAAAACCCTTTATGTTATAGAAGACCGCCATATGTATAATAATTAGTTGTCTAACATACCAATAACTACTCAGGAACTAGTGTTTAAGTAAAAATTATACCTTGCCCATGGAACTCAATGGCATATACGTAAGAGTCATGAATTCTTTAAGTCAAGCCTAACTCAGTAATGTTAGATCGTTATCAGATAGGAGAAATAATATAAATAATATTTAGCTGAACTACACGACTTCCAGATAAAAATACAGTTTTCTCAATCAAATGATTCATCGACATCAAGCCAACAGTTTTAAACTGGAGTTTATATTTATCTGCATAAGATAAAATCAGCAACGGATAAGGTCGGTGCGATCAAATATCGTTCTAGTAACGGGAACTATACTTTATCTCATTTAATTATTCCATAACACCTGTTATACTGTCCCACCTACACTTGAATATGGGAAATATTTAAAGCCGGTAGAAAGTTTGTGTTTTGCAATGTAGTCTGAAATATGGTCAGAAAAATTGAAACTTTATTAAGTTTCACATTATCATAAATTTTTATGGAATATATTAATGTATATATATATATATATATATATATATATATATATATATATATATATATATATATATATATATATATATATATATATATATATATATTATATATATATATATATATATATATAATTTATATTATTTAAGATGATTATCGATTTTGTAATATTATATTTTGTGTCATAGTTTTTATATAATCTTATTTAATTTATACTTAAACTTTGAACAGAATCTTTATATTGAAATTTATTCAAAATATTAGAAACTGGAATGACAGAGTCATCAATAATTCTCGGATTTTAAAATTAATTTTGATTTGAATGCAGACACGGACATCTCGGATTACTTATTGTGAACCATCCAAGGGCTGCTGGCCTATTTCTACATTTCAGATTGGATATGGATATCAGCATATTCAGTGTTAGATCGCATTTGGAATACTACTTGAATTTATTTAGAACGTTCTACTTTTGACTTTTTTTTGGGAATAATTATGACTATTTTTGATATAATTAACCATATCGTCTATTCTTCGGATATGCTCTTTTTTACTCTGGATGAATACATTATTTGTTAAATTGTACAAAACTTGGTGGTTTCTACACTTTTCTACTAGATAGGTTTAACTGATAGTGTCGTATCGATAGTAAAGAATACGTTATTGCTTTCATAAACAATGATAGCTTCACTTTTCCTTACCATTTAAACATCAATAAAATATTGATGTCCCATCACGAGATGTTGATCTCATGGCGTAGACCCCGAAATAGTGAATCGTATAAAAACTATGAATTACATTAGACAGTGTAGATATGGTTTTAGTTGATGTCGTTCATTATAGTTTACTACAAATGTAAATCAGAATGATAAATTTGATCTAATAGAGCATTTTCATTGAATCACGTCTTCATGGGTAAAACAAACACATCAGAATTTGTAGAAAGGCCGAGTTAGTCAAATATCTTACCTGGAAAATGGTAAAGTATTGAAGGATTACAGTGATTGATATACTAGGATCGTCTATTGTTTTAAAGCGGAGGTTCACCTAAGACAAAATACAAATACATTATATCCGTTTTTACAAGTTATGATATCTGCATCTAAATGTACACAAATTATGCTATATTCAATTTTTTTTCAGGTAAGACATTCCTTATTGATAACATAGAAAGATAGATAACATCTCTCAAATAAGAAAGGATAAGGACGGGCACATACTAAAATACGTCTTCTCATCTTACAGACTGTTCTAATTTGTTAAGAAAAAACACTTCTTCAACACCATCATTATTAATATCAACATATGGGTTGTTTCATAAAAATGGCTTGTATATGAAATTAAATTAATCATTATGAATTTTGTTGTAACAATAATTATCTATTTGTACAATGCGACTTGCTAACAGTGGAGAGCTGGTTACAAATGAATAAATCCGTTGAGACACGTTATACTGTAATTACATTACAAAATCTACAGTAACACCAATTTCGGAACTATTATTGCAGAAATAGTCTTTTATGTATCCAATATGGAGAATATTCTTCTCATTATTATCCTATTCCAAACGATCTTGTTTGCGTCAAACGTAATCACTATACAGATCTAAAGAGTGTTGATGTGTTTGGCAAATAAATACTCATTACTTACACCGTTGATAGTGTGTGAATAAGCTTCTCTTATCTTTTGTTGCACTTCTTCACTCTTACGTATGGGATCTGCAGATTGTTCCCTCAATGCAAAGCTGCAAGCAACGATGAATTTAGATGTTATCTATGTACGCGAACAAGTGAGCCATGGTGCATGCAGATGTTACTCTGTGTGTTAAAAAATAGTTATCTGTATCATAATTTTTTTGAGTAATTAATTATTCCAATGGAAAATGCAGCATCCTTATATATATATATATATATATATATATATATATATATATATATATATATATATATACATGAGAGAGAGAGAGAGAGAGAGAGAGAGAGAGAGAGAGAGAGAGAGAGAGAGAGAAAGGGATGGGTGGCTTTATACTTACAGATCATAAACTCCAGAATCTATCAATACTGCGACCTTTACATAATAGTCATGCCTTTGCTGGCGAGTTGTTTCTGTGAAGATAATTTGAAACAAAATATAATAATTTTACATAGACTAAGTCGTCAGAAATATAATTGGCTAAGATCTATAAAAGTTGAATTTACTTAATGTAGAATAAATCGATTCAAATGTGTTCAGACTATTTGCTATTGGATACTATGGTAGATTCTCAAACATAATGTAATATTTAATAGAGATATAATATTGCTGACATTATCAATGTAGTCAGGAGTTATCTTAGCACTGCTATAATTAAATGTATTTGATATAGATCATGTACTCATTACAACGTAGGTATACTCAAAGACTCTCTCTCTCTCTTTCTCTCTTTCTGTCTCAAGGTGTTGTTTATCAGCTTTGATGATAAACTGATTGAAGGAACATGCTTTTGTCAGCTATTATCATCAGAGATAAACCGAACTCCACCAACAAAAATTGCAACAATCAGCACACGTGGTAGCATACCATCCTCGCTGCTTCATTTACTATTCATTCAAGATATCTTCTCACCTTTCATCCCTTTATCTTGTAAATGTACTATATATCGAGGTAAAGTATCTTCTAATAGACGAAAATGGTTTTGTTTCTCTCGTCCACGGAAACGTCGAAGACCAGCGTAAAGTTCCTGTTCTATATTTGCTGCTCTGTTATTTGTAGCATCTGTCATGGGAGATAAGAGGACATTGAGAGAGGTTTAATTTATATTGCCGCTCTTTATCCGTCACTGTCCTATTCTTGCAACGAAAACAAATACGAATAGGAATTTAAACTAGATTCCATCGAGACACATATTACTGAATTAATCATCTGGGTGTTTCGGGACATTTCCATGATAAGATTTTCATTTTAAATCAAGAAAAACAAAATGTTATTAAACCATAACTGATACATTGACAATCATCATAAGGTAAATGGACCAACAATATATATTATAATCATATATCTTGATCAATGATATTACGGAATCTATCGAACATTCCATTGCAGTCCAAAAAATCTAAATAATGTTGGCATATTTTATGTTTCATTTATAAGAAGATATTACACACCTTTCTTTTCTATATTTGTGTGGTCCAGTAGAACATAACGTTTTCCAATGACACTAGGAATTTCAGACATTTGACCTGATGCGAAATCACTCTCCACTGGTCGAAGATCGTAGTTACAATCTCCTATTTGCACGTTTCCGTTCTCGGTTAGGATGGAAAGGAATATATATAATGATTATTTAATAAATGTTAGTGTATGGAAAGACAAATAATCTCAAATATTTTAGTTACATACAATTGGCTTTGTAATGGGATTTATCTGATATTCACCATTAAGGGATGAATTTGTGATGTGGTTAGATGATGTAATGTCAGATTAGAAGGCTTATTTATTAACTAAATCTGGCATAGAGATGCTGTAAAATTGAGATACAGACATGTCATTTTGCAAGAAAATGGTTTTACACTCTTACTTGTTGCCTTGTTGAGGTTTTTGCAAGATAAATTCAAACAGCCTAACAAATTAAATAATTTGACGTGTCGTTGCATGCAATATAGTACTAGGTGATCAGTTTGTTCTCCGGTTTTAAAGGTACAGACATGAAAGGTAGGGTTTCACATTACTGACTTTAAAAAGATACAGACAATGTATATAGAGAATCTGCATCACATATTTATTTTAATGAATTTGTGCAGGATTTGAATCTGGTGGTTTTCCATATTGTGCAAAATGACTTTATTATCATCTTCCTGTTGTTGCGCTATTACAGTCGAGTTAACCCTCTTGCTCACCAGCAACGGCAAATTATGTCGTGACATAACCTAAGCATTGGTCTCCGTCAGACAAGAACCTTCTATTCCAGTCATTCAGTTCAGCCCTGGAGTATACGAATCTCGTCAATTTCCCTGTTCAGGGAATGTAACAGCAACGGTGTTAATGTTTTCAAACAGTTCTTAGAATGGACAATTTCGCCAATGCTCAACTGAAAGTTCCTTCAACAGATCCTAATATTTATATAGTGATTCAACTGTCGAAAGTAAAAAAGAGAGAAAAAAGAGAAGAACAGAGGACGTGGATGGCATTGCAAAATACTCTGTTTCATTATATTTGTCTATCTTTAAATAAATCTTCTGCAAACACTTCATAACATTTTCTGCAATCTACCATTGACAAATGGATTCTATACTATATTAACAAAAGTCCCACCGATATTCACTCACAACGCCATCCTTATATTTCTCTTTACTTTCATATATATCTTTGCACTTCATGTAATATTGCAATATGGAGAAATGACAGACAACGTGGCTGCGGAAAACCATCTTTAGTTTTTCTCTCATTCAGATCAATGACATTGATTTAGTTGTTGAGTTTACAGATTGTAACCACTCCAATGGTACCCCTTTTGCTTACGTGTCATGCACCACAACGTACAAGGCCAGTGTCATGTTGAGGCGCTGCGTCATTATTTACATTTACTGCAATGGCATTTGGGAACACTCTTCCTTATCTCTTGGGAGACGGAGTTTTTCTTATAACTAGTCAAGAGTTGAACTAAGATTTACACACATTAGTCGATACCCCTGCGGGGTCGGGGTTCTAGACTTGGCCCGACATGCCTCGCCACGTATCGTAAAAAGCGACTAAGTAGAGGCAACCTGTTTGCCATGGGTTGGGGCCCGTGTCGGAGGAGGAAAGGATCCTGGTAGTTGCAACACACTACTTTGGCCTCTACTTCTTTTAGAAGGCTGGTCTAGATGGGCCCTGGCTCGACAAATCTGCTGGTCACGCCGAGCACTATGAGGTCTCTTTTTTACTTACTCATCTTATCTTTCTTTCTTGTATCTCTTTTGATACCACCGTTGCCCATACATTCTTTTCCTTTAGCTTTCACTTTCCCAAGTTTTAGAAGACTTCCTGGATAGCGGTGGCTCAACGGGTCAATCGCGAGGTAATTTTACCGACCCTAGAAGGAAGCTTCATGGAACAATCCCAGGTAATTGTCTCTAATGAGTATGGCATCTATGTATCCCTGGCACTTGACAATTGTCCCCTCGTTGGGCTCCATGGCGGGTGGGGAGCATGGGTGCTGAATTTTAAATTCTTAATCATGGCAAACACAACAAAAAAACCAACAATAAACGTACCAAACCACTGTCTGTCTCTGATGAACAACCATGTGGCTTGGAATCATTTCCACGCTTCATGGTTATTCAATCAAAAGATGATGCTAAACCGCTTTTTTATCTCCGTTTATTATCGAGAAAACCATTACGGGATTGATTGGCACACCAAAAAGTGTGAAAAACTAAAATCGGATTGTCTTCTTGTAGAGTGTGAGCGAAAGAGGCAAACAGACAATATCATGATAATCAAAACATTCGTTGATATTCCAGTGACCTCATTCGCCCACAATACACTGAATTCGTCCAAAGGCGTAATGCGATGTCGTGACTTAATAATAATAATAATAATAATAATAATAATAATAATAATAATAATAATAATAATAATAATAATAATAATAATGACTTTGTATAGCGCCTAATCTTTAAAAGCTCTAAGCGCTTTACACCATCAATAATGATATGACTACACTATAGAACAACAAATGACAAAAACAATGAAATTGGAAAACATAAAAACATGCTGAAAATATATAAGATACAAATCATGATTAGGTCGCTAAGTTTGTCAATAAAGTCGAAACAGGTGAGTCTTGAGAGCACTCGTGAAAGGGACCACTGTTTCGTTATGTCTAATTTCAATGGGTAATTCGTTCCACGTCGCCGGGCCTTGGTATGCAAACAAACGTTGTCCATATGACTTTGTTTTCACCTTGGGAACAATGAGTATATGATTATCAGAAGAAGAGCGTAAGGATATAGCTGGTGGATACACATGGGTGAGGCTGGATAGGTATGTTGGACTGGAGTCATTTAAATATAGCACAGAGAACAAATTTTGTGTTTGATTCTGTATCGAATTGATAGCCAGTGTAGGGTATATATCAGTGGTGAGGTGTGCTCTGATCGAGGTACTCTAAAGATGATCCGAGCAGCTGTGTTTTGAACTTTGTGAAGTGTCTGGAGTAAATATTGTGACAAATCAGACAGAATTGAGTTACAATAGTCCAGTCTTGAAAGTACTAATGAGCACACAAGTGTTTTAGTGGCATCAACAGAAAGATATTTACGAATGGAATTGATGCGTCTCAATTCAAGATATGCAGCCCTGCAGATGTTCATGACATGTTGGTGCAATGTGAGAGTACTGTCTAGAGTAACACCTAGATTCCGTACTGACTGTGAGAATTTAATGTTGGTGTTGCTGATATTTATTGTCTGAGGTAACTAGTTCAAACGATGTGTGGCAGAAGTTGAAGGTTGTGTTGTACTTGAGGTATTTGATTATGGAATTCTTTGTAATTACAGCAATTCCATCTCCACGAGAGTTGCGGGGGAACGACTTGATGGAGTAATCGATGTGTGTTAAATCCACACACTTACTTTCATCAACTACCGAAAGTAACCACGTAGGCTGGAGTCACCGACGCAGGTATAATCTAAGGGACGAAACATGAAGGTATCACTACAGTGCGAAGAGTACGTATTAAACGTAATAACACCCTGCAGGACACCAATACATTTGTACTCACCTTTAATAAACCGACAGTGTCCAAAGTGGTCAAGGTTGGGTTTTTACAAGTAAAGGTCGAGATCTACATTCCAAACCCGCTTCGATACTATAAATGTCAAAAATACGGCCATCACGAGGATCGATGTTCCAGAGCCAAGGTATGTGGCCGATGTGGAGACCACTCTCACCAGGAAGCTGATAGAGCAACTCCGCATTGTGTCAACTGTGTCAAGGAACATCACGCCAGTTTCCAAGGATCGTGATACATGGAAACAGGAGAAGGAGATTCAGAGGGTAAAGTTTACATCGAACATTCCCTACCTAGAGGCCAGAAAACTTGTTTAGGCGAAAACGTTCCTTCCCGGCCCATTCTTTTCCACAGTTGCAAAACACAAACCAAAAATCACGAAGGACGCCCAAACACAGACGGATCAGCCCGATTCAACCACAAGTGCCAATATCCCTAATTATAAGACACAGAAAACCACAACATCAACTCAGACAACATTTAATAACAATCCATCACCAAAATCACTAAAACAGAAACAAAAAGCACAAACAAATAAACCGAAAAAGGGGTCATATGACTCCATTAAACTGTACAACAGGTTTGGAGACGTTGAGAGCATGGATGTAGAAGAAACTGCTCCATGTACTCAAAGTAGCTCCAAACATTGTAAACCTAAATATACCCCCGTACTTCCTCCAGACAAATAACAACACATTTTTCCTCTGCGAATAGTCTAACCCAGAATCTCCAGCATAACATTATAATGTAGAACACCATCATACAATGGAATTGTCGAGGACTTAAAGCAAACTGCAATGATATTCGTCTGCTTTTAAATGAACACGATCCTGCTGTACTATGTTTACAGGAAACATACCTGATAGGGACAAATACAATTACTTTTAAAAACGTTTCCGTGTTTAACGCGTACTGTCAAAACGCTGACAGGACCTCAGGAGGAGTCTCTATTGCTGTGAACAATAGAGCCCCTACAAGTCATTCCTTTAAACACAAATTTACAAGCCATTGCTGTGTCACTCTACATCGAGTGATTACTTTTTGTTCCATTTACTTACCATCAAACACGAACCTAGTACAAATTGAATTAGACAATCTTGTTGAAGAACTTCCCGCGCCCTTCGTTTTACTGGGGGATATTAATGCCCATAATAACATTTTATGGGGATCAAATCACATAAACGACAGAGGCCATAAAGTAGAAGATTTCATTTCTAGACATGATCTGTGTCTATATAACACTAACTCACCAACATATTTACACCCAGGAATGGGTACGTACACATGCATAGATTTGACAATTTGCTCTCCCTCACTGCTTTTGGACTATGAATGGAAGGTCGCAGATTACCTTCACATGAGTGATCACTTTCCAATCACTCCTAAAAATAACTAAAATTGATGATGCAATTCCACAATGGAATATAAAGAAGGCCGACTGGGCTATGTTTGAAACACTACGTAAAACTAGACTAAATATTGATACAGTATTCAACGCGGTTAATCCTATACAGCATTTTACCTTCGTTCTGATTTCAACTGCAGATGAATATATTCCCAAGACCTCAACGAACAGTAAGAAATCGCAAAAACCTTGGGTAACCAAGGAATGCAAAAAAAGCCATTAGACAACGCCGATAAGAATTAATAACATTCAACAATCGCCCAACGCCCAAAAATTTAAATAAATATCGTATTGTCCAAGCTAAAACTCGATGCACAATCAAAGAATGTACACGTGCATCCTGGAAGAAATATATTTCTTCTTTAAACTCTCGTTCCTGAATGAAACAAGTTTGAGATACTATTCCAAAAATAAATGGAAAGAGGAAATACAATTCTTTTCTACACCTAAAAATAAACAATAGCAATTTCAGTTCAAAACGTGATATCGCAACTATTCTTGTCGATAGATTTTCGAAAAATTCTTCATCATCTAATTATTCAGATGCCTTTCGAAGATTAAAATCTCAAAAAGAAACGTAACGTTTAAAATTTACATTGAACAACACTGAACATTATAACCAGCTATTTTCTTCATTGGAGCTTAGGGAGGCATTAGACAAGGCCCATGATACATCCGTTGGACATGACGAAGTACATTACCAGCTCTTGAAACACCTCCAAGAATCTTCTCTGACATTACTTCGTAAAATCTTTTATGATTTTTGGATTGCTGGTAATGTACCTAAGAGCTGGAAAAAAGCAACAATGATACTGATTCCCAAACCAGGCAAAGATAACGAAGATCCCAACAGCTATCGGCCTATTGCATTGACAAGATGCGTAGGCAAAACAATGGAACGAATGATTATTCGCGGCTTGTATGGTACTTGGAAAGTAGCAATTTAATTTCTCCTTTCCAAAGTGGCTTCCGTTCTGGTCATAGTACTAACGATCATCTGGTTAGACAGGAAACGTATATTCGCGATGCATTTATCAAGAAGGAACAATCAGTAGCAGTCGTCTTTGATTTAGAAAAGGACTATGATACAACATGGAAAGTACGAGATACTAAATGACCCGCATGAACTAGGTCTAAAAGAATGTCTGCCCTCTTTTATCTCCTATTTGCTCTCCGATAGAGAATTCAAAGTACGAGTGGGCTCTACCCTATACCATATGCACCAGCAAGAGATGGGTGTGCCCCTGGGCAGTATTGTATCTGTGACGCTATTTAATATCAAAATCAATAGCATCACCAAGTGCTTAACTCCCGTTGTGGACTGCTCTTTATATGTAGACGATTTTTTAATTTATTATCGATCAAAGCACATGCATACAATTGAAAGACAACTTCAACAAAATATCAATAAGATCCAAAATTGGGCCAGTAATAACGGTTTTAAATTTTCTTAATCGAAAACAGTATTCATGCATTCCTGTCAGTTGCGAAGACATCATGATGACCCTAAACTGACGCTGGATGGGACACTTATTCCAGTTGTTGAAGAAAAGCTTTAAATTCACTAAAAGTAATTGCGGACACAGACTGGGGTGCTGATAAAAAAGGTCCTCCTCAATTTGTATAGAACATGTATCCGTTCTATACTAGACTATGGATGCATTGTTTATGGTTCAGCTAGGAAGTCTTATTTGAAAATGCTCGACCGAATTCATCATCAAGTAATACGACTTGCTCTAGGAGCATTTAACACATCTCCATGCGAAAGCCTTCTCGCGGAAGCGAATGAACCACCTTTATCGCACCGCAGATAAATGCTTTCTCTATAGTACGCTCTAAAGTTAAAATCAAACCCTCTGACCCTGCTTTTCTGCTGTTTTACAACCAAAATACAAAACTCTATACGAAAACAAACCAAAATACCATGCCTTCATTTGGCATCAGAATATCATCCAGTTTTGTCACTATCAAAAGTAATATCCCTACAGTTCAGAACACGTTTGTCTCGGAAACACCACCTTTGCTCCTTAAGCAACCTAAAGTGATTTTTACGTTGCACGATGGGAAAAAAATCTGAGACAAATCCTGCCATTTTCTAGAACTCTTATCATGAACTCCTCAACGATTTTAAAAACTACCCAATTTTTTTTTACTGAATGATCAAAAGTTGATGACATGGCTGCTGCTGCCTTCGTTAGTGACAAGCACATAACCAAAGTGCGCTTGCAAAACGATGCGTCCATATTTTCAGCGGAAATCAGAGCAATAGACCTTGCTCTAAAATTTATTAAACAAAAACGCATTTTAAATAGCATTATGTTCTGTGACTCGCTGTCAGTACTTCAGTCGTTACACCTTAGAAAACTGGATAATCCATTACTAGTCGATATTCTCGTCAAAACCGCGAAGCTTACAATGTAGCATACTGTTGGCTACCTAGCCATATTGGTATTAGAGGTAATGAAGAAGCAGACAGGGCTGCTAAGAGGACTTTATCCCAAGAACCATCGGATTGAATGAAAAAGTACCTACGTCAGAAGTGGCAGGCGTCATGGAATGATGCTGCCAATAACAAAATTCATGCCATGAAACCAGCCCTGGGAGAATGGACTCCTTCCTACAGAACTATCCGTAGGGAGGACGTTGTCATTGCAAAGGTCACAATCGGCTATACATACATTACCCACTCCCACGTACTAAAAGGTGAAGATCCACCAGAGTGCGTTTCTTGCAATGAGGCATTCACTGTTAAACACTTTATGACCGAGTGTTCCGAGCTGCAACCTAGGCGTGCTAAATACTATCATGTACATGACATGAAGGAACTTTTTGATACAATACAAATCACCTAGAATATTTTTATCTAATGCAAATATCACAACTTGTTTACAACATCTTGTCATCTACATATACCATTTACATCTCCCGTTGATTGGGAAGCTTCCTATTTTCCTGTCACCACCATCTGACCATTTTATATTTAACTATTATGGTTTTTATATCGCTGGTCGATGTTAAACCTTTATTTTTGAACATCTAACATTTTGTATGGCGCTAAATAGCCCAAAAGTGCTGGTGCGCCGTTAAAATTCAAGCAAACAAACAAACAAACATTAATCGGGCTATGCAGATTTTATCCTCATTTATTCAAAACTCATACTGCTAAAATTACGATAGCATCAAGGTAATATGCGTTGTCTATATCCTCATTTATTAAAATCTCCTACTGCTAAGATTACGATAGCATTATGGTAATATGCTTTGTCTATATCGTCATTTATTCCAAACTCCTACTGCTAAGATTACGACAGCATCGAGGAAATTTTGCATTGTTTATAAGACAATACTATTTGGGTCTATTTTGTGCTGTGGTCAGGTCGTTGTGCGCAATTATTACTACCTGGTTCTGCTTGTAACTTTTCACCATTTAGGTCTTGTAGTCTCAGTGGCACACGAAAATAATTTTAGTTAAATGAGACAATTCTACATCTCCTGAAATCATTCACAACGACAAGTCCAAAATACCACTTACAATGAAATTTCATTCTAAGAAGAATATTGTATGCTGCCGAGTAAAAATTCGTTATTCAGGCTCTCATTATACCTTAACAAGAAGTTCAAGAACTTGGTACCCAAAGCTGATCACACTCCAGCTGCATGCCACTCCATTCCCTTCTACATCCCCCACCAACCAATCCTGGCTTCAGATTTGATGATGTTTTGGACACAGCGTGTGTGCAGGAAATGTGCTTTTTGTCAGTGTCCCATAATACTTGGTGAGTGTATGAAGCTGACTTCTAGCGTTTGATGAATTATTTGGTATTTCAGGTATTTGTGCGTCTTCTTACTCTTTGCCCAGTACTCCACAACTAAGTTGTACCTTGCAGGTATTACAGGCTGGGAATCGCAACACTCTCGAGCAGTTCGACCGGTTGCATTGCATACTTCGTAGGACAAAAAGAAACATCTAAAAAATAACGAAATGAGTTCATATTACAGACACGATGGTGGTGCCGTTATCAGCTTTGTTAAGTGAATATGTTCACCTAGGTGTTAATTTGACACTGCAAAGCCTGTGTATGGTGGTTGTTCTTGGATTCTTGCGATGTGGTGAATTTAATTCGATCACCGTAGAGCATTTATTCAAGCAAACTATCTGAGGATTCGGAATGTGACATTTCAACAGATAAACAGAGTGCACCATTATCTATTTCTGTCTGCTCACTCACAACGCCATCCGTATGTCTCTCTTTATTTCCATATTTATCTTTGCACTTCATGTATTCTTGCAATATGTGGAAATGACAGACAAAGTGACTGCGGAAAAACCATCTTTAGTTTTTCTCTCATTCAGATCACTGAAATTGATTTAGTTGTTGAGTTTACAGATTGTAATCACCCCAAGGTTACCCCTTTTGCTTACGTGTCATGCCCCACAACGTACAAGACAAGTGTCAAGTCGATACGCTGCGTCATTATTTACATTTACTGCAATGGCATTTGGGAACACTCTTCCTAATCTTTTGGGAGACGGAGTTTTTCTTATAACTATACAAGAGTTCAACTAAGCTTTACACACATTGGTCGGGCTATGCAGTTTTTATCCTCATTTATTCAAAACACCTACTGCTAAGATTACGATAGTATCAAGGTAATATGCATTGTCTATCAAACAATACTATTTTGGGTCTTGGGTACGTTAGTGACATATCCGTTTGAGAACTATATACAATGTTAAGTTTGCAAATTTGTGCTGTGGTCAGGTCGTTGTGCGCAATTATTACTACCTGGTTCTGCTTGTAACTTTTCTCCATTTAGGTCTTGTAGTCTCAGTGGCATACGAAAATAATTCTAATTAAATGAGACAATTCTGCATCTGCTGAAATCGTTAACAACGACCAGTCTAAAATACCACTTATGATGAAAGTTTGTTCTAAGACGAATATGATTTGCTGCCGAAAGACAATGCGTTATTCAGGCTCGCATTATACCTCAACAAGAAGTTTAAGAACTTGGTACCCAAAGCTGATCACACTCCAACTGCATGCCACTCCATACCCTTCTACATCCCCCACCAACCAATCCTGGCTTCAGATTTGATGATGTTTTGGACACAGCGTGTGTGCAGGACTTGTGGTTTTTGTCCGATATTACTTGGTGAGTGTATGGAACTGACTTCTAGTGTTTTTTGAATTTTGTGGCATTTCAGGTATGCGTGCGTGTTCTTTCCCAGTACTCCACAACTAAGTTGTACCTTGCAGGTATTACAGAATGGGAATCGTAACAATTTCAAGCAGTTCGACCGGCTGCATTACATTCTTCGTGGAACAAAAAGAAACATCTCAAATATAACGAAATGATTTCATATTACATACAGGATGTTGGTGCAGCTATCATCTTTGTTAAGTGAATATGTTCACCTAGGCGTTAATTTGCCACTGCAAAGCATGTGTATGGTGGTTGTTCATGGATTCTTGCGATGTGGAAAATACTGTTCCATCACTGCAGAGAGCATTTGTTCATGCAAACTATCTGAGGATACGGGATGTGACATTTCAACAGACAAACAGACAGAGTGCCCTATAACCGATTTCTATCTGCTCAGTAGCAATTTCTTACATACATTTAGTATCATATGTTTTGGACATAAGTCCATCCAAATGGAATTTTACATTCCAAACTGGCTATCTTTCAGGGGCTCTCATCTGATATATTTCCAACGAATTCATTTTGCCCCAATCGGACACTCATAAACTTTACAAATAGCGTAAATGTTATGCCCGTTAATTAGTTCTACTTACAACATTTAAATAAACGAAATAAGAAAGAAGAATATATCTCTAATACTGAGAACAGCCTAGCTATAGTCCACAAATTTTTCATCAACTCAGAGTATACTGTATGCGTGGATCAGTCTTGCATAGATTTAGGTAAGATGGGATCAGCCAAAAATACATTAAAATTCTGGTGTCAGCCTAGCTCATGGTCTACTGAAGCTGGATTAACCCAGGATACACTTGAATGATGGGATCAGCCTAGCACAGATTTGACTTAAGATGAGATCAGCCCAAAATAATCAGTCACACTGGGATCAGCCTAGGATTTATTTACTGGAAGATGGGAGCAGCCTACAATATACTCAAACGACGAGATCAAATTAGCACATATTTTACTTGAGCTGGGATCAGCCTAAAACCAATTCTTCTTCACCTGAGATTAGCCCAGAATACTTGGTATGCTATACGCCTAACACATATTGGGAATTAGCAGCTCCAACAGCGAAAGCTATATATTTGTTTAAATATTGTAATTAATAATTTATTTAATTTGAGTTATGTGTTGATGTTATAGAATTGGTGTAATAGTGAAATGTGGCATTTTTCACAGAAAAATATCTCCTTAATGGGAGAGTAATAATTCAATGACACATTGGTTCTGCTAGTTTGGTTGAAACTGAGTAATTAATCTTGTATTTTGAAATATCATTTATTAATCGTAGGAAATAAGAGCATAACTTCATAAACAATTTAGTTATATAATGTCCTAACTACTGCATGAAAAACGTGATAAACACAAATGAACAGCTACAGGTAACTTATGGGTTAATTTATATCCCTTCGTGTATACCACTCAGCTATCTACACAATGTATAGATCCGAAAAATGCTGTGTCGCCCGTATAAACCTCTCAATACTTCATGACTTATGCAGGCACATGATGTTACAATGAGGTGCTAACAATACCTAATGTACTTTAACGGATAGACGAACTGTCTAACGGATGATTTTAAAATTATACTTTAAAATGTGAACTAATATTTTATTGAAAAAAAACAGATAATGTTAACTATTTGGAAACGTATTTAAAAAATCAGTGATTACACGATTAGCCATAACTGTAAAATACCTAATGCATGAAGTTATACTTGGATATGTACCCACAACTGTAATCATATATAAGACTGTATTAATACCCATAAGGCTACGCATTTAGTGACTAATGTATGAACCAATCATATCAAAATACAAAAAGGCTAAAACATCTTGAGAAACATTATAGAACAATTTAGGCATGCACAAAAATAAATGCCGAAAAGGTGATTGTGATATATGTAGGTCTTGTGATGATCGTGTTAATTGTAATATTGATAATAATAGTGGTAATTATAAACTCGCAGGAAAGCCAAACATTTTTCTCTCTGATGGATACTCTGTTACATCTGATATCAGTATCGTAGCGATATGAATAACAAATGTTAAATCTAACTTAAGAATCAAATCACACACACACACACACACACACACACACACAATGGTACGGCTTTGATATAGTTACACTAATGTGTATTGTGATCTACCATCATTCTCAGTCACCAACCAATAGACGTATGCTGAATAAGAAAGAAATTATTCCATATAATTGTGTCGGCAGTTACTGGACAAAGTCTTATATTATAATAAAACACTGCACTTACAATGACTCTGTCACACTTGTGATTGGATCTTGCGACACATCGGACAGTCATAAATGCCATATTCTAAATGTCCTGGTAGTAAGCAACGGCCTATAATACATCACAATTCAGATTGGAAGGTATAATTATATATATATATATATATATATACAAAGATAGATAGATAGATAGATAGATAGATAGATAGATAGATAGATAGATAGATAGATAGATAGGTAGATAGATAGATAGATAGATAGATAGATAGATAGATAGATAGATAGATAGATAGATAGGTAGGTAGGTAGGTATGTAGATAGATAGATAGATAGATAGATAGATAGATAGATAGATAAATAGATAGTTAGATAGATAGATAGATGGATGGATGGATGGATGGATGGATGGATGGGCGGATGGATTGATGCGTGATTGGATGGATAAATGGATGGATGGATAGATGGATGCTTTCACAAAGAACAATAGTTGCCACCTGTTCTGCGGTTTTCCTTTTGCAGTTATTCCTTTAAACATACAAGCACGACTGTACAATTAGATAACTCTCTGTCTATTCTCCTAAAACATATAATCAAACTTAATTTTTTTTATATACTCACTTAATCCTCAAACTTAATAATGACCCAGATGGTGGTGGTAGACATATTGCTCCTCAAAATGCATACATATTCTCGGTCATTGCAGTAATTTTAGTATGTGATGCTATCGAAGGAATTTACCAAATAAATCTCGAAAGATCAAATCAAGCCAAGCAGGGATATAGTTTATATTCATTTGCTCAAAAGCTCCTCTAGGGTTTCTAATCATTGAAGATCCAACTAATGCGGTCTATATGAGATTTCATAATGATTCATGAACGAGAATTAATTTCAAACTCACTGGCCAGTCCAATAATTTGATTGACTTACGAGGAGATGTTTTACAGATGAGTCTGTTTGTGAAATCCTAAGGGATTTTCGTCTTAAGACTTTCATCGTAAACGATTTTCAATTCGTCTCCAAAACGCCATCGGCGCCGGATCTATCTGGAGATAGAGACTCAATAGCGTGACAAACCGAAACCGTTTCTCTTTTTTATTGTCTGCCTGAATTGGTTTCGGTTTGAAATCTTTTAGGATTTTGTTCGAAATAGTTTCGTTTTGTCTGAAATAGTTTCGTTCTGGTCACCCTCATTGCTGCTTTAGTGTTTTTATTCCTTTCTTTCTGACCTCGTGTTTTGTGATGGAGCTTCTGAAACACTTTGGAAAGAAACACTTTTAAATAATTGAATGGTGATATAGTTAATAATGTGGAGTTTTTAAAAGAAAGGGTTTATAGTTTTAAACAGTTTCAAACTATCTTTAAAGACTTGTTGTTTATGTTTTTCTAAACTATTTGAAAAATTTACTCCAGCCTCATACTCTTATTTGAGCGTTCGCTTCAAACCTGTTGGAAAGTAATTTGAAATCGGATGAGCATAAATCATAAAACTAACTCGTTATCAAGTAAAGTGAAAAGGATATGTCGCAAATATGAACCAACATAAGGGCATTATTAATTTAAAACATGATATTCAAGAAGATGACAACCTCAGGCGGCTGTATTGGGTACCATAGAAATGTTCAATGTTTACAAAGAGTTAGATTGTTCATATGTAGTAAATATAACGTAACCAGTGCTTTCAAACATTAATAAATCAAAGAGTGTGTCTCATCAATTTATACTGGAAACGTCAGGAACAAGTAAAAAACGAACTAAAGAGTACAATGTCATTTAGATATGGTACACTTGCAAAGTCAAATTATAGTTTGATTTTAATGGCTTATAATAACACCGACATACTTCGAATGCAAACCATGAACAGTTGTGCCAACTACAACTTCAGATTTGAATCAGATATATATGTGAACATAAATATATGAAATGACAGAAACATTTATTAGAATAAATCTAACTTGGAGGGAATGGAAAAATGATATATTGTAAGTCAAGGCTTCGCCACTTGTTAAAATACCACCTTTAACATATATGTCTTGGGTATTCTTTATAGATTTAACAAACAATAAACAACGCATAACATAATAGTTGTTTCATCCAGAAGCGAAAATTACGTTCTTAAAATAAACGACTAACAAAAATAAATTTAACAATAATTAAAATATCAATGTTATACAAGGATATAAGTTTTGATCATAATACATTTTAAGGGCGAAAATGTCGGAAATTTATTTTCTCCAAACGTGTGAAATATAGATATTACCTCACTACAAAAACATTTTTCATTCCAATATTTGCACATGCGAAATAATATATAATATATAAGTTATCCCTAAAGGAGCAAAAACAAGTACTTTGTGATCCAGACAAAGACACTGTAAACTGCATCACATTGCCAACATTGAAAATAATCTTGCTTGAAGACATTTGACCAGACACAGGTCAGTTCTATTTTGTAATTGAGAATTACGATGAACACGGTCTGCTACATTGTTTAATCGGACATGATCTAGTTTCAGATAGGGTCAATTATTTTGCAAAATGTCACACTATTATTTACTGATTATGTCGACCTTTTCCTTTTCCTCTCTTTAGTCAATTATGTTTTTATGATAACATTTACATGAGCAGTGTATGAGATTGAGATTAATTTACCTGAACTGGGTGTAGTAATGAGCTTTAAAGAGTGGAAATTCGTATAGGCTTCTATTCTGGAGTTTTTTTGGTATATAATGGAAAACAAATTTCTTTCACTAAGAAAATGCTGGACATGTTTCATACTATTGTGCCAAACAGGACATATTTTAACTCCTCATATCGACATTGCCCGCCTTTTTACCAAACGATTAAACACATTCACTATTAGCTTTGGAAGAAAATATCTATATAATTATCAAGGACATTCTAAAATTCCATTTGTATCTAGAAATAGAAAATTAAAGGAGTATTGTTACTCCATCAAAATAGTCATTTCTAACAGAGGACAATAATTCATTGCTGCCTCGAAGTAATATCATATGTCATTGGCATTCCAAACAAAACTGATTCGGTCTGTTTTAACAGTATCGGACACTATTAAAAACAACAAATATACAGCAAGGTTACGATATAGAGGAAGATATAATTGCAAATGTAAGCGTTTTTTAGAGTACTGGAAAACACTGTTCATGTTGACTGTATCTTTCTGTTGTACATTTACATTGTGATGAAAATATGTAAAATCGTTGGAAAAACAAACTTCCAAATTCAAGTGATAGGCTTAAACTGTTAATTACGGATAACCAAATACAATTTAGGGACATAAAATGAAGACAATGTGTCAAAACAAAGTAAACTTATGGTGGCAATCTGTATGCGAGCATAACATTATCAAGTGTATAATTTTAGTCTGATGGTTACATGAGCTAAGATTTCACCGTCTTTGACATTACTTTCAATCCTTTTAAGCTTTATTCTACTCCGTTGTTTTGTTTTTTACAACTTCTTTTGTAAAAGACAAACGTAATTTTGAAGCATGGTGGGAGAAAGGAAACGATTATTTACATCGTCAATAAATAATTATCATATCATAACACCAATACTGTCTTTTACCGTGCTTGTTACCTGTTTATTTCCGGCTTTGTATGCTTCTTTTTAGAGAATAGCGTTTGCTTTGACCTTTCACGTTGATATTCTATCAGAATTGTGCAGTCTGTTTTTAAATAATTATAATTTGCCTGCAGTGATGCCCTTGATCTTTTTGCATTATGTACTTTGGTACCTTTTGCTAATATATACATAGAGAAAACACACTCTTTTCATGTACAGTACCATTAACTTTTGTTTGAATTTATTAAGATCTTTGTTATCCTGATATGAAGTGTTTTAAACTATGCAACACATGCAGCTGTTCCTCATTGATTTATAAAGGAAACACTTGGTTAACACACAAAATATATTTACATTCAATTGAAGTAAGGGGTAGTAAATGTCATCACATTACCGACTGATAACTGGCAAAACGCAGCTGAAATATTGATGCGACATGGAAGAGATTGACATCAAGAAGACATGTACTTAACATTGTAAATTTCTCCAGTGTATATTGCTTCCACGCTAAAGACAAACATGGCAATATACATTGTAACAATGGTAATGGAAAAAACAAATGTACTTTTGTACTTACAAAAAAGAAACAATAAGAATAAATTATATTGAATGGAATTTAATCTTTCAATGAATTATTGGCATTTAAAAAAATTTGTCTCTATCCAAAATGAGTTGGAACTTTATAGGTTTCCTTGTTATATATTTTATTTGTCAACTGACGAGAAGCAATGTGAATAATACGTAAATCATACGTAGAGCGTACTTGTTAGTTTCTACGTGATGCAATTTTATATTAAGGCAGCATCATTATAATAGAACGCGTTGCAGGAATGTATTTATCTATGCAGTAAAGTATAACTGCAACATATTTTCTTAGTAATGAAGTTAACAAGACTAAAAAATTTAACTAGTGTATATCATCATCTATCTTTTGTCAAGAAGAAATTATATAAATGTTAGACATGTTCGCGCTATTGTAGTTTAGTTTTTTGGTGTTTTGTGGGATGCTTTTCCAAAACAAACAAACGCTAGCAAGCAAGAAGTTGGAAAATCAAAAAGTATTCATAACAAATGGCAGAATTATGACAATATTATGACAACAGGAAGATGGTTTTTCATAACCCCATATCAGACACAAACACACACACACATATATAGATATATATATATATATATATATATATATATATATATATATATATATATATATATATATATATATATATATATATGAACCTGAAGTAGATTACAAACTAAATATATATTGGAATTCATAACGTAGCTCACAAAAACGCATGACGAGAACATTAGTAGACTTAGCTTGTAACCGCGTTGTTGTTAAATAATTTAAGGTTGAGATGTAATACAATATCATGCGTGATTTTCGCACGTTTGTATATGTGTGTGTTTTAAAACCTTGTATATTGTGTTATTTGGTGTAACAAATTGGGATCTACGCAATTCCAAGACTTTCAATAAAACGTTTTGTTGCGTTGACCTTTGACTTTTTGGAGTGGTCTGTAACCGGCGGAAGGATTACCTCCTCTTCCAAAATGTTTGTTTTTTTCACAATAGGTCGGCCATTTTTCATCTCTTGCACAACGTAGATGTCAACATTTGGGTCTATATCATAATTCCTCTTTAACGTTAAGGTCAGAGCTCCTGACCGTCGCTTAAGATGAAATGTCAACTGATCTGGAAGCTGATTGTCTTCGAATGAACGTGTGTTGGCCTTGTCTCTTGTGGTCACGTCTTTCAACCAGACTATTTCGGAGACTGCAGGTGCTTGAAAAAGGGAGAGTACATCATTTTTGATAATACAAATGTCAGCCAACAAGCGATCAAACAAACGAGAAGCATAGAGTATGTCGCCTTTATTATGTTTCCCAATATCTGAACTAAGAATAACTAAATGGGTAAACACATGTTAAGATCCGTTGCAGCTTGAACACAATTTTAATTACCTAAGCAATAGTTCAGGGAATATTTAAATATGTTTATAACATAAAGTGTAAAAGCAATCAAACAACTTCAATTACTTTGGGATTTAACCCCAACGGTCGGACTTCCTTGTATATATTTTGCCACAAAATGTCCCCTAGAGTACTATTATATGACGATATAGCATTTTAAAGGTTCCCAACACCTATATGTACACAAACTGATTGATTTTACATGTGGTACCATTCTTGTGTTTTATATGCATGGCATTTTTACAATTAATCTTGTATCTTCAGTGGACCTACTGTGTATAGTAATTCTGAAGAACTTATCTTCTGATTCGTTCTGCAACTCACCTGACGGCTGTCCCAATATACCATCTTTAGTAGTAAAATGTTTGGAACAATGCTTCGAACACTAAGATAATATCTTCATCTTCTTCACTTTATCATACAAAGAACACCTAACATGAGAATTATAATTTGTAACGTTCATCGATTGTATCTCCAATGATTACTCACATAAAATTACTAAAACTATTTAAAATTATTATATTAGTCAGAATTGTACACTACTTGTGAATGTCATTCCAGTAGGTATTTCTAGGAAAATAAAATTGGATATTAATGGAAAGGGAATGCGTACCTAGCTTAAAGTTAGAAGTAACAAACATAGTACTTCCTCTAAAAATGGTTACTATCGGTTTGCATAGTGATGTTCTGAGGATTTGCAGTAATCTAAAGCTTTCCAAAGTCTGGAAAATTAAATAGGTTCTAAAAATTACAAAATATAATGTTATCACATATCATATATTCATACCTGAGTGAACATAATCCAGGAGTAGAAAGACTAACGCAAAAAAACTTCTCGTCATTTTCGACCCAATGACTGACGTTGCGTATGTGGACATACTGATCTGTTTTGCCACTAAAAGCGAGCTATTATATAGGATTCGTTGGATGGAAATTTTGAAGGTCATGACAACTTTGCTCTTGTTATGTGTCGTTTATTTTCTTTAGGGTTTAATTATTTCAATCTCTTAGAGACTGACTGACAAGAAGGAACAGGTTGAAACCATGCATGTGGCATCGGTATGCGACGATGCATGCCCGTGTATGAGCTATTATTATGTAATTCTTGAACTATTGCACAATACAATGCATTTATTCAACTTCTTATAGATAATAGGTACAACGTCAGGTTTACACATTATATTTTACAGGTGTGGCTGGGACATGTTTTATTTTCAAATAAACAACGTTCTTTAGTTTTGTCTTAATATCTAATAATCACCATGTCATCATTCTGAAATGTCAGATGGTAAATACATTACATGGCGTTGCATGTAGTTTTGAGAACGACTCTCTCTCCCTCGCTCTCTTTCTCTGTATGGGATCGAACTACTCATCTATTATGATTAAATCTTAGCGTGTGTCCACGACACAACCACTGTTCACCTGTCCGTTAAATATATCTACGTCCATGAGCAAGAAATACGTAATTCTTGTATTCAGGTAAAAGGTAATTCAGGATATGTTTGAAAAGGAAGTACTGTCTACCTTCTGATGATATTACGACTTATCTAGACCATTGTTGTGTTTAAAATATTGTCAAGGTTTCAGACAATTCTTCAAACAATCGATTGATATAGAAACGATACGTACCATGCCATGAAAGAAGTAGCAGATTTATACTGAAGAATATATACAGTGGTATTTAAAGATCTTCAAAACGGCATTTACTGTATATACACAAACATACCACATGTAAATAAGTCACTCTGCATCATTCTTATTAAAACTAAACCTAATATGTTGCGATAATTGTTTTCCTAAATGTACATATTTCTAACGGTCAACATTTGACACTTTCTAAAGCGAATCATTGTTTAGCGCGTCTGGGAATATTTCCCTGCACACAATTCTTTTTTAAACTCCCTACAAAGCGTCTGTTGATTCTTCACCGCATATAAGTAGGCTTTGACTCTATGTTGTATCCCATTGTTTTTACATTCTGTAGCTTGATTTGTACAATGTTAAGATATTAGGTGAGTTACAGTCAAGACACGAAATATGTGCTAGTTTGATATTGGTCATTTCATAAACTATATGACTTGTGTGAAGATGGTCATCTTAAGAATTATGATTAAAACGTTAAACGAAGTATTTATTATTAACCATATATCAAGAGTTTCAAGGAAACTGTATTAACCCAATTTATGTTTCTTATTTTTCGGCACAGATAAGCGTAACTAATTGAAATCACATAAATCATAATAAATAATTCAGTGTTTCAATGTTATTTTCTCCCAGCATCCAAAGCATGTGTCCTTCGTTTCGTATGTACAGTGGTATATTTAATCCCTTTTTCCAATATGTTACTAGGTGTACAATCACGATAAAGGATTATCATAATTCCTCCTTTATTCATTGGTTGTAAATATAACCTACTTTTGTAATTGTTTATTTTAAAAAGAATGCCTAACTTTATGACCAGTGTCGGTTTTTACTTGTTGTACCCTTCGGCAATGCTAGAATGTATGTAAAGCGTGAGGACGTTGGTTTATCTGTGTTAAGCAATAATTGTTGTACTTATCACCTGTTTAGTAAAACTATTACAGACATATACAAATTATTCTTTTAATGATCTTCACTCAGATCCGAATCCCATTTATAACGGTCGTTAGGCGTATACGTGCAGGCAGCAGGGATACACAAATGTGTGTTACAATATCTGGCTCTTTATTTTCATTAAACCGGTTAAAATTGAGAAAATATATTGATATGTATTTAATTTAGTTTGAATCGAAGTGTTTCAATAGACAAATATAATCGGTATTTTGAACAGGTGATATTAATATTAATTATTTTTTCAAGGGGAAAGGGAAAAGGCAGTCTTAACAGGTGTTATATTTTTTGTAAGGGTCTGATGGTCAGGATTATCTCATATATTTGGTTGTGTATAAGTCTAATATCATTATATATGCTTGATTTGCACAATGTTACGATATTAGGTGAGTCACAACCAGCAGAAGTAAAACATATCTTAAACTACAACCTATTTGAACTAATACAGTTGAGATTATTCATACAGCAGTATTTGAATAAATGTATCTCCTGTACATACTGCCCCTGCACTATTGGGTAAGTCGACAGACTAAAAGATAAAAACTAAGACGAAGGGCAATTAGGAAAATTGAAAATTAAAAAGGAGGAGTTTTGTAATTCAGTTTTAAATTATCTTTCATTTGTTATATTCTCCCTACTAATTGTTTATGTAAGGTTATAGTTAGTTCGCTAGTATGTAGGATATATTGCAAATGCTTATGGTTTGCATAGTTAAAGCTTCGTGCAATCTATTTCAATCAGCAGATCTTATGAAAGGAAAAAAATATCTCTTGTATGTATAGAGTTTTATAATTTTTTAGGGTTCTTTTTTATGCTTTCAGTGCTACCACCGTTTGCTGCTTTTGCTGTTGCTTCTATTATTTCCTTTTTAATCGACCCATATGCAGTTTTGGAACAGAATTGTAATCACTTGTTGAAGCGAATATTGTTTTGGGATTGTTTGGTTTTGGACATTTCATTTAAGGTAATGGGTTTTCTTTTGACGTGTCGACTAGGTCTGGTATCCTGACTAATGGTGTATTTTTGGTCATCCTAAAGATGGATGTTACCCTCATTAATGTTAACTCTCTTTAAGTCGTACTTATGGTTTGTCTTGGCTGCTTTTGTATGGGAATGGCATTGTCTCTAACACACAACGAACTACATAAATATCCGATTTTATATTATCAATCTCGTCTTGTTAATAACCATACTTTCGTAATCTAGGAAGCAGTTAATCAGAAAATAGAGCCATCCTGATCAAACCAATTTTCAATCAACCCACCAGCGTAGCCTTGTATCCTGTACTCTCATGCTCTTGAGAGTGGTTATTATCTATCATGCTTTTTTGAACTTTGGATTTCTGTTACAATCCTATGACGTTTTAATATTTTTATGCGACATTGGTCAATGGATTTTATTCGTAGTTGTCATATCGTTTGCAATTTCTGATATGAACCTTATATAATATGTGCACATTATTTTATGTTGGACATTTCTCGGAAATTCTTGGGTGAAGAGTTGGACAAGTAATTTGTGTGAGATTTTAAAACACTTAAAACTCTGCTGTACCCTAGACATCACTTAAAATATACATGATTTATGGATTGGCTTCTTTTATACCAGGAACCCATCTTCCAAAGCTTTTGACTAATAGAGTGTTTCCGATCTTTATCCTACTTATAATTAGTTTACCATTAGGAGTTATCAATGTGTAAGGGTATTGGTGTTCCTGTTGATGTGTTGTGCATTTTTTTGATGTACCAATTATCTTATCATTGTTTATCAGTTGTATTAATATTTATATGGTATATTTCATGGTTTTGAGAATAAATAATTTGACTAATTTAGCTGCCCTCTCTGTGTATTTCTCTGTCGTCGTTTCCAGTGTACATTGTTTACAAGCCAGCGATCTAACAGTGTCATGCAGTGCACATCCGCAATAAGAACCGGAAGTCCGCTGCTGGAACCATTGCCAACATCCACGCTGACAACCAATTCAAAAGTAATTTCCCTTTATTGACATTAATACGATGAAGAAGAACTAGAGATAATAAATATGTTACCCTCTGTCTCTTCAAGTAAAGTAATGTAACAATATTTCTTTGTGCAAGGAGTCCTGTAATATAAAGTGATTGTTTGTTTCTCACAACTAAAGCAAAGGCATATGAAATCTCTCTCTCTCTATCTCTCTCTCTCTATCTATCTCTCTCTCTTTCTCTCTCTCTCTCTCTCTTTCTTTCTCTCTCGCTCTCTCTCTCTGTCTCTATCTCTGTCTCTTTCTCTCTCTTATGGAGCGTATTATGCCTGCACAAAACTGAGGTGAATTTAAGGGGAATTTTGGAATCTCTGTTAATATAGATAACTCTGAGTCTGACTACCAACAAACAACTCCTAGTACAATGAACTTAATTTTATTTCGTATTGCAGGCTTCCTTGTACCATCCTCACCTCACACTAACGCAAATAGTTTAAGAATGTTTAAAAATATTGACAAGTCCAGCATACAGATCTCAGAAGAAATATCAAAATATCTGATACCTGTAGCCCTATTAAATTAACGACTGTTTGTATTATTATTATTATCATTAATATTATTATTATTATTATTATTATTAGTAGTAGTAGTAGTAATAATAGTAGTAGTAGTAATATCATGTGTCCATAGTATGTGGATCACGAGTATTTATAACATTCTCACGAGGAACCAAAACAATTAAACGCATTTTATAAAAAAAATTAAGTGTCCATGATCAATCCAGGAACTTCACAAAGCGCTTATACTTTGTCATGTGGCGCATACTAACACTGGATATGTAATACCGCTCGAATTATTGCATCCTTACTGTAAACCAGCCTCTAGATTCGTTTTTCTCTTCAACATAAGAATAAATATAGTCTAGTTTGCAAATGTACAGAAATCAAATAAGAAATATTGTTCCTTGCTCTTTAGAAGATGAATGGACATGTGGTATGAAGTTCCGTATGAATTATAGCACCCGTATCAACAACTATTTAAACTTATACATATCGCTTTTGTATGTGTCTAAGTAAAAGGTGTTGACTTCCTTCACATCAACCTACGATTCCATTTGTTGCATGCTTGCTCAGAACCAACTGGCGCATTTCTCTTTGAAAATGAGTAATATATATTTGGGATACTTGCTATTTCGCAGACGTCAATTTATCTCCCTATAGAATAAGAACATTGACATCATGAATGATAAAACCCCCGCTGGGAACCAAAACTGCTTCAAGTATGTTTTATCATACAATAGTTAGGATATCTGAAATTCTGTTTGCTGTATAAATCAACAAATTTCATAATGTTTGTGCTTTTCGTGTTGTTTCACTTTACATACAAGATTCATGGACCTTACCTATGACGTATCAATTTTCGCATCCATGCTCACAATCAGTTTATATAAGGGGTCGTCCATCAATCAACGAAATAAGGGGGTTGAGGCTTTGAAGAAGTTTTAAAATTGTCGACATGGGGTGAGGGGGAGTTCAAGATAAATTGACGCCAACAATGTTATTTTTTTTACAATATATTAATGAATCAGCCACTATGCGCATTATAACAATTGAGGAACAGCTGGCTACCCCATGATAGAAGCTAGAATATAAAGTCTCGTGTTTTTCATGAATTCAACCGTATAAAATATTGTTAGTTTGTAGGGGGGATGGATAAAAAAAATGACTTCATTTTATTAGGGAGGTCGCTGAAAGTTTGACACTTCTTGACAAGGGGGTGGGTTGTGGGTAAAATATTCCTAAACATTGTTGACATTATTAATGAACGTCCATTATTTCTCTTTGTAAAGGCATGAGTCATATATATTTCGTTTCTTACACACATGTACATGTAACATTATCTCCATAAATATCATTTCGCATTTCTTCGTTTTTAGGTATTGCACTTTTGCAGCTATATTCTTAAATCATTGCTAACATTACAAATCTCTTAACCAAAGTACCTTTACTCGTTTCTTTCAAGCGATGCATCTGCGCTCAGAACCACGGCTTTCTTACAACTGTCTATCACAGTACATCTTGATGCGAAAATATAAATCAGTATTACTATTTCCTACAATAACCATCTGATACTAACAACCAGTGAATAAATGGACTATTTCTTTTTCTTCTTTTTAAAAACCGTATTACTGGGATATATATCAATCGACCAAAGTCTTTTCATAACTAAAAGTTTCTTATAACATCCGTGACTAGAACCAAGATTTCCTGGTAAACGAAACTTACGAAAAAGTTGAGTTCCAATATTCAGATATCTTTCATAACAAATGAAAAATGTATAAGATATTTAGTACCGAATATAACTTCACGTCTTTAAACCAATAACGTGCCGATAACATTTAGAATACGGACAATTACTTTATGATAACATCCCCGCTTGGAACTAAACCAATTTCAAACATAACATACCATGCTCTAGGTAACATCTTTAATAACATAACTGAAATTTTGTGTGCTACATAAATCGCCATATTTCATACTGTTCCTGATTTTCATGTTATGTCACGTCCATCATAGATTCATGCACCTCAGCAATACCGTACCGTATCACTTTTGTTGCAACCGTGTTCAGAACCAATCTATATATTTCATATATATATTGTTTCTTGCACATCAGTACACATCACATTATCTTCATATGTTTCATGTCACATTTCTTCAACGTTAGATATTATAATTTAGAAGCTTTATTCTTAAATCAATTTCAACTAGATGTTGTTCCTATGCAAGGTACCTTCACTCGTTGATTTGAAGCGATGCATCTGCGATCAGAACCACGACATTAATACCACTGCCTGTCACAACACAATTTAATACCTAAATAAACATTAGTATAAATATTGTTTACAATAACTATCAGATAATAATCACCAGTAAATGAAAGGACTATTCCATATTTTAGACACAAATCGTACCATGAAGGTATATTGTGTAACATTTGACCAAAGTCTATTCTTTACTGCATGTTCCATTATAACATCAGTGCCTAGAACCAACAATTTCTGTTAAAAGGCAATTAAAAAAAAGTGGAGTTCCGATAAACATATTTCATAACAAATGACAAAATGAACAAGATCTTTACTGGTGCATATCATTTCACGTCCTTTTGTCAATCATGTGCCGAGGACATGTAGAATACGTTCATTTACTTCGTCGATGATAACATCCCGGCTATGAACCAGAACAACGTTATATATGAAATAGCATGCTCTAAGTAACATTACTAATAGCATGTTTTTAAAATATGTGTCTGGTATAAATCAACAAACATCACACTTTTCCTACTGTTTAGTACAAACAAAATAGAGTTCCGATATTTAGATGTTACCGAATATGAATTCACGTTCTAACCCTAATCATGCGCCGATAATTATCGGCGCACTGGACAACAAAATTTTACAAAAGTCATGTTACTGAAATAAAATTAGCCAATTCTTATCAATTTTTATGTGATGAACACGAATATGACAGTCAAATTGCAAAATTGGCTCTAGTTTTTTTTATAATCTGCAAGAAATTAATGGTAGCAAGATTTTCTGAGCCTCAACCAGAGCTGGGTGATGGATATTCTTCTCTCCAATGGCTACATTCTGCCTGTGAGTCCATTCCTTCCTCATGTAGTGCATTTCCCTTGCTCGGCTATCCCACTCGCATAAGAAACACATGTATTTTGTATATCCTTGCTGCAGTCCCATTAAAAGGGCAACTACCTTCAAATCACCACAGAGGTGCCAGCTGTACTTGTTATACTCAATGGAATTCAGTAGCTGCCTTAAGTTATCGTATGTCTCTTTCATGTGGACAGCATACGCTACTGGCATAGATGGAAGAATGTTTCCTTTGTGCAAAAGCACAGCGTTGAGACACAGTTTCGAAGAGTCCACAAATAGTCTCCATTCTTGTGGGTCATGAGTGATTTTTAAAGCATTCATGAGGCCCTCAATATCGGAACAGAATATCAGATTACTTTCCTTTCTGAAGAAAGGCTCCAATTGCTGGTGGCGCTTTCGATATGCAGTAATTGTGACATCTTCTTCTACAAGATTCCATTGTTGGAGTCTTGATCCTAGCAATTCTGCCTTGTTCTTTGATAAGTCCAAATCACGAATCAGGTCATTTAGTTCTTCCTGTGTTAATCTGTGTGGGGTTGATGATGCACCATAGTGAAAATCTGGATCACTGCATGCTGATGGACCAGGAGAAGAACAGTTCGACTCACCTTTGTCTTCGTCAGATGTATCAAGAGAATATTCTGCTGGAGGTTCTGGAAAAGGAAATTCCTCACCATGTGGAACTGGTCTCAATGCAGACGGAATGTTTGGGTAGACTATTCTCGACTTCTTTCGCTTCGTTATTCCGCCGGAAAGAGGAGGAACCAAGCAGAAGTAACAGTCATTTAGGTGCTTGCTTGGCTCTCTCCACACCATTGGGACTGCAAACGGCATTGATGACCTTTTGCAATTCAACCACTGTGAAAGCTGTGTTGTACATGTAGCACAGCATATATGCGGAGCCCAAGGCTTGTCTTTGTCACCAACCTTGCATCCGAAGTAAAGATGATATGCCTTCTTCACTTGAGATATGATACTTTTCTTCTGGTTGGCAAATGTCACTTCCCCACAAATATAGCAAAAATTGTCCGCGGTATTAACACACTTTCGAGGCATTACTGTTCTTTATTGTACGTAAATGGATAAAATAATAAGTTTTATGTAACAGTAGCTTGAACTGTCTCGCACAACGTCTAAAATATTTTAAATGCTGAACCTATCTGATTGGGCTTTATATAGTACACTGCTTACGTCAGCTTCAGCAGCCGCCTGGCATTAGTATAATAGGCTTACACATGTATAGTACACAGCTGACGTCAACTTACTTCAGCAGCAGCCTGGCATTAGTATTGCATTGCATCAGAAAATGATGCAATCAACTGTGGATGATGTGAGCATGATGGTATTATGCAATGTTACATCATTATTCCGGATGTTGCTGCAGTCCTACTGGAGAAATTTACACAGTGAAACATAGAAAATGAGGTATATAAATAATCTTCAAAACGAGAGCCAATAAAAAAATTTCACGGTTATATTCGTGTTCGGCACACCAAAATACTACAGATTAGGGCCTTTTCAAGTCAGTAATGATTTCACTGTTGACCTGTGTAACCAGTAAATGAAAGTACTATTACTTATTTTAGATAAAAATTGTATTACGAGGATATCTAATGTAACAAACGATTAACGTGTAATCATTTCTGCAAGTTTCATAGTAATATCCGTGCCTAGAACTAAGATTTCCTGTTGAAAGATAATTACAAACAAAATAGACTTACGATACTCAAACGTATTTCATTACAAATGACAAAATGAATCAGATCTGTATTATCGCATATAAATTCGCGTTCTCATCCTATTCATGCGTCGATAACATGTATAATATGGGCATTTACTTCATCAATGATAACATCCCCGCTGGGAACCAAACCAGCTTCATACATAAAATACATGCTCTATATAACATCTTTAATAGCATTATTGAAATTGTGTGTGCTTCATAAATCGCCATATTTCATAATCTTCCTGACTTTCATGTTATTTTACTTACATCATAGATTCATGCACTTGAGCAATACAGTACCGTATCAATGATTGCGTCAGTGCTCAGAACCAATGCTAATATTTCTTTTTGTTTAAGTCTGGGTCATACATAAGTAGTAATAAAGAGCTATATGGGGACAATGGAAAATCCAGTCAAAAACAGCTTGGGGCGCTATGGGGAAAAGATCTAAGGGGAAAGTGAAAAATCCAGTCAAAAACAGCTTGGGGCGATATGGGAACAAAAGGTCGTGGGCTTGTATAGGGACAAGGGAAATTGGACATTATGAGTCTGTATAGGGACAAGGGAAAGTGAACATGGTGGGCCTGTATAGGGACAAGGGAAATAGAACATGGAGAATATTATTTGTATATGTAACTGTCTAGCGACAAGGGGAAAATGGAGGCAAAGAAAGCTAATATCTTTTCGAGGTATATGAGTGGCACTGAAAAGGACCGTTATGTATAATGTTAACAGTATCTTGTTAACACAGAGGACACCTCACAGATCTTCTTCTCTTCCTAGGCTTTCTCACTGTTGGGCCATAGAGGAGAACTCTTTTTAAACAACATTTTCTCTCCACATATATCCTTCTCTTCCAAAAGACTGTATCCGTCATATCAGTGATAGTCCACGATGATCTGACATACATGGGTAGATCAGTCCGAAACAGCATGGTAGAAACAAGGTTAGAAGATTTTACGTTGGTCCACATCTTGTAATGAGAAACAGGTGAAGTGAATGCCGTAAACTGCGGTTATCTATAGGGGAAGAGCGGATCGAAACGGATTGAGTGTATCCACCAATCCAAACGTGCGTTACAAAAGTCAGTCACCGTCATCCAATCGGAAGAGAGCAGTCTGTGACGTCACCTTCCCTATATAGTGGTACTAGCGTCTGTGTGCAGTCAATCGATGCGACAGAGTTGTCAATGATGTCGGACACTAAGAAGACAATGTATTGGGGTGAGCCAGTAGTAGAGACAGCAAGTAATGGGACAGCAGTGACTACCAAAGTCATGACAAATCTACATCTAGAAGAAGTTGATTTTAACTGGGATATTGTGAATGTTTTAACATCACAAGAATTTATTTCGGAACATTCGTTATCTTCTGATTCTTCTTATGTACATGTCAATGATTTTAAGCAAAGACAAAAAAAGATTTGGAGCTATTTTTACAACAAAAGAAAGTGGAAGAACAAGCTTTTCTTATTCAACAACAGGAAGAAGAAACAAGATGGAAACACCAGGAAGAAACAGTAGTAGCAACAGAGAAGAAAAAAGACCAAGGACGGAAAGATAATAGTGAAAATCAAATGGTCACGACGGTACTTTTAGATATTTTAGCAGAGTTAAGGGGTATGTAACAAATGTATCAAACTTCTTTATCACGACCGAAGAGAAAAAACATTCTCAAGCAAAACAACCCAATCTATCTGTGACTACGTCTGCCATACCACCGTTAGTGATTTCTACTAAATCATTGACAGGAACCACCAGTCCAGAAGTAGACCTTGGGCGTGGCAAAGGCTTAAGACAGCTAAATATTGTTACGTCTCGTTTCTTAGTTTGTTTGTTTTAAACAAAACAAAACACCAACGGTCCTGATCAGGGCCACTCAAATTATTTCGGAAAGAAATACTATTTCAATTGACTAGTCCAATGAAAACGCAAAAGTCCTTGTTTTAAACCCATGATGTACATGTGAGTGAATTAATGTGTGAGTGTAGGTTCTTATTCTATAAAATCAAAACCAAAAGACACTTACTTTTTTCTCTCTGTTGTATTCCGGTTCGAACGTTGCAATTCAATATCACAACATAACATAAGACAATACCACTTTAAAATGTTCATATGTTTCTTCTGTTTCACCTTTTCTGTTTCTTTAATTTCTTTACTGTCACAGGTTTTTCTTTTTTCTTCCTCTTCACATTCGTTTCGTCTTCTTTTCTTATCTTTGTGATCGTGTCGGGGTTCTTCCTTGGGGGAGGGTACCTCTACTTCCTCCTCCTCCTCCTCCTCCTGTTCAGAATTCCTTTCCCACTCCTCCTCCTGCACCTGTTGTTTCTTAAGGCAGTTTGGAGACCAATGTCCTTTCTCTTTACAATGATAACAGGTGTATTGACTTTTGTCTCTATTTGTACCTTTTTTGTTTTTGTCACGATCTGAACATTCTGTAGCCCAATGTACTTTCATCTTACAGATATAGCGAGTATCTTGATTTTTATCCCGAAAGGAGGTAGAGTAGTCCTTAGGCCTGTCTGAAGAAAACTTTCGTATGACACCACGTAAAGATCTGATGAGAAGTTCAGCTTGTGTAGGTTCTTCCATAGTTCTGGTCAATGTGATAATAAAATGAATACTGAAAAAAAGGTTAGACACTAACCCTTTATATATGCACGGATCGGACATGAATATATAGGGTTATGGTCTTTAAAATGTAGTCATTTGACTTTTCGAAGACATGATGAAAAGACCGCATCATGTTGTCGAGAAAGGAGAAGACAGTAAGAGACAGAAACGTAATGTATCGCCTAGCACAGTAGCTGAAGTCTTAGCTCAAATTCATGCCAGTGATTTTGAAGATGACATGAGTGAGCCTGAATTCACACCCAGGCAATAGACGTCCAAGCAAAGTTCACCACCTTTAGTAAACTCTGAAAATTACTATCACATTCGAGAGACGGAAAAGCGTTCCTCTCGACAATTTAGAGCAACAGCTTACACGTATGTAGTACATTTTAAAGATTTCAAGTCCAATGTACCTTTGGAGAATACAGAAGGGTTCATTACTGAGGTGTGGGATTCTGTGTTAACTGCACTGAAACAGCAATGTCAAGCCAAAGAAGACGATCGCTTGAGACTTTCTATTCATCACGATAATTTGAAGTCTCCCGTTTGGATCGAGTTTACTAGCCCATCACAATTAACACCTTCCAAAAACATCGACAAAATTCAGCATGTGTAACAATCCAACGACAAGTTTCACATCAACAATGGAAAAGCCACTCTGTTCATGACTCACGTGTCCCTTCCCGCAAAAAGTGTTATTGGTGGATAACCTTTGCATCAGTAAGCGAAGCCTCGTCCAAATTAACAATCCTCAAGACCAGATGTGTTTAGCCCGTGCTATCGTCGTGAGACAAATATATGCCAACAAGAACTTGATGGTAGAATGGAAAAGAGCCTGGAAAACTATTTGAAAATTGGGCCGAGCCAAACAACGAAGTGAAGTAGAACTCCTGTTACAGCAAGCAGGATATCAAAAGACACCCCTTGCGGTATTCCGGAAATGCAAAAATTGCAAGGTACCTTGGTTCCACATTTCACCTTGAAAGTACACCCTCAAGAAGTGCGTGGACCTCTTTTGTTTCGTTGTCACGATTTCAAAGACGGAAAAAACAATCACGTCAATCATCACGATGGTCATTTTGATACCATTACCAGTATCACTGGATTTCTGGGATACAGTTACCACTGTGAAAAATGTGACTATGGTTATAACAATCGAAAACAACACAATCATTGTGGATCGAAATGTGAGGTATTTTTGGCCTCTCAACCTTGTCTGGACAAAGGAAAAGTACGAGTGCATTGCCCTGTTTGTCAGCGCACTTTTGTCAGTCTTACCTGTTAACAACATTTGAAGATGCAAGGTTCGCAGCAGAAAATTACTTGTCAGCTTCGGAGAATGTGCCCTATTTGTTGAGAAGGCATACGTACCAGTAATGCCAAGTTTCGCGTTTGTCGAGTGAAGAAACAATGTAACATTTGTCACCAAATCGTGGACTTGGAGCACGAATACTTCATTCAAAATTATCAACCCCGACTAGAAGATACCGAGAAGAAAGTAAACTTTACGTTTTTTGATTTTTAATGCATGCAAAAGACTGGCATTCACATTCCTAATTTTTGCATGTCTCACCTTGCGTGCGAGAAGTGCATGGAAGAACATATCTTTAGTCATTGCCCTCACTGTAACAAGATTCCTGGAGGACGTGAAAAAAATCTTTCGAGGGTCAAACACGCCAGCCGATTTTGCCCAATGGATCATAAACCCCATCGACGAAACGTGGAGTCCAGAAGACATCGAACGTTACGGATAATGTCATCGCCATGACACGCTCAAGGCCCACAATTTATCGGGATACAATTGGCAATTTCTGCTCAGATACTATGCGGAACAAAGTACCGAACGGCCTCAAGTAACTTTGAACGTACCCAAATTCATTTCCATGCAAGTAGGACAAGTACAGTTTAAAGAATCGATGTGTTACTTGGCGATGCCTTTGAAATCGCATGCTAAAAACGTTTGGAATGACAGAAATTACAAATGGTTTTTTACCACACTTTTTCAATACCGATGCCAATGAACATGCCGTTCTACCCCATTTGCCGGAGGCTAACGACTACAACTCCGATAACATGCGCACCAAACAACGAGAAGCTTTCCATGCTTGGTACTGGACTCACGCCTCGGACCCCTTTAACTTTCAAGAAGAAATGTTAAAATATTGTCGATCTGACGTGGACATTTTACGATGTTGTTGTGGAAAATTTTGAGAATTGTTCATGGAACACGGAGTAGTCGAGCCTTTGAAAGAAGCTTGTACCATTGCCAAAGCATGTTCCTTAGTGTACTGAAAACGCTTCATGCCCGAAAATACTCTAGCTGTCATCAGTCCTCAAACGACGAACTTTGTCAAATGTCAATACTCGGTCAAAGCCCTACGTTGACTCAATTATTTTTGCGACAAGGAAGACAAATGGATCCAACACGCTCGCAATGGAGGAGGTGAAAAGGCCATCGGAACGTATTCGGTAGATGGCTGGGACTTTGAAAACCCTCAGATCGTGTACGAGTTTAACGGATGCTTATGCCACGGATGTCCCATGTCCTACCCTCAACGTGACACCAAAAATCAGTTTTTACAACGGAACATGGAAGACTTCTACCAGACCACTTGTCAGCGACGTTTGAAGTTAGAACAGTAAGGATACCAGGTAGTGGAAATGTGGGACACGAGTACGATCAGTGTTTGAAAACCGATCGCATTGTAGAAAGTTACAATTTGGTGGATCCCCTGAACCATGAGATAGTTTGTACGGAGGATGAACGAATGCCACCTGTTTGCTGTACCAAGTGGACGAGGAGAATGGAGAAGAAATCAAATACTTGGGCGTGTGTTCGCTGTATCCTTACGTGTGCAAATAATGTCACTTTCCGGTAGAGCATCCGCAATTGATGACAGAACACATTGACTTGGACCACATTCGACAGTACGAAGAATTAATCAAGTGCAAAGTCTTACCCCCCACAGACTTGTACCATCCTGTTTTACCTCACAATTGCCAAGGAAAACTGATGCTTCCTTTGTGTCGAACTTGTGCCGAAACGTGCAACCAAGACCAACCTTGTCAGCACACCCAGGAAGCATGTGCATTGGCAGGCACGTGGGTTAGCGTGGAATTGTTTAAAGCTCTGGACCTGGGATACCAACTGTTAGAAGTGTACGAAATTTACCACTTTCCCAATCCACAACAATACCACAAGGGCAACGAGACACAGAAAGGTATTTTTGCAGACTACGTGGATGCCATTTTAAAACTAAAACAAGACGCTAGCGGCTATCCTTCCTGGTGTCACACTCCCGAAGACCAAAAGATATTAAAAGAAAAATATCGGGAGCTGTAAGCATCACTTTAGACTACGTCGAGAAACACGATGGAAGGCGATAGTTTTTCAAAGTGATGTTAAATTGCTTGTGGGGTAAAATGGCACAACGACCGTCTTTACCCAAGACAGAGTATTTGTCCGAACCTTCTCGCTACTTCCAGATGATTCACGACAAAACCAAAGTCATGAAACACGTGGACGTCATTCGTGTGGACATGATCTTAGTCAATTACGAAGAAGAACTAGACTTTGTAGAAGTCGACAAATTTGAAAATGTCATCATTGTGAATTACGTGACAGCCCACGTTAGCTTAAAATTGTACGAAGTGTTAGAACTGTTAGGAGATCGTGTGTTGTATTTTGACACGGACAGTTGCATTTACATTCACCGACCAAACCAGTGTAACCCTGTCATCTCAAGGAGACGGTTTAGGAGCCTGGACCGATGAGCATCCCGACGCAAGATTCTATGTTTTGCAAGTGGTGGTCCTAAAAATTACGGCTACGAATAACGAGACCTACAAGGAGAAATGCACACCGAATGTAAAGTGAGAGGATTGACTCTCAATTATCGCACCAGTCGAGTGGTGAACTTTAACGTGCTACAAGAAGCCTTACAGTCTGGACAGGATGAAACGTTTAAAGTGACCACCCCTAAACCGCACAAGATTGTTCGTTTACCCACACACACCAAATTGTTAGCCGACCTTTGGAAAAAGTCTATCAAATCGTGTACCAAAAAAAGTACGACTTCCCAATCACTTCACTTTACCATACGGTCACGTCGAGATTGGGCAACCAATAAAAAGTGACATTGTTCAAGACCAATAGTTAATTTGTAACTAAAAAGACCGAACTAAAAGAAGATGAATCCATTTAAACAGCCAACATTCAAATTTGGGAATTCTCAAGTGGAGTGCGATGCTTGCGATTGTAGTTATGCCAGATGCGGAGACCTTAGCGATTCAGCAGGATATCGTGGGAACTTTGCTATGACTACTACCCCTATATCTACCATTGAAAGTGATGCTGTGCTTGTCAAACCTGAGGGATGCGAAAGCGATGACACACGATATCGTGGACTCCTAGGAATTTCCCTTATCTCCATCGAACTGAAGTGAGGAGAGTCGAATATGCGTTCGCTACGAGTTTGCCTGAATACTGTCACTTTAAAAGTCGATTCCAAACTCTAAAGGTAAAGGGCCAAAATATATTCCTGGGTCAACACCTGAAGAATTGGCCAGAGCCGGAGTTTTCTACTTGGGCAAAGGGGATAAAGTCAGGTGTTGCTGTTGTAGTGTGTCCATTTACGAGTGGGAACAGAAAGATTCCGCTTACCTGGAACATGCTCGATGGTCTCCGAATTGTCACTACCTACCTTTATTGGGACCTAGTGATTGAAAGTGACAATACTGGCTCATGTCGTTTAACAAGCCAGTTTGGGTTGGAGACAAGCCTAGACCAATAAATAATTCCTCTCTAAAACATAATAGTCAAGGATTACCACACGAATTGCAAGATAAGATCTACAAGGACGTTTGGCAGGGTCTTGCTAAACACAAATATCAATGGATGACTGTAAAACATTTGTGTCGTGAAATTCACAAGAGGAAAGTGACAAAAATCAACCAACGTTTCAGATTTCTTGGGATCAAGGGTGTCTTTTTCTACTGTTTCCAATTTAGTACGTTTACATCTGAAGATTTTTTTAATCCTTCTTGACCGTTACCCTGAATGGCAGTGGGACGAAATTACACGTCATATTAATCACATTCGCTTTTGGAGAAGATTTTATTCTGTGCTGAGTATACACTGATGGTCTTCGATTTAAAGGAGTATAAAAAAGAACGACCATGACACAACCTTTATCACTTGTGATCGAACAGATTTCGTGGAAGGATATCAATGAGAATATTCACATGGTGAAGGATTACGAATACTTATTACAAGAACTGTGTCCCATGAACGAGGGTCTACGTGTAGTATGTGTTTTAGTGACTTGCGTTCTTGGATTACGTTTACCTGTTAATTCATTGTGGACACTTTACAAACACTACCTACAAAAAGACAGTATGTTGACTCCTTTAAATGTCCACGAGAGACTCATTCTGTTAAAAGCCTTACTCTTTCATCTGGATACGTCTCGACCTCATCAGAAAAGAAAAGATTCGTCAGCTTTTACGTGCGTAATCGGTGTAAGAGGATATGTGTTTAGCTTGTGATTAACACCCTCATTGGACAGATGTACGTGACTGGAAAAGTTGGAATTTTGAGGTTTGGACAAACGAAGCATCCCATTATGCCAAAGCGTTGTGTTCTTAAAATCCATCGTCGAGTGAAAAAAATCACTTTTAAACCTGTGTTAGTGACAGTGCCAGAAGAAGAAGAAAAAGAATCTGTCACCGAGGACAATCCATCTGTTCAAGACAGAACTGTCATGGACATTCCCCCACAAAGACCCTTCCGAGAGGACACCTATGTGACTGTACCCCATGTAATGACTATAAGAACATTACACACTACATCTAGGACACCTTGGTTACGCACACAATGTTGTACAGAGACTTGTTTATATGCCACTTTGATCGTTTCCATGTGTATTTTATTCCTGTATTTATCCATTTGGCTTTTATGTAATTTTGTCTTTTGTGTTGTTCTCATTTAAACATGCATTGAAATAAACGTGTCTTGAACAAAGTATAAAACCTCTTATTTTCTCTGTTTTGTGTCAATAGTGTCATACCCTACGCTACTATGGCTAACTCTGCTATTTCTACTCCTTCCTTCTCATCATTCAAAGTCATTGACGAACACTTAGATCATGCTTGTTGGGAAGCATTGTATCTTCGTCATCTTTTTAACATGTTAATTGCTGGACCAAGCGGTTCAGGCAAAACCGAATTTGTCACATGTATGATCGAACATAAACATCATTTGATCAATCGTTCACCTCAATACATCGTGTGGTGTGACAAAGAGTGGCAATCGTCATACAGCCTTTTACAAGAAAGTCAAGGTGATTCTAGTGTGTTTGTAGAAGGTATTCTTAGAGAAGACGATGGGATCGTTTCTGACCCTACTCAAACTCATTGGGTCATTTTTGACGACATGTTAGGAGAAGACGAAGAAGAAATTAAACTGTGGTTTACGCGTAAATGGCATCATTGTAATGCCAGTGTCATTACATTACACAAAATTTATTTCAACAAAGTAAAGCCCATCGTACCATTAGTCTCAATGCTCATTACGTGGTCTTGTTAAAAGTCTTCGAGATAAATCACAAGTGCAAGTTTTAGCCAAACAGTTAGGAACACCTTGGCTGACTCATGCGTAAGATGATGCCACTCAAACGCCACAAACCTATTTACTCGTGGATTTAAAACCCACCACCCGGATTTTTTGCGATTTCGTACCAATTTTTTAGCGACTGGTGCTTAGACGGAGGACCTATCGTGTACACGTCCTCGTCGTCGACATAACAATATGAAGCACTAAACAAATCTATAAAACTCTTGGTCACCTTGACGTTGTCTCATACATTGTCAACATGACGTCCCTTCAGTCCCATCTTTCCATCAAATTTATTCGTGCCTTGTACGGTATCAGTCGCAAAAATAAAATCCACCAATACGTGTTCATGTCTTAGAAGCCAGTCTCAAAGAAGTCTTACGATGGTTTACGGTGATAGCACGTCAAATACTACAAGGCATCATTCACAATCCACATCAAACCAAACGCTTTTTTGACAGAAACAAAGTCGCCTTGATTCAGCTGGCCGATCTTCGCGTCGACACTCAAATCAAAATGCAAATCATATTGAAACCTCGAGTTAGTTGTTCTCTAAGAGGTGTCATCATTTGTTCCCTTTTAAAATGGGATCCCAATGCTTCCAAAGTTCACCCCAAGAAAAAAAAGCCAAACGAAACCCTAAGAAAATAAACAATGGTGTCAAAACCAAAACACAGAAAAAAAAAGTCCACAGAAAAAAGTTGTCACCCGCAAAAGAAGCACTTCGGCCAGGACGCAACCTTATCTTCGTAAACCACTACCTGCAAGAGAAGAACTACAAGGACTTTTGGCAGGGCCCGCGTTTCCAGTAGCCTCAGGTACTTCCACTTCTCCGTTGTTGGTGATGCCAACCAAATCCAATCTGACATACGTTCTTCCTAATTGGATGAAACATTGGAAATCTGCGTCTCCCAAAACGTCTCCTCCACTGGTGAGGTATGTCCCCATAGCGCCCCAAGCTGTTTTTGACTGGATTTTCCATTGTCCCCCATATCGTCCTATATTACTACTTATGTATGACCCAGACTTTAACAAAGAAAATTATTAGCATTGGTTCTGAGTACGGATGCAAACATTGATACGATACGGTATTGCCCAAGTGCATGAATCTGTGATGTAAGTAAAATAACATAAAAGTCCGGAACAGTATAAAATATGTCGATTTACGCAATACACGAAATTCCAAATATGCTATTAAAGATGTTACCTAGAGCATGTATTTTATGTATGAAACTGATTTGGTTCCCAGCGGGAATGTTATCATCGATGAAGTAAATGTCCGTATTCTACATGTTATCGGCGCATGATTAGGATGAGAACGCGAATTTATATGCGGTAATACAGATCTGATCCATCTTGTCATCTGTATAGAAATACGTTTAAGTATCGTAAGTATATTTTGTTTGTAATTATCTTTGAACAGGATATCTTGGTTCTAGGCACGGATGTTACAATGGAACTTGAAGAAATGATTACGCTTTAGTCAATTGTTTAACTATATATCCTCGTGATAGGATGTTGTTTAAATATAAGGAATATTCCTTTCATTTACCGGTGGTTAGTAGCATATGTTTATTGAAAATATAGTTTAACTCATGATTGTTTTGGCATCGACTGTTCCTGTGAATCACAGTAGCAAGTAGGTCGTGGTTCTGAGCGCAGATGCATCATTTGAAAGAAGCGAGTTTATGTAACTTAAATACAAAACAGGTCTTGTGAGCAAGGCTTTACAAATAGAGTCGATAAATTGCAATATCTAAAGATAAAGAAATGTGAAATTATATACATGGATATATTGTGACGTGTGCAGATGTGTAAGAAAGGAAATATTTATGACCCAGACTTTAACAAAGAGAAATATTAGCATTGGTTCTGAACACGGATGTAAACATTGATATGGTACGGTAATGCACACGTGCATGAATCTATGATGCAAGTAAAATAACATGAAAGTCAGGAACAGTATGAAATATGTCGATTTATGCAGCACACGAAATTTCAAATATGCTATTAAAGATGTTACCTAGAACATGGTAATTTATGTAGGAAGTTGATTTGGTTCCTACCAGGGATGTTATCATCGATGAAGTAAATATCCGTATTCTACATGTTATCGGTGCATGATTGTGAGGAGAACGTGAATTGATATGCGGTAATACAGATTTTATTATTTTTGTCATTTGTTCTGAAAGATGTGTGCGTATTGGAACTCTATTTTTTATAACTTTCCTTCACCAGGACTTGTTGGTTCAAGGCACGAATGTGATAGGTCAGCTTGCAGTAATGAACAGACTTTGTTCGATTGTTGCCTATATATCCTCATAATATGATTTGTGTTTATAATGAAAGGAATAATTCATTCGTTTACGGGTGGTTAGTATCAGGGTTTTTTTGTAAACAAAAGTTTATTGATTTTTATCCTGGCATCAACTTGTGTTGTGATAGGCAGAGATAAGAAGGTCGTGGTTCTGAACACGGATGTAAACATTGATACTGTACTGTATTGCTGAAGTGCATGAATCTGTGATGTAAGTAAAATAACATGAACGTCGGGAACAGTATGAAATATTTCGATTTACGCAGCACACGACATTTCAAATATGCTATTAAAGATATTACTTACAGCATGAAATTTTATGTATGAAGTTGGTTTGGTTCACAGCGGGATGTTATCATCGAGGAAGCAAATGTCCGCATTCTACTTGTTATCGGTGCATGAGGATGAGAACGTGACTTTATATGCGGTAATACAAATCTGATTCATTTTGTCATCTGTACTGAACTATGTTTAAGTTTCGTAAGTCTATTTTATTTATATAACTATCTTTCAACAGGAAATATTTGTTCTAGGCACGGATGTTATTATGGAACTTGCAGTAATGAGTACACTTTAGTCAATTGACGCACTATGCATATCCTCATTGTTATTTAATAAAAGGAATATTCCTTTCATTTACTGGTGGTTAGTGGCATATGTTTATTAAAATTATAGTTTAACTCATGTTTGTTTTGTCATCGACTGGTGCTGTGAATGGCAGTAGCAAGTATGTCGTGGTTCTGAGCAAAGATGCATCGCTTGAAAGAAGCGAATTTATATAAAATAAATTGGAAACAGGTCTTATGAACAATAAGTTAAAAATAAAGGTGATCAACTGCAATATCTAATGATGGAAAAAATGTGACATCATATACATTGAGATAATGTGATGTGTGTGGATGTGTAAGAAACGAAATATTCATGACTTTAACAAATATTAGCATAGGTTCTGAGCACGGATGTAAACATTGATATGGTACTATATTGCTCAAGTGCATGAATCTATGATGTAAGTAAAATAACACGAAAGTCAGGAACAATATAAAATATGGCGATTTACGCAACACACGAAATTTCAAATATGATGTTAAAGATTTTACCTAGAGTATGGTATTTTATGTATGAAGTTGGCTTGGTTCCAAGGGGGAATGTTATCATCGATGAAGCAAATGTTCATATTCTACATGTTATCGGCGCATGATTAGGATGAGAACGTGAATTTTTATGCGGTAATACAAATCTGATTCATTTTGTCATCTGTACTGAAATACGTTTGAGTATTGTAAGTCTCTTTTTAATATATTTATCTTTCAACAGGAAATCTTGGTTCTACAATGGCAAAATGGATCAATTAAGCCTTCAAGTAATCTGTTGAATTTGCCAAATATCACTTTTCTCAGAGATATAATTTTAAGCACTTTACTAAAAACTAATTTTTTTAAACAGCAGAACGCATATAGATATCAAAAATAAGAAAAAAATGAATTACAATATCGGATCAAATGAGACATAAATTATCTTATATATATATATATATATATATATATATATATATATATATATATATCTACCTATATATATATCTATATATATATATATATATATATATATATATATATATATATATATATATATATATATATAGCACCTGTCTTATGAATGATTTATATGGAGAATAACCGATAAAAAATATAGCTGAAGACCCACTTTAAAGTAATAAATTACTGCCATATTGTGTGTTGTTGTTGTTGATGATGATATTCTGCTATATTGTGAAAATTAAGAAGATGCAATATATTGTTAATTTAAATAATGCAAAATGAAAACATAAATCTACAAGGTTGCCGTCAGTATAAATTAAAATATATATTCACTTTTCATTCAGGTAATTATTAGATTTTCAGCCAGTGCATCCCAGAATCTGAACTAATTGCAGTTGAGCCGACGTAAGTTTATCTGAAGAATTTCATTTTCATTAGGAAAACCAGTAAAGAAGTAACGGGTATTTTCTTAAATGTTAAATATGATAACTTTAAATATGATTAAGGGGCCTACATCAATAACAAGCTGCCAATAGTAATGCTATATCACGAGTTGTGCAATGATTATATCTTAAAGGTGGTAATGAACAAGAACAACAACAACAACAACAATCATAATAATATAATAATAATAATAATAATAATAATACTAATAATAATAATCAGTAAAAATGTCATAAGTACCGGACTCAATATTGCTTCGATGCGCGTTTAATGTATGGCTATTGGTTCCCAGCGCAGATGTTGAGTGGTTCTGAGCAGAGATACTTTGGTTCCTATCGCGGGTGTGAGCTACATAACCCTCTGCTATCCGTATACCGGAAAAGATATGATACGAACTGCACCGTGAGGTCGCATGTGACAGTATGTTACACTAACATAGGGATTTGCAGAAGTTAGTAACGGTGGAAAGTGCAGCAGAAGAAAATGAGAAAATGTAGAGATTATTTAGGCAAAATCTTTCTGACCGAATTCATATAAACTTGATATTTTTCTCCAGAATGATTATAGATACTTACGTGCATTGTGGAGATTTTGACCCATTGGTATAAATTTTGGCCTACTTAGCATACATCGCGTGTACCTCAGATTGCACGATTACCCTCAAGCATATGTGTGTTAATGTTTATCGCAATACTAAAGGGCAGCCAGGCTAATTTTAGGTAAAGTACATGTACATGTCTATTTAGTCCATTTGAATGACTTGCTTGTTTGTGCTACATGGCCGATGATTAGCGCTTATGTCTTGTGCATCTCCCTTTAAATTGCTCCTGTGGGATCCGACTAGCTCCCATTTAAGATCTGGCCGCATATCTCAGTAATATCTTCTCTCCTCGCTGATTTAGTGGTTGTCCCTGAGTTCTGTAGCAAACACGTTAATTCTGTGACAGAAAGAAGTTGTTTGTTTTAATACATATGAGTATTTTCGTTCTAATTCATGTATGGGGAAGCTTTATATTTACATTTTATGCTTCTATGTACCAGAGTTTTTTCCGGTAAAAACCAAAATTATGTTTGCACCCTTTACATGATATTCAACCCAACGTTACGTCTAACATATTAGGTGATCAATGAAGATGTCACTAGCGTAGATCTCTCCTATCTACAGATGAAATGTTTTAGCTAATTTATCTTGAAGCCCTCATACAAAATAATTGATACATTTTAACTGCATCTCTGACTCCACTGTATACATTGGGTCCGGAAGAAGGAATCATAGTTGGTATTTCTAATGTAAAATTGAATAATATTCCAGAGCAAAGATCCATAGTACTTGAAACATACTTTAATCATTCTTTATTTGGTATGGGAATGTTTGATAGCCATGGATCGCAGATGATGAGTATTGCCAGATAGCATATCCTGGAATATTGATTATAAATATTCAGGAGCAAAATGTTAGCCTATCCTGTACATTATTTTGGCTTTTTTCAACCGGATTCAGTTTTTAATAGGTAACAAGTTTAACATGCTAAAGTTTCTTTACTTTCGTTCTGGATTAATATTAGCCTGAATGGTATTGTTGGAAGATGTGCTAACATTGCTATGTTTATATTTTTGTTAATTACTCCGCACTGTGTTACACCAGTGTAGATATTGTTCATGTAGCTGTTATAAAATAGTTTTCTGTACCTTTCATTGATAACATTAATATCCTAATGTAACATTTTCCTGACATTTTTGATATGTTCAGTCCATGATATGTTATAGTCTACCAAAACACCAAGTAGTCTATCATAACAAACCATTTGCCAATTTGTATCCTTCCATGTCAGACATAGTTCCTCACTATCAAGGTTTATTCATTTTTGTTGTGTTTAGATACATAATAGTTTAGTGTTCCCAGTATTTACCACTATACCACTGCATGTGGGCCAGTTATCCAGTTTGTTAAGGGCATCCTGTAAAGAAATTTCTAGTTCGTTCTTTCTGGTTTGAATGTTTGGCAATGTTGTGTCATCTGCATGAACAATAACAAATGATATTAATAGTAATAGACCTAGACTTGTATGTTGTGATACTCCATCACAAATTGTTGCAGGTTCAAATATAACATGATTTATACAACAATGACATGCTCTTTCACTTAAGTATTAAGTAAACTATCGAATTGTGTTTTTATCAAATTACTAAATGTTCAGTTTCTTCAAATGGATTTCATGATCCACCATGTAATAACTTCCATGAAATCTGCCAATACAAATCCGATTCTTCGACTTTGATCTAGCCATTTATCAGTTATAGAGATCAAGGCAGTCTCACATGAATATTTATGTCTAAAGCTTAATTGATTAGGGTGGAGCAGCAAGAATTTCGTTAAATAGGATAAGAACGTGTCATGGACATATTTTTCAATTAATTTTGACACGTTTTGGTATTATTGAAATTGGCTGGTAGTATCAGCATCATTATTAAAACCATAATTATGCATAGGAATTAATTGTGCAGTTGTCCATATTTACGGCACAGATGAGGATGCAATATTTAAATTGATTATGAAAGTTATGCTATCTGACGTAACTTAGGCAGACGTTTTAATCAGTGGTGGACCGATCAAATCAAGTACTGTTGCTTTCTTTGTTTGAAGTTTACTGAGACATATTGTAACAAAATTTGGTCGATGCATGACATAGAAACATACATATTTACGGTTTGTTCAGTTCATTAAAATCATTACATTTATTTTCAACTACAAGTTATTTAAACTTTGTGGTGATTTTAGTAAACAGAAAGTATCGAAAACATTTTCAATGCCAGTGTCATCAGTGACTTTAGTGACATTTTCCAGACTTGAGTGAATTGCATTTGTCTGACTTGTGCATGCTACCCCAATGAGTTCATGAAAAGCTTTACAAATGGAATTTGCGCTGCTCTTTTTATTTCAAGCATTGATTGATAATAAGGTTTTCTATGCATTTTCAATCATATGTGTTATGTTATTTCCCCATACTTTATATTGAGTATAATTTATCATATTTCAATTGTCTTCATGGCTTCATAGTATATAGGATTTCAGTATTAAACAAATTATGCTGGACTGCACGCATTAATCGATGTACTTTCAGAGGTGCATGATTAGAGACTATATCCATAAATCAGTCAGTTCGGTCTCTCAGAGCTTCATCTAAGTAAGGGGTCTCAAACACGCGGCATATGGACCACATGTGACCCTCTAAGTATTGTCCTATGGTCCGCAAAATGATTGGTGTCACAAGGTATCATGATAGATAACAAAATGCCCTCGTGAGGTTCATTTATGTCAGGGGTCTCCAATATGTGGACTGCGTGTCACTTGTAGCCTGCCAATCAATAAAATTGGACCCGCAAATTGATTGGCGTCACAAGTGGTAATGAGAGATGACACATGTGGGGTGGCGCTAAGGCCATTGAAAATTACCTCATGAGGCTTTAATGGTGGTTTTAGTTTGAGGTCCTTGATTTTTGTTATCCAAACCTTGGACAATATTCCATGCAACTCTATATAGGTCATCTAGAACTTGTTCTTTACTTCATTTTTGGAACGATTTGTAACTGTGATAGTTTATATTGTTAGTTTCCTATTTCTCTTGCATTTATCCTTTCTTGTAAATAGAAGTTAAATAGTTGTCAATCATACAAACATTTGGTACATTAACATAAGTATCAATTTGATTAATAACAGTGATTAATATTTATGTTACCTTTGTGAACTCATTTACTAGGTAGACTAGGCCTCGTGATTCAATAATTTCCATCCAGTTACTCCTGTCTTGATTGTTTATATCGACGTGTATATAAGTTTGTTTATGATGTGCAAGAACGTTTTCTCTTGAGTTCAAAACGTTATCATTCCAAATTGCTTTGGATGGAAGTGACCTACTATTTCGTTCTTCTGCATTCACATCTTCCCTACTGTATACAAGACCTCACCAGTTTCTCTGTCCCTGTGTAATTTTGCATCCTTGACAGTGAAATATATTATAATTATAGTTAGCATATAATTTGGTTTCAGTAAATCCTAAAACACGTATATTATTTCTTTGGAAGAAAACATTAACTTAATCCGTTCTATTTTTTCCACTATACTTTTTACATTTATGTGACCTCTATTTAAATCTTTTGTATTTGCTTTCATATATCAATTATATGAATGTCATCATGCAACGGGGTACTCTATCAGATTGTCCATATACTACATTTATCATATTGATATTATATAAGGTGGCAATATAAATGAGGTGGTCTCTTTTTTTTACAGTATGTGTGTGTTGTCTTCATTTGGAGTGATAGTTAGCAAAAACAAGTAAAACAGTTTAAATATACATTGTTTTGGTAAAATACATAATCATATAATTGAAGTATGCACTTCCTAATTTGTGCAAAACACTACAAACTTATATATAAGATTCTATCCCAAGCTATGTAGTACCATCCAATTTTTAAAATGTATCAATACTTGTTTTGCAAGTTAAAAATAAAATGTTACTCACATTCTTGTCTGCATTGTTTGAATTATGTTTAGTACAAGCTGCACACCATGTCTTCCTTTCATTCCCCCATCGGTGTTTGATTCATGCCTCATCCTTCATTTTCCTCTTTCTCTTAAAGGTCGTTCTAGAATTGAGCTTGAAAGTGAGCTGATTTAAGTCTCTCTAATGATTTTTATATGTAAAAGTATTTCATAATTTGACAACTATTATTTTCATGTATCAAACGTCTGAGAATTTAGTGTTAATTAAATACCTGAAAACTGTTATGATGTAAGATTTGTATGTGTATCATCAGGTCAAGTGTTGGTTAGTGGGTGTGGGTCAAACGTTTAAAATGGCCACGACTTTCCTCAAATTAGCACGAATCCAAAATCTTAGTGTCAATAACTCAGGGTGCATATTACCCAAGAAACTTGCGCAAGAATATTACGGTGGTCAATCTTCCATTACCAAGTGTGTGTGTATGTGTGTGTGTGTGTGTGTATTTTGCTATACTTGCGAGGACTTGAGTTGGGTTGCACACCAACATCTCGAGGATTGTACTACATTTCGATGACTTACACACTTGTCCCCGAAATGATATATCGGAAAACGGGTGAGAATAATCATATGAGATGAACCACGTGTTTTTAAAAGTCCTCACTAAGTCGGTAATACTTGACATAGAGTTACACTAGTGTGTAAAGATCACACAATGTGCGGTCTTCCTTCTGGGCACTTTCGAGGCTTGACTAGTGTGCAAACTATTAGCCAATCAGAAGGCGTGTGATCTCAGTCTGTCATCCAATCAGAACATCTGCAGTGTAACTAAATTTTATATACAGATAAATGTGACTTTTAAAAATAATCACTGGTTTAAAAAAATAATTTTATAATAATTGCTAACTGGCGATTCCTGAACAGAGTTCGGTATTTTAAGCCCGGGGCTTCCGTTTGTGCGGTGTCTTGGCGGGTTTTTTAATTTTTTTTATATTGCGTACATTGATTCAATTCTAGAGAGAGAGAGAGAGAGAGAGAGAGAGAGAGAGAGAGAGAGAGAGAGAGAGAGAGAGAGAGAGAGAGAAAGAGAGAGAGAGAATAAATTCTTGGGAGATGGAAGGACATGCTGAATCAAACTAGTAAGTAATAAAACAATTCTTTTTTCAAGTTGTTAACTGAATTCCTCCAAAATAGCTATTATTTTTTTTTAGCTACGATGCCGTAGCCTCAACTTGATTTGTTGTGGTTGAGTGTCCACGACGTAGAAGTAAGGGTAGAACTAGTTTTTATATTATTATTTGACAGCTTGGTTTTATCCCATTTTCAGCAATGAACTTATATTGATGTCAGTACAGCTCGCGTATATTTTCGGAATTCCACGCAATGCAGTGGTGGGTGGTGCAGAGAGCGAGAGACAGAGGGGGTGGGGTGGGTGGAAATCTCTTCATCGTTGAAGTCGTTCAGGATGACACCAACGCAGAGTGGGAATGAGTTAATGTCACAGGCACTTGATTCTGGGTAAATTAATGTATACACTCACCATATAATATGGTGAATGTATACATTAATTTACCCAGAATCTAGTGTCTGTGGTTAATGTGTATGACCCTGGGGGAGAGAGAGAGAGAGAGAGAGAGAGAGAGAGAGAGAGAGAGAGAGAGAGAGAGAGAGAGAGAGAGAGAGAGAGAGAGAGAGAGAGAGAGAGAGTGAGAGAGAGAGAGAAAGTGAGAAGGAGAGAGAGAGAGAGAGAAAGAGAGAGAGAGAGAGAAAGTCAGAAGGAGAGAAGGAGAGAGAGAGAGAGAAAGAGAGAGAGAGAGAGAGAAAGACAGATGCATATGTATCTGCATCGTTATCAGTTGAGTATTCACATTTTCTAGTTCTAATGAACACCATTTAATAGATATTCCAAATCAAATTGTAGATAATACTTAGAGAATGTCGCTAAAACAACCATACACTACTGTACGTTTTACATTTACAAAAAGCTGATGAACACATTTCGCAACGGTGCATAGAAATTCCAGAACGCAACAGAAACACCGAAACGCAATATTGTGTATACCATTGCTGAATATTGTGAAATTTGCGACATTTTTATAAGAAAAAAACATTTACTATTAATTACGGCATAACCGATTAGCATTTTTCTATCGATTTCCGATTCCGGATTTTATGCATGAAATGTTTCCGATTCCGGATACGATTCAATTAATCGGAAAAGCTAAATCCGTATTTTTTTGGTAAAAAATTTCATCTTTCGTTCCCGGGTTTCTGGTGTCTGGTTTTGCCGTGTCTAGCATGTTACTTAGTATTTTACCATATCAGGCTTCATTTCCGGTTTTCACCCGTGCGTTCAAAAAGATTGTCTCACAACGTGGTTGTGTTGACCATATTGAACTTTTCTGACTTTTTTAAAACTTTATTAACGCACTACCGAATGACACGCAATGTTAGACACAGTGCTATAAAAAAATCAACTTTATTATTTTTATTATCCGAATCGGTCGTTCCTGCCTTGTCCGAGTCCGATTAATCGGAAGTTCATACTATCCAGTGGAATCCGATTTCCCAATCAAAAGTCGGTTATGCCCTACTATTAATAGAGTCTATTACGATTGTAGCACAATTTTAATGCTTGATATATTACTAATAAATGCATATTAGTAATGATTTATTAATAATTGTTCTCTTCACTCATAACGTTTTATCTATCATCGTTTACACTTTTATTTCAAATTCATGTATCTTTTCATTAGCTATTCTTATTTACCATTTTTTGATATTTTGAGTAACATCTACAATAATAACTTATGCATCTTTAAAGTTATTATTTGTACCGAAACATATTCACATGTCATCTAAAGAAAATGTGTACCTAGAGAATGTTAACAACTGGACTTGTTTCTTTCTTTCACTGGCTAGATTTCAGAAACTATATGGCCGTAATGCAGTGTTTGTAATTGATATTTACTTGTAGCAGTTGCTGCTAAAGCAAACTAAATAGTATGGTAAACTAATATATTTGTTAGCGTGAACCCAAGATCCTAATTTCAATGTTTCCTTTTGGCAGTATTGGCTTGTTCACATTTTTGAAATGCTAAACAGTTGAATAATTTGTAGTTAAAATAGAATCAATGTTTGGTGAATCTATCATCAAAAATGAGGAAACAAAATATGTAAAATGTCCCCCACATAAGCGGCCACTTCTGTTTCTTCAAATGTATCCAGAACCAATTATTAATTCAAATCTTGACGTAAGGTAAGCAATTGATTATCTTTATCATCGATACATGCTACCGTTGTCAGGTTTCCGTTAGAAATGTTGACTAAAGATTAATAGTACATGTTCACTATCAATGAAAGATTTTGTTTACACAATATTTGCTCATCAATGTTTTGATAGAGTTTGGGGCTTAACACATATGATGAGTTCTTCTCTGACGATTATAACTACAAATGTAGTTTTAATTGTTAAGATCATAACAGGGTCAGCATATTCTATAAATAGATTTTTGCATTGGCACACACATAGAACTTTGAAGATAAAATGGTACGATACGGAGACCGAAAAATCACGTGACAATACAATTATGGCTTCCTTTATGAAAACAGCATTTCTTCCACTTGACATAATTAAATCACATAGAGTTAACATCAGAATAAATCATTATCAAATATTAACAAGTCATCACGTTAACAGAGATGTATGTACAAAGATGTAAATGACATTTTTGAATGTATTTTCATTGTGCATGACACAAATACCCGCTAGCATATCACACGTCAAGTGATATAACTATTAACATATATTCAGTTGAAATAAGTTTGTTAATATAACAAGAAGAACATTTAATGATTAATGTTACTTTTAAACTAAGATATTAAATGCTTTGAAGTATATAGCTTTCAAACTATGGACATTACATATACTTCTCATAGAAATTTATTCCCCCCTCTGGAAAGGTCTCCCGTCTTATAAGGCCACTTTCAAGGTACAGAAGGGATGGCTGTATAAGAGAGGGAAAACTGTATATAAAGGATTAGTTTTAAAAATGCTTTAGGTGGCCCCAAGTGGTCTAAAGCGCTCTCCATTACAGATCAATGCCATCTCACCTCTGTCGGCGTGGGTTCGAGTCTCAGATTCAGCTAATGTGGGTATGTGAGAAAGCTTGCCAGTAGCTTCTCGTTGGTCAGTGTTTCTTTTGGCGGATTTCCCTGGTTCTTCCTCCACGATTAATACTGGCCGCCATGTATAGCCTATCGTGTGGTGAAAAATGGCGTTAAACACTACAAAAACAACACCAGCAACACCAATCTGACGAAAGTCAGATATCCATTCTTCTATATAAAGATATGATGTGACCGCACAGGGGTCATGTATTGTTGACCTGTGAAGTAGCAATTGGAAATGCAGCTTTCAGAAAACTGAAAGCAAACATATTTTGAAAACCGATCATCAGATGTCACAAGTTCTAGTTTTTCTCAAAACCGATCATTTATTACATGGTATTGTGGGATTGTGGTCTGCATTCAAGATTTACTTGCCTCCAAAATTAAATGGCTTGACAACATGTCAATCTATGAACCTCCGAAACTAACGATTTGACAACGGACGTGCTCCGTACGGCATGAGCAATATTACTTTGTTTGTTTGGTTAGGATTTTGAATGTAGCTTTTAAAGAAATTCAATCATTTCGCTATGATGTCTACAGTGAGGCGATTTATAGTGATGTCACTGGGGCATCATGCCACAGACATGTCATGTTTCACAGTCACATTATCCTGACACCAGGCCAACCAGTCCTAACACTAACCTCTTATTGCTGAGCTTCAAGCAAGGCAGCTGTTAGTACCATTTGTATAAGAATTTTTTATTACTCTATCAGGGATCGAACCCACGACCTCCCACTTCCGCGACGGACGCTCTAACCACAAGTTAAAACTAGATTATGTTATTGATGATGGGGATGGAATATTTTGGTTTACCTCATGATATGGGAATGAAAACTGGTAGTATTATTGGATACAACAGCCATTTGACACGCTTACATACGGAACTGGTAAAAAATATAATACCAGTGACTGAAAAGCAGTCAGTAACAATTCGTAAATAAGAGAATGTGATTAGCAGTTATGATGACAAAAGGTAAAAAATGGTGCGAGATTGTAATTGGTCTATTCTTATCTCGACAAAAGGACAGACAGTGAGAAATTGTAATTGGTCTACAGTTAAAACAGCTGATGATTAAAAAACAGAACTAATTTACTTTATTCACGAAGCAAAAAAACAATCGTCTATGGTTACGTATGTGGTTGCGTGATATGACTGAATTTACCTCTGAAAATAGTTTTTTTTTCTTACCCATATTATTTTGTGTTCATTCCTTTTGTTGACAAATGTTAACATGAGTTTTGAATCGCATACAACAAGTTAATTACGGCCAAAAATAATCAGAATGACATCATTAGTTAATTAAGGAACAAGTTGCCCAGCTTATTTTAAACGCCATCTTTTTTACGCTTTCAGAAATAAACAATCAGGGATACTTGTGCTTTTAATCTAACTCGAACAAATAATGTCAGTATTTAGATCGCTTGGTTTATATTGTCAACTGGTGCCTATGTGTCACCAAATCGCACTTATGTGTCACCTTTACCCGTCCATTTCCTCCTATAAGACATTTTACCAAATTTATTATGTTTTGACCAAGGGTTTTCTGATGCCATACAAAAAGATGTATTTGCTTGTTGCAGGTGTCATACCTTCTTGTTGAAAAATCATTTTAACCTTTCGGCAAAAAGTAAATTTTGTTATGTTATAAAAAAAATTGTATTTATAAGTATTTTCTAAATCTGTTAAATGTTCAGTTAAATGTTTTTTGTTTGTTTGTATTTTAACAGATCGTAAAATGTATCGCAATTGGCTTTTCTTAGTTTCTCTGCTTTGCTGCTGATGTGTTTGATATGTTTTATATATGTTGGTTTCGCAATATTTCATCAGATTTCAGTAATGCCATTTTGGTTTAACTCTGACAAGTTCATTAGTTTCTAGTTGTTGCAGATTTCTAGTTTGATTAAATAGACGATCTGTTGTACCTTCCTCACTCTAAAAAAATATGCGATATCAGGTTGTATAATAAATATACTTGCTTACTTTAAATAGTTAGCGATTACAGACTGTTCAACAAATCTTACTGCATACTTTTGCTACTTTGTGATAACAGGTTGTTGAATAAATATTGTTGCTTACTTCCAATACTTTGCGATTACATATTGTTTATAAATAATCATAGAATACTAACTTTTCATCTTTGTTTTGTCCTATAGGCATATATCTTACTTCTAAAACCACTGTATTTTTGTATTCAGCTAATTACTCGAAGCGATTATCTTTTCTTTCATATGAGGAACACCAAAATATCATCTTTTTGTAGTTACGTGTATCATAAAACATGGTCATTTTAAAGTGTATCTGTTTCTACGGGTCTGTATTAATACAAAGAAATCTATATCTGCCATGAAAATATAATGCTCTTAATATGTTATGGTTTTTGGGCTTGCTGCAGTAGAAGACTTAATTGACTAATAAAATGTTTACTTTTAAATGTTTTCTTTGGAAATGATATATTCTTTCGAAGTTTAATACATTTTTCTTTAGAGTACCAATCATTGTACTTGCTTCCTTTTTTTTACACAACAATATTCATCAGTTTTAAGAAATACTTTTTTTCTTCAAACGTTAAGTATTTCTTTCTTTGCTTTAAAGTTGTATGGATTTCTGTGGATTATTTCAAACATTGTTCTTGAGCATACTGTTCTATGTATCTTAGTTTAAATCCTCACTAAACATTAAATGGGAATTCCGACAGTGGCTAACGTATGGACTTGGTTTTGTTTATGTTTTTGTGGTATTGTAAGGTACTCGATAGTTTAGGTGCTGAAGGCTTGGTATATTTTATCTTCAAATAATTTCACTTTGATTTGTGACAAGTCAACTGATTTAGGGAAGTGTTATTTTTATTCTTCTTCACCTTCTTCTTCTTCTAGTGGAATGGATACTCTCTAAAATAGTAGTGCAAATGTATCAGTCAGTGTCTGCCTGGGTTCGAGTCTCAGATTGGGCCAATGTGGGTATGTGAGAAAGCTTGCCAGTGGCTTCTCGTGGGTCAGTGGTTCTTTCCAGGTGTTTATCCTCTAGCATTAATAATGGCTGCCATGTATAGCATATCGTGTGCTGAAAAATAGTATTATACTCTTCAACAAAAAATAAGCTTTAAGAGAAACTGGTCCCCAACCAAAATTTTGTTCCTCGCATGCACATGCAGCTAATCTTGAAAATGTTTCACCATTTTCTCTGACCGTTGTTACCCCACTTTTACTTTGGATATTTGTTTATTGTCCATGTCACGTGACTATATGGCCTAATTGACATGTAGGTGGTGAGATTTGTATAGTCATGTCATTGGGACAAAAATGGCCATATCCAGGTCAATATTCAGCAGGAACGCATTTTCGTCTCACCTATCAGCAATGTTCATGATTTTTTAGAAAATAAATAATTTTCCTATCGATTTCAATGGAAAGGTCTTTAAAGTTTGTTGTGCCAGCTAGTAAGAGTCTACCCCGCTTTGACACCAAATGGTGTCAGTAAATTCCAAGTTTTTCGATAGGAAATGTACTTTGACACTGCACACACATCCCCCCCCCGTAAAACTCCAAATATAAAAAATTGGTGTGGCAAGGAACAGGAAACTCGGAATAGTAAAATGAAATATATTACTCATACAGTGAAGTTTAGTTTGAAATATACCAAACACTTGCCATGCATTCATTTGTATCGACAAATATTCGCAGACTCTAGGATCACTTCATGAATTCATGTCAAAATTCACTAATTGTTATCAGCATTTTCACAAAATTGTGAGTATGTAGGGTTGGCAGCTATGCATATAGTGTAATATTCCTGAAAAGAGAAGTTGCTATTCTACATTTCACGCATCATTACAAATTTTATCCTATCTGTAACTCTGTAAATTTTCAGGTCATTTTCGGCTAAAAGTATCATATTTGTTTTAGATATTTGGTGTGAAACAAATTACCGGTAAGTTTATTTAGCTACATTTAACTATGCTGGCTGGTAAATTTGTGGAGTTACAGCTAGGATAAAATTCATGTGTGTATCAAACAGTAGTGAAACAGACAAAGTTGATGTATTGCTCTGACCTTGTCTTATACTTGGCATCTGCTTGATTATGAATGAAGGACAGAAACTGGCTAAGTTGTCTTAAGCTTCACAGTGACTTATATGCCATGAAATAGGATAGATTCTCCAGTTGTGTGTTTATGATGTGTTCTTAGATTTCAGTTTGGTCATTTGATTAATTTGCATCAGGGCCATGAAAGTTTAAAATTAATGTTCAGATATATAGTTTTGTTATTTGCTTTTTCTAAATATTTTTCTTAAATCCAATTTTTATATAATAAATCTCTTCTTGATAATAACCATACTTTCCTAATCTAGGAAGCAGATAATCAGAAAAGAGAGCCAGCCTGATCAAACCAATTTTCAACTAACCCACCAGCGTCGCCTTGTATTCTGTACTCTCCCGCTCTAGAGAGTGGAAATTTTCTATCATGCTTTTTTCAACTTTGGATTTCTGTTATAATCCTTTGACGTTTAAATATGTTTATGCTGGTCAATTTATTTTATTCGTAAATGTCCTATCGTTTGCAATTTCTTATATGAACCACATATAATATGTGCACATTATTTTACGTTAGACATTTTTCGGAAATTCTTGGGTGAAGAGTTAGACAAGTAAATTGTGTGCGATTTAAAAACTCTTATTACTTTGCTGTACCCTAGGTATCATTTAAAATATACTTGATATATGTATTTGCATCTTTTATACCAGGGACACATCTCCTAAAGCTTTTGACTTATAGAGTGTTTCAGGTCTTTATCAATGTGTGGAGGTATTCGTGTTCCTGGTGATGTATTGTGCATTTTATTAATTTACCTTTCATCTTGCCATTGTTTATAAATTGTTTTAATAATTTTGCGATATATTTCATGATTTGAGAATTTATAATTCTTCTAATTTAGCTGCCCTTTCTGTGTATTTATCTGTCGTTGTTTTAAGTGTACTTTGGTTACAAGGCAGCGTCTCGCCGTATGCCGGAAAAGATATGATAAAAACTGCACCGTGAGGTCGCTTGTTGACAGTATGTTACATTAACATAGTGGTTTATAGAAGTTGAAAAATGTGGAAAGTACAGCACTGTGCTTAGAAGAAAATGAGAAAATGTAGAGATTATGTAGGCAAAATCTTCCTGATCGAATCCATTTAAAGCGTGATAATTTTCTCCAGAATGAGTATAGTTACTTAAGTGCATTGTGGAGAATTTGACCCATTGGTATAAATTTGAGCCTATGCCGCATACATGTTGTCTACCTCAGATTGCACGTTTACCCTCAAGCATATGTGAGTTAAAGTTTATCGGAATACTAAAGGGCATCGAGGCTAATTTTAGGTAAAGTACATGTACATGTCTATTTAGTCCATTTGAATGACTGGTTTGTTTGTGTTACTTGGCCGATGATTGGCGTTTAAATCTTGTGCATCTCCATGTAAATTGCTCCTGTGGGATCCGACTAGCTTTCATTTAATATCTGGCCGCATATCTCAGTAATATCTTCTCTCATCGCTGACTTAGTGGTTGTTCCTCAGTTGTGTAGCGAACACGTGAATTCTGTGACCGAAAGAAGTTGTTTTAATAAATATAAGTATTTTAGTTCTAATTCATGTATGGGGAATCTTTATATTTACATTTTATGCTTCTATTTACCAGAGTTTTTTTTTCTAGTAAAAAACAAAATTATATTTGCATCATTTAACCGATTTTCAAGAAAACTTTAAGTCTAACATATTGGGTGATCATTGAGGATAATTCAACCAACATAAACGGTGTTTAATTCGATATTTTCACTTGCGCCTCAGACAGATTTGTCAGAAAAGTTATTTTTATTGTCATTACTCAAATGTTTATGTGCTCTCGTGTCATATATGAAATATAAACAATCGTTTAAAATAATAAGGTACATTATTACGTTACTGCTAATCGTTTACATTGTATTTCTGAAATTTTAAATGCATCTCTGACGCCACTGTATACATTAGCTTCGGAAGAAAGGAAAATTAATTTGCTTTTCTAATGGCAAATGGATTACTATTCCAGACCTAAGTTCCATAGTACTTGAAACATACATTAATCATTTCTTATTTGGTATGGGAATGTTTGATAGCCATGCATCGCAGGTGGTCCGTGTTACCAGATATCATATCCTGGAATATTGATTGTAAATATTCAGGAGCACAATTACTGTCTATCCTGTACATTATTTTGGCTTTTATCAACCGGATTCAGGTTTTCATAGGTAATAAGTTTAACATGCTAAAATTTCATTACTTTCATTCTGGATTCATATTAGGCTGAATGGTATTATTGCAAGATGTGCTAACTTTGCTGTGTTTTTATTTTTTTTTAATTACTCAACACTGTAGTACACAAGTGTAGATAGGGTTCCTGCAACTGCTATAAAATAGTTTTCTACACCTTTTATTGATAACATTAATATCCTAATGTAACGTCATTAAACATTGTACTGACATGTTTGATATGTTCAGTCCATGATATGTTATTGTTTACCAAAACACCAAGTAGTCTATCATGACAAACCATTAGCAAATTTGTATCCTTTCATGTCAGACATAGTTCATTACTATCAAGGTTTATTCTTTCTTCTTGTTGTGTTTAGATACATAATAATTTATTGTTACCAGTATTTACCTCTATACCAATGCATGTGCGCCAGTTATCCAGTTTCTTAAGGGCATCCTGTAAAGAAATGTCTAGGTCGTGTGTTCTGGTTTGAATGTTGTGTCATCCGTCATCTGCATAAACATTAACAAATGATATTAATATTAATTTATCTAGAATTGTGTATTGTGGTACTGCATATCTAATTGTTCCAGGTTCAAATAGAAAATTTTTTATATAACGATGTTATGCTCGTTTACTAAACTTAACTATTAAGAAAACTATTGATTTGTGCTTTCATCAAATTAGTAAATGCTCAGTTTCTTCAAAAGGATTTCATGTTCCACCATCTCATAACAATCATGAAACCTGCAAATACAAATCCGATTATTTGACTTTCATCTAGTGCTTGAATCGATTTATCAATTATAGAGATCAAGGTAGTCTCGAAAGAATATTTATGTCAAAAGCCAATTTGATTACGGTGCAACAGCAAGATTGTCGTTAAATAATATAAGATCGAGTCTTGTACATATTTTTCAATCAATTTTGACAGGTTTTTGTAGAATTAAAATTGGCTGGTATTATCAGCCTCATTATTAAAGCCATAAGTATGCATAGGAATTAATTGTGCAGTTGTCCATATTTAGGTCACAGATGAGTTTGGAATAGTTAAATTGATTCTGAAAGTTATAATATCTGACGTAGCTGAGGCAGACTTTTTAATGAGTGTTGCACCAATCACCTTAATTCCTGTAGCTTTCTTGGCAATACTGAGACATATTGTAACTACATTTGGTAGATACATGACAGAGAAACACACATATTTAGTGATTGTTCAGTTCATTAAAATCATTACATTTGTTTTCAGTTACTATTTTGTTAAACTTATTATTAATTTTAGTAAACAGAAAGTATCGAAAACATTTTCAAAGCCAGTGTCATCAGTGTCATCAGCAACTTTAGTGACATTTTCCAGACTTTAGTGAATTTTATTTGTCTGACTTTTGTATGCTAGACCAATAAGTTCATTAAAGACCTTTCAAATGGAATTTGCGTTGATCTTTTTATTTGAAGCATTGATTGATAAAAAGGGTTTCTAATCATTTTCAATCGTTATTTCCCCATACCTTATATTGTCTATAGCTTACCATTTTTCAATTGTCTTCGTAGCTTCATAGTATCCAGGATTTCTGTATTAAATAAATTATGTTCGACTGCACGCTTTAATAGATGTACTTTTTTCCGTGGTGCATGATTGGAAACTACATCCATAAATCAGTCAGTTAGGTCCCTCAGAGCTTCATCTAAGTCAGGGGTCTCAAACACGCGGCATGTGGACCACATGTGACCCTCTAAGCAGTATCCTATGGTTATCAAAATGATTGTCGTAAAAAGTTATCATGATAGATAACAAAGGCCGTGCGGCGCTTAGGCCATATAAAATGCTCTCGTGAGCTTCATCTATGTCAGGGGTCTCCAACATTCGGACTGCGGATCACGTGTAACCTGCCAAGCAATATAATGTGTCCGGCAAATTGATTGTCGTTAGAAGTGTTCGTGAGAGATAACACATGTGGGGTGGATGTTAGGCCCTTGAAAATTACCTCATGTGGCTTTCATGGTAGTTTTAATAATATTCCATGCAACTCTATATAGGTCATCTTAAACTTGTTCTTTACTCTAATTTTGGAACTCTTTGTAAGTGATAGCTTTGTATGAACGTTTTCTATTTCTCATGCATATATCTAAGTGACCTCTATTTAAACCTTTTGTATTTGCTTTCATATATCAATTATAAGAATGTCATCATGCTATGGGGTACTCTATGAGACTGTCCATATACTACTGTTATCATATTAATATTATATAAGGTGGCCATGTAAATGAGTTGGTCTCTGTATTTTTGTATGGTATCTGTGTATTGTCTTCATTTGTAGTGATAGTTAGCAACAACAAGTATAGCATTTTAAATATACATTGTTTGGTAAAATAAATAATCATATAATTCAAGTATGCACTTCCTAACTTGTGAAAAACACTACTGACTTGAATTTTAGAGTCTATCCCAAGCTAAGCAGTAACATCCATTTTTTAATAATACTTGTTTGGCATGTTAATATTAAACTATTACCCACATTCTTGTCTGCATTGTTTTAATTATGTTCAGCACAAGCTGCACATCGTGTCTTCCTCCCATCCCCCCATCGGTGTTTGATTCATGCCTCATTCTTCATTTTCCTCTTTCTCTTACAGGATTTTCTATAATAAAGCTTGAGAGTGTGCTGATTTAAGTCTCTCTAATGATTTTTATATGTATAAGTATTTCATAATTTGACAACTATTATATTCATGTATCAAACGTCTGGGACTTTAGTGTTAATTAATACCTAAAAAGTGTTTTGATGTTAGATTTGTATGGGTATGATCAGGTCAAGTGTTGGTTAGTGGGTGTGGGTCAAACGTTTAAAATGGCTACGACTTTCCTCAAATTAGCACCAATGCAAAATCTAAGTGGATATTACTCAGGGTGCATATTACCCAAGAAACATGCGCAGGAATATTACGGTGGTCAATCTTCCATTATCGTGTGTGTGTGTGTGTGTGTGTGTGTGTGTGTGTGTGTGTGCCGGTTATTATCATGCCCTGAATTGTACCTCTGGATTCCATACTCTATTCGTAGATTTCTTTTAAATGTTATTTAAAACCTTTTATACGTAAAGTAGAAACTTTGAGAAGCAGAACACAAATAGTCTTCCATTTGTTTGAAACAATAGAGAGATTGATTTTAGGGATCCACTGGTGACAATATGATTAGAGTTTATAAACGTATTATTTGTAAATATCTTAGATTCTTTTAGTTTATACAATTGAATGGTGGGAACTGTCTGACTGTTTCAGTTCAACAGTGCTTATTGAGCACATAAAAGCCTGAGGTAAATGGTTCGAATTCCTTTCCCTATAAGTAATTAAAAACAACCAGTTGTGTAGGCATAAATCAGTGGTTCATGAAGGGCGTCGCAAAAACCACTTTAATCACAGATAAGTCAGTATGCATAATACTATATTAAGGTGTTTATTTTGCACGCATTCCTTTACATGCATTAATGTTATTTTCTAGAATAACGTTTACATAATAAACTATTCATTGAACGTTTGAGCATATGCTTGTCTTTCTGCTGCTGATTTCAAGCTTTTCCCAACGTTCTATGATGTATAACTTTAATGACGAGACGATGGACGTCATTGTGGGGCTGACATGTGCTGTAAGATTGCAGTATGCCGAAATACGAAAATTAACAAGCCCCTCAAGTTTTGCCCCACACCTGAAAAAATTGATATGACGACACTGACGCGAGCGGATACACGTTACACTTATTCCTAAATCGGAACCATAAACCGTTCTTTTGTCATGATCTTATTTCACCTCGTAATTTTATAAATAATTATGAATATTTACAAAGTTGTCTTCAACAGTCAACGCCAAACTCTTCAAGGAACTTATAACTTTTCTGACGTTATCTTCTCTAGTGATATAGGGACCTTAGACATATCTTTAGCTTTCACCAACTACATTTATCCAATTTAATTATAGTTTTAGTAAATGGTAACTCAATCTATTTTAAGTTATTTTCAAGTAACAACCAATACGTCGTCTAGATATTTTCCAGACATATCTAAATTCTTTACTTCCTGAATTCACCAGCTCATCTAAATCTTTAATATTTGTTAATTTCACTTGACTTGTGTCAGTGCTTCAACCTTACATTGATTCTTTTTCTCTGGGCTGATTGGAATTATCTTGCACTTATCTGGTTCAAACATAACTTATATCGATACTTCTCTTACGGCTGATGTCTCACAAGAAAATGACCACGAACATATCAATTTGATTGTACAAGATTTCTTCACTTCCTTAGATAACCTGCAATGTAAACTACATCCTAAAGCGCACTGACTTGCTTAATTTCTTTCTCAGTTGTTAATATTAATGCCAACATAAAACGAATAACAATCTTAATACTACGATAAGTTTAATAAATAATATCCAGTTCTCTAAGCTATATGACATGCTATTTCTATTTTTTAAAATTAAATTTATGTTACTATTATCAGGCATTCTCTTGTAGAAGCCAGAGATATACAACTTTTTGTTCTTTCCGATATTTGAAATCCCATACAAAAACAATCAATCTAATATTTTGTATAAAACTCGCTTCTTTCCATTAATGACAAGCGTTTTATGTAGGTTTAAGGTTAAGCAGATTTATTAGTTGCCTCAATTTGTTTGATTGCTTTAGATAATTTCTTCATGGATAATGATAGACCTTCAATCTTATAAAACGCTAGACAAATGTTTAATTATTTTATACATTATTGTTTGACAAGAGATGAAACTGAATGATGGAATGATTAAAAACATTAAATATAATTGCCGTTGACCACATATTGATTTAAAAATGTAGTAATCTGACATAGCTTGTATCAAAGATGATCAAGATAATAAAAGAAATAAAAATATAAATAATAATAATTTATTACAATCACTAACTAAAATGTTTATTGGATTCAAACATTTATTTTACTAACATCACATTTACATTTTCATACAGGTCTTAGCGCTCTTCCCTTTAATTGCGTGGCTGACGATGGCACGTGGATACAGAAAGGACTTAAATAGACTGTAGTTAGATGTTTATGTAAGTAACAGTTTAAATCAATTTCAAGTGACATCACCATCGTTTTAAGCATCATCATCATCATCATCATCATCATCATCATCATCATCGCAATTGGAATCATAATTATGAACATTAAATGTAAATGGGAACCCTCACTAATTAATAACTGATTTAAGAATTTTAAAAATGAATTTTATAATTATTTCCAAATGAATATGGTATTAGTCGTGTGCTGTTTGCGGTTTAAGGAAAAATTAATACATAAATGGTTATATCGATAACAAGGAATCTTAATAAATTTACTTGGGAAAATGCATACTGTAGGCTAACAACCTTATCGTGGGGAACCCAAACCTGTGTTCTACAACTGCCAATTTCGAACTTTGAGACCACATTCCTTCAATGCACCACAATAAAAGAAAACGATTAAGGACAATAATTATGATGTATATTTGTTACATAAAGACATAATATATTTTGTAACGCAAGCACACCCAGCCATTGTTACTTGATTGCCATAAAAGTAGGTTTATGTGTTGCCATAAAAGTAGGTTTATGTGTCTGTTCAACTCACTACTAAAAAGTGTTAATTGTTTCAAATAACATAATGGATTTGTAGGATGTATTCTTACCTTTCTATTTTCTCCAATCACTTCTAGTCAACATTCACCTGTTAATTCAAGGTCGATTAAATTTTAAATTGACAGAGAGAGAGAGAGAGAGAGAGAAGGAGAGTGTTTCTGTGTGTGTGTCTGTGTAAAGAAAGAAATGAGAAAGATTACCAAATTTATTTCACAAGTTGTTCCTTCTGCGGCATATAAAAAAAGCAAATGCCTCTTTACTTTCAGTTAGCTATTATCTGGCTCTATAATAATAGCATAATGGCGTTCGGAAATAAAGTACTGTATTCATGTTTACAATTACTGGATGGGAATCTATAATTGGACCTTATAATCGGTATCAGCTATTATTTGAACAAAATTATTTAACATACTGATTCGAATAAAACGTGCACATTGACGGAACAAGGAGGGATGATTTGGTGCAATGATACAATGAGTTGCCAATATAATTATCGTTTTCACCAGTCTGTGCTTATTGACGGGAAAAGATAAAATGGACGTTTCGCTGCGAAACAAACGATTCCAAATAGGATTATGTGGTCAAAGATGCATTTATTACAAGCATTTACAATGCTAATGTTGATAACAACGTTTCCTTGTATACCTTCATTACAACGAATTAAATCGATGGCTTCACCTAATCAGAATAACATCTTTGTATGCTTAGCTTCAGTAACAAATCAGCGTACGTCGTTTTCAAAGTTTAATATTTGACTAGGAATATATGAACAGCATCAATAAATCTGCGTGAAGTTGTTTTAACACTATCGTTTTAAACCATTATAATTATGCCTGCGGGAATCGCTATCGCATCGTTATGCTGTATGTAACATGTATGATAATCCTTGCAGCAATCTCATAGGTGTCAATAATAGCACAATGCTTCTTGATTCTTATCGACGCAATTGCGCAACTCTCAGTCGAGAATCCGTGATTGGACAAGATACGATACCAGAATCGATTTGACTGAGTTTTGCCAGCCGTAATTTTGTTCATATTGAACTTAGCAAAGGTTTCTAGATAGTTTTATAAAATCGAGATGAGATATCGTGACCATTTCTTACTCAGGTCACTCAGAAACAGAAAACCAAATACTCTGGCCTCTTTTTGTTCCTTTGTCAACGACTATGTGAATGGAAAAAATTGTGAATCGATCATTGCCGTTTAAGTTATTAAGATTTATTTGTTTGACATTGTATGACATACATCATATTTTGTACTAATTAACATGTTTCTTTTTGGAGTGCTTGTTCATTTCAATTTACTGAAGCAACTATTTTTGCGTACACTACTAATTTATACTTAATTTATATTTTTCTCATACTTGTTTATAGAGTTTGTATGTACACCATGTTGGTAACTTATACAACGTTGTTTACTGGTGATTAGTTCAAGATCTAGCCATGTTTATAAGCAACGATTTTCAGGAAGTGAACTTCTGACCTAAATACTGGTCGTCTTATTGTCTGCATTGTATTTATATACCGTTGGGTAAAGAAATGTTTTCATTACCATTTAAAATTCAGTAGCTGTATTAATTTACTGAACTATTCAGATAAAATATATTATGAATCGTTTGTTTAAATTATGTATTAGAATTATAAATTCCTCATTAACTGTAAGGATTAAAACAATAATTTGGGGTTGTTGCTAATTCTCTCAAAGACATTGTGGATTTTATAAACGTGTTCGCTCCTCTTCGTTCAGTTCCTTAATTAAAGACCAAAAAATTATACAGTGACATTTGTGACCTAGAATAATTTTCAAAGTGATCTAAGACATAAGAAAAGTTGACATCGCTAATTGGGTTGTATGATATTGACAGGAAATGGGAACGCTAATTCACAAGTAAACACACACACGCACATAATGAACATACCCCATAATATATGGTGGGGTCCAAAAATAATGTAACACTGCATATTGGGAGTGAAAACATCTCCTGGCTTCATCTGTGTCATTGGCCAGACCTTGATTTTTCACGCACTCTCTTCATTATGAAAACTGACTTGTTAGAAAAGATACGTCAATTGATGGATTTTACGCGGTGCGTAGCTATCTAGGGACGAATTCCATTTCCTCTTTTATGTAATATAAATCTACTTGAATAAATATATGTAAACTATAAACCCTCATCTAAATGCAGGCCTTACGCTCCAGGTAGTATTGTAACAGAATTGTTACCGAGTAGTTGGTGGATTAAATGAACAACACAAACACAATATGTGAAAGATGTAAATTTATGAAATAAATTATTAATGAAAAATAATGATGTATCAACACAATAACTCATGCGTTCAACCCACAATCACATTTGACAACCATTCACAATTTGAACATAAAATTAAATATTAATTAAAAATGAACACAGCTCCAAGGAACCTCCTGGACTGCACACATGTTTCAAATAAAAGGGAACCTTTACAAAAATTATATTAACTTACGAATGAATAGTGATAAACCTTAAATAATATTATTGCACGTATGAATTGCGATAACAAGTACAAACATCTATATGTATTAAGTCTTGTTTTTAACTGTTCTTGAGATTCATGTAATTGCTTTGAATACTACCAAGATTCAAAGTAACTCTGTAAATATATCAATGTATTCAATTGTAACCACAATTGAAACACACACATGCGTCTCGACCCTGTACAACCGTACGATTCACCAACTGTTGCATCGCCGCATAGCTGATCAGAATACCTAGGGTTGACCCAATATTTATATTGGCTTTTTGACCTTCACGGATCCACTACAGTTATATGCACAGACAGCTTACTGCACCTACTAGAACCACCGGTCCCAAACACTTAGATGCTACCCCAGACGTTTACACCTTTAGACAGCTCCGGACACTCGGGTATTTAGACTTCTAAATAGTTCCGGATATTTACACATTTCGACAGATATCCTCAGACATCATGACTTCCTGTTCACGCCAGATACAAACGTAGACGGACAGACAATCTGACAGACAGACAGCCTAATACCTCAATTTGCTCGCACAATCAAATGGCACATTTAAACAGCAAAATCACGGCATAATCAACTACAATCAAGATACCAAACTAATAATAGTTTTTTCTAAAACAATCTAAAATTTAGATTACGCTATTGCATTTAAAGCCTAATAGTGACTGGTAATTCCAAATATTCAACGGTTTAAATCTACATTGTAATAAAGCCATCATTACATGAACTGATAATCTGAAGAAAAAAAATCACAATAAAACGAAATATAAATTGGACACTCACCCCTTTGGCTGGAGAAAGAAATTGACGAGCTATCTAACCTTAGACAAGATACTTTTGACTCGTAATCTTTTAAGAAATGTTCTGCCTTATATGTCCCAAATAGGTGATCAGAAGTCAGGGAAAAATTCTCGTGCAACCCGTGATTATAATGTTCCTGACGTCAAGTGATTTCCAGTCAGGTACATACATGCAAGTCGCTACACGTCGCATACCTTGAAACACACTTATTCACCCCAGTTAACACATGTACGACGAAACAAATGGTGAAATTAGTTTGTATCCAAGAAGAAATAAATTCATGTTTTGCCTAATTCTGTGACAAGTATTATGATCATAAAGCACGCATAAGCTTACTACCCAAAGGACATTACAGATTTAAGTCTACTTCAGTTTCAAAATTTAATTCTCAACGGTGGTGAATGGTTCCTAGAAATTGCTACAAATATTATATTTCCATAATAAAATAGTTCCTTTTAATACGCTAAATGTACAAAAGAAGTTTTACTGTCTGCATTACATTGCAGATATTAACATTTAAGAATATATTCAGTGGTATATTTCAATGCTGTATCTAGGTTATAACAGATATCCAGCCATTTGCCATTTAAACATATATCAGAAAGTATTAACTTGTCTACTGCATTCTGCAAGATGAGAATTAATTCTTTATCGCATTTTTAACCAACACGCAAATATCAGTCAAACGGTCCCTCAGCAGCATCAGTAAATTATTTCGTGGCTTTAAGTATATGCTATATACAATTCCAAGTTTTTATGTTTTCAATATAACAAGAAAAAAAGTAAAGAATATTTCACATGTTATATAAATGTTCAAAATGTATAATTTCATAGTGAAATAATCAAAAACATTTAAAGAAACTATTTTTGACAATAACATGAAAGGAAAGAGGCTGACATGTTTCTCAAATCAGAGAGGTCAGTTAAAATTTTGATTGTATGCATCATATTTTAATCACTTAGCAGGTATTCCCAGCTGTCCGTATTCCCAGCAGATAACCTGATCCAGTACCTGCGAAAGAGGAACCCGAAACTCGGAAACAATATCGACCTCAAATGTACACAGAAATCAGATTCCATCACGGGGCACCAAAAGTACTACTCGAGTGAACGTACAATAGAAAGACAAATACGCCACAATATATTCACGTACTTGTGACCAAGTTCATGTGATACTGTCCGCACCGTCAGAGAATAAATACTTGACTGGATAAGCGAAATTCTCTGAACCTCGTCACCATTATGGGACTTACACCTGAAAAAAATCAATTTTATCTCTGAACGTCTAGAGTGATCTAATACAGTATACTCCCTTAAAGATTACTGGATATATGCAGAGACATGAGAGCAACATTGCTATTAATGGATTCTACCACCAAAATTAAAAACTATTCCTTTCATAAAGTAAACATATCAGGAATTAAATGACACTTTGTTCATTATGGATATATATATATATATATATATATATATATATATATATATATATATATATATATATATATATATATATATATATATATATATATATATATATATAAACGATAACAATCATGTGTCCTTGAATACTAAAAGCCTTTCTTACAGTCAATACAAATGTAATCGTTATTACAAACAAGACAATGGCATAAATACCTACGTCTATGAAATAGTATCGTCCTTAAATTAACACTGATACTAGCCATAACAATATTTATTCCTATATCGGTTTATTTTAAGTTTCAACCTAATAAGTACATCAACCTTGTCGCATGCCAAAATCAAAATGCCTTTGTTCCCATTTATTCAACATGGTTTACGTGTTTTACTTTATTGCAACTTGTGCATGAGTAATTTTGACAGACCCAATATGAAAAAATCTTATAAAGTTCTTGGATTTAGCAACACCTTTTCCGGGGATTAATAGCTCCTAATTTCTAACTAGAAAATCGTTTTCCTCTTCTGATTAAAACGGCTGTTTTGTGACATCTATATCTCCTAACAATATCATTATTCCTTTTTTTCTCAGCTTTGCTATCAGTATGTCGAAAACACTGATAACCAAAAGAGCGGTCCAGTCTATAACAGTAAAAGTATAAATAAAGACGTTTAGCCTATGATTTGAACATATAAAGGGCCTCTGTGACATGATAACCTATGAAACAAATAGAACATAAGACCTATATAAATTTATTAAACAAGAGCAATGTTAAATAATTTGACGTGTCATTGCATCCAGTATTGTACTTGGTGATCAGTGTGTTCCATGGTTTTATAGGTACAGGCATGATCACAACACAAAATTGCAAACTTAACATTGTATATAGTTATCAAAAGGATATGTCACTAATCTACCCAAGACCCAAATAGTTTTGTCTGATAGAAAATGCATATTACCTTGATGCTATCGTAATCTTAGCAGTAGGATATTTGAATAAATGACGATATTGATAATGCATATTACCAAGATGCTATATGTCCATGACCCTTTCTTGTCCTATTTAACGCAATTCCTGCTGTTGCACCCATCAATTAGGCTTTATACGTAAATATTCATGTGAGTCAACTTTGATCTCTATAACTGATAATTGGCTTCAAGCACTAGATCAAAGTCGAATAATCGGATTTTTATTTGCATATTTCAAGAATGTTATGACATGCTGGATATGAAATCCTTTTGAAGAAACCAATCATTTACTAATTTGATGAAAGCTCAATTCGATAGTGTACGTAATACGTAAGTGAAAGAGCATAACATGGTTATATAAATCATGTTCTATTTGAACCTGGAACAATTATATATGGAGTACAACAAGATACAATTCTAGGTCCATTAACATTAATATCATGTGTTAATGGTTTGCTACTTGATACTAAGAGACTTAATATAATCTACCTGATTCTAAGAGACTTAATATAATCTACAGATGTTTATGCAGATGACACAACATTGCCAGACATTCAAACCAGCAAGCACGAACTAGACATTTCTTTACAGTATACCCATAACAAACTCGATAACTGGCGCACATCCAGTGGTATAGTGGTAGATGATGTTAACACTAAATTATTACTTATCAAAACACAACAAGAAATAATAAACCTTGATAGTGATGAACTATGTCTGACACGGAAAGATACAAATTTGCAAATGGTTTGTCATGATAGACTGCTTGATGTTTTGGTAGACAATAACATGTCATAGACTTTACATATGAAACATGTCGGGAAAATGTTAATGGCTTTACAGTAGGATATGAATGTTATCAATGAATGGTGCAGAAAACTATTTTATAACAGTTGCATTAACACTATCTACACTTGTTTAACACAGTGTTGAGTAAGTAAGAAAATAAAAACATAGCAAAGTTAGCACATATTCCAATAATACCATTCAGGCTAATGTCAATCCAGATCGAAAGTAAGGAAACTTTAGCATGTTAAAATTATTACCTATTAAAACATGAATCCGGATGAAAAAGCCAAAAACTAATGTTGGTCCTGAAGATTTATAATCAATATCTCAGAATATGCTATCTGGTAATGTTCACCACCTGCGATCCATGGCTATCAAACATTCCCATACCAAATGAGGAATGATTAAAATATGCTTCAAATACTATGAAACTTTTGCTCAGGAACAGTATTCCATTTGACATTAGAGATTCCAACTATGCTTCCTTCTTTCGAAATTATTGTACACAGTGGCGTCAGAGATGAAGAGATGCAGTTAAAATATATTAATATTTTTGTATGAGGGCTTCAAGGTAAATCAGCTAAAACTTTTCATTAGTAGATAGTAGAGATTAACGCTAGTGACATGCACTTATTCAATACTATTAAGGTTGAAATACTCTTTTTCCAAATGATTACAAATAATCTATACAATCTTACTTTGGAGTTAAGCGATTAGATCTGACTAAATATACAAAATTAATGTATCCATTTAAATCTTGTAAAATAAATACTACACTTTTATGCTTTTTTTTTAACATAATGCATGCCTTAATGTGTATTTCGAAAGTCCCAACTTTTGTCTTACAATAATACTATATATTAGTCGTATTTTAATAATAGCTTGGGTAATTTACATTAATTAGTATCATCACAACGCATATACAGCAGCGCATGTATGCATGTGTTTATAAATATAAAAAAGACTTATTCCCCGTTAACAGTTGAATATATCTCCGAGTCTTGGAACAAATTTTTCTCGTACATAATATCTCAGATATAAAATGTAAACGATTAGCTGTAATGTAACAATGTACCTTATTATTTAAAACGATTGTTTCTATCTATACGACACGAGTGCACATTAACATTTAAGTAATGACAATACAAAGAAAGTTTCTGACAAACCTGTCTGTGGTGCAAGTGAAAATATTGAATTAAACACCGTTTATGTTGGTTGAGTTTTCCTCAATGATCACCTAATATGTTAGACGTAAAGTTATTTTGAAAATCGGTTAAAGGATGCAAACATAATTTTGTTTTTTACTAGAAAAAAAACTCTGGTAAATAGAAGCATAAAATGTAAATATAAAGCTTCGCCATACATGAATTAGAACTAAAATACTCATATTTATTCAAACAAACAACGTCTATCTGTCACAGAATTCACATGTTCGCTACACAACTGAGAAACAACCACTAAATCAGCGATGATAGGAGATATTACTGAGATATGCGGCCAGGTATTAAATGGCAGGTAGTCGGATCCCTTTTAGTATTGAGATAAACTTTAACCCACCTATGCTTGAGGGTAAACGTGCAATCTGAGGTAGACAAGATGAATGCGGAATAGGCCTAAACTTATTCCAATGGGTCAAAATCTCCACAATGCACGTAATTATCTATATTCATTCTGGAGAATAATATCACGCTTTATATGGATTCGATCAGAAATATTTTGCCTACATTTTTCCATTTTCTTCTAAGCACAATGCTACACTTTCCACCGTTTCCAACTTCTACAAATCCCTATGTTAGTGTAACATACTGTCACAAGCGACATCACGGTGCAGTTTGTATTAAAGATTTTCTGGCATACGGAGAGGAGATGGCTTGTAAACAAAGTACAGTGGAAACAACGGCAGAGAAACACACAGAGAGGGCAGCTAAATTAATAAATGTATAAATTCTCAAAACCATGAAATATACCGTATAATTATGAATACAATTCATAAACAATGGCAAGATGAATGGTACAACAATAAAATGCACTATACATCAACAGAAACACAAATATCCCCAAAACATTGATAACTCCTAATGGTAAACTCATTATAAATAGGATAAAGATTGGAACAATATATATGTCAAAAGCTTTAGAAGGTGTGTCCCTGGTATAAAAGAAGCCAATCCATAAATCAAGTATATTTTAAATGATGTCTAAGGTACAGCAAAGTAATAAGTGTTTTTATATCGCACACAAATTACTTGTCGAACTCTTCGCGCAAGAGTTTCCGAAAAATTTCTAACATAAAATAATGTGCATACATTATATAAGGTTCCTATCAGAAATTGCCACCGATAGGACACCTAGGAATACAAATCCATTGTCCAATGTTGCATAAAAATATTAAAACATGAAAGGCTTATAACTGAAATCCAAAGTTTTAAAAAACATGGTTGATTATAAGCACAGTCTAGAGCGGGAGAGTACAGGATACACGGCGACGCTGGAGGGTTGGTCGAAAATTGGATTGATCAGGCCAGCTCTTTTATCTGATTAAATGCTTCCTGGATTAGGAAAGTATGGTTAGTACCAAGAAGAGTTTGATTATATAAAAATCGGATATGTACATTGTGCGTTGTGTGTTAGAGCAAATGCCATTCCCATACAGAAACAGCCAAGACTAACCATAAGTACGACTTAAAAGAGAGTCAATGAGGGTAACATTATCGCAACATATTACGATTATGTTTGTTAAGAATGATACAAAGTGATTTCCTTACATGTGTTCTGTCTGTTTATATACAGTAAATGCCGTTTTGAAGTTCCTGAGATACTACTGTATATACTCATCAGTATAAATGTGCTACTTTTTTCATAGTATGGTACATACCGTTTATAGATCAATCAATTTTTGGAAAAATTGTCTAAAACCTTGACAATATTGTAAACACACCAATGGTATAGAAAAGTGGTAACATCATCCCAAGGTAGGTAGTATTTCCTTTTCAAACTTATATTGAATTCCCTTTTACCTGAATATCAAGAATTACGTATTTCTTGCACCTGGATATAGATATATTTATCGGACAGGTGAACGGTGGTTGGGTCGTGGACAGAAATAAGATTTTAATCATAATGCATGAGTAGTTTGATCCAATACAGAGATAGAGAGAGAGAGAGAGAGAGAGAGAGAGAGAGAGAGAGAGAGAGAGAGAGAGAGGGAGAGAGAGAGCGTCGTTCTCAAAACTACATGCATCGTACTGTATTTTTAGAACTATCTGACATTTCAGAATGATGAAATGGTGATTATTAGTTATTAGGGCGACACAAAAGGTCTTTGCTTATTTGAAAATGAAACATGTCCCAGCCACACCTGTAATATGTAATGTGTAAACGTGACGTTGTACCCACTATCAATAAGAAGTTGTACAAATGCATTGTATTGTTCAATAAATAAAAGAATTACATAAAAATAGCTCATTTACTGGCTCGCATCGTCGACTACAGATGCCACATGCATAGTACCAACCTATTCCTTCTTGTCTGTCGGTCGCTGAGAGACTGAAATAATTAAACCCTAAAGTAAATAATCGACACGTAACCAGAGCAAATTTGTCATGACCTTCATAATGTGCATCCAACGAATCCTATATAATAGCTCGCTTTTAGTGGCAAAACAGATCATTATTTCCACATACGCAACGTCAGTCATTGATTTAAAACTGACGAGGAGTGTATTTGCGTTAGTCTTTGTACTCCTGGATTATGTTCACTCAGGTACGAATATATTATATGTTATTCCTTTATATTTTTTGTAAGTTTCAGAACCAATTTCATTGTCCAGACTTTTGAAAGCTTTCGATTACTGTAAACCCTCTGAACATCACTATTCAAACCGAAAATAACAACTTTTAGGGGCAGTACTATGTTCGTTACTGCTAACTTTGAACTATGTAAGCTTTCTATTTCCTTTAATATAAATTTTTTTCTTGCCTGAATTACCTAATGGGAAGACATTCACATGTAGTGTACTATTCTGACTAATATAATAATATAAAGTAGTTTTAGTAATTTGATGTTAATAATCATTGGAGACACAATCAATTAACGTTACAAATTATAGTTTCTCATGTTTTTTGTATGATAAAGTGAAGAAGATGAAGATATTATCTTATTGTTCGAAGAATTGTTCCGAACATTATACTACTAACGATGGTGTATTTGGACACCCGTCAGGTGAATTGCAGAAGGTATCAGATGATAAGTTCTTCAGAATTACTATAAACAGTAGGTGGAATAATATACAAGATTAATTGTAAAAAAGACTATTATAATAGATACAAGATAAATTGTAATATCTTGCATAATCAGCATATAAAAATCAAAAATGGTACCACACGTAACATCAATCAGTTTGTGTACATATAAGTGTTAGGAACCTTTTGAATTTTCGATCGTCACATAATAGTAATCTAGGTGACTTTTTGTGGCAAAATAAATAAATGGAAGTCCGAACGCAGGGGTTTAATCAAAAAGTAATTGAATTTGTTTGATTGCTTTTACATTTTATATTATAAACATGTTTAAATACTCCCTAAACTATTGTTTAAGTAATAAAAATTGTGTTCAAGTTGCAACGGATCATAATATGTTGTTACCTATTTAGGTATTCTTAGTTCAGTCATTGGGAAACATCGGATAGGTTAAATCCTCTATGCTTCTCGTTTGATCGATTGCTTGTTGGCTGACATTTGTATTATCAAAAATTATCTAATCTCTCTTCTTGCAGCACCTGCAGTCTCCGAAATAGTATGGTTGAAGGACGAGACCACATTAGACCAGGCCAACACACATTCATTCGAAGATAATCAGCTTCCAGATCAGTTGACATTTCATCTTAACCGACGGTGAGGAGCTTTGACCTTAACGTTAAAGAGGAATTATAATATAGACCCAAATGCTGACATCTACGTTGTGCAAGAGATGAAAAATGGCCGACCAATTGTGACAAAAACAAGCATTTTGGAAAAGGAGGTAAGTGACATCGTCTTCCATTTTGGATACTTCGCTCTGGTTCGAACTTGGAATTATTTAGACATTTTATCACCAGGACTTTTGCAGTTTCTCTAGTGGCTTTTATTTTGAATTACATTTGTATTAATTTTGGAATTGATTCTTAAAACCGTATTTTTGTTTCTTTTCTGGAAAATATTTGTGTACAATAATTGTTCAATTAAATTTTTACAAGCTTGTTATTCTCACTTTTTTTTGTTACTGTTTATTCGAGCCTAATCATGTAACATAGAAATTGGGGGCTCGTCTATAATTGGGATAAATTTGAATTTGGCTAGATTTTTTTTCAGAAAACTTTTGCTTTAAATTTGAATTCCCATGATATTGAATTGTGTTAAACATCTTTACTGAGATTGAGAGACTTGTATTAAAATAACATGTAAAGTAGTAATATTTCTTTCTAATCAAACATAGGAGCAATTAGATCTTTTCAAAAGAGATGAGTTGAATCAAATATGATCTTTCTGAAGTTAAGGTTTCTTTAAAGAAACAAGATATCAAAAAGATTTTTGTCAAATATTTTTTATAAAAGAATGTTGTGGAAAAAAGTGCTTTGATTTCGGTCAATAATTCTGCATCAGACTCTGACATTAAAATTAGGAAATTAGAATTAAAATTCAAGATGAAATTTCAGTTGATGAAACTGGAATTTCAGGAAAGGGAGAAAGAAAGACAATTACAATATGATAAAGAGGAGAGACAGAGACAGGAAAGGGAGGAAGAAAAACAATTACAATATGATAAAGAGGAGAACGAAAGACAATTTTAATTACAAAAAAGGCAGATGAACACTCGGTTACAAGAAAAACAAATTCATTAAGGGAGAGAGAGAAGTAAGAAAAGGAATATCAATGTAAAATGGAAGAAATAGAGCTGGCAAGTGAGAAACACCTTCATACTTCAAATTTAAACTTTGATTTAGCAAGGAATATTATATTATTGCCCCCTTTCATTCGTTTTGAAAAAAATGCAGACATTTTAAAGTATCCAAGGTAGAATTGGACTCAGTTATTGTAATGTGTACTCACTGGTAAGGCTAGGGAGATTTACACTTAACTGTCAGTTCACCAAAGTGGTGGCTATGATGTGGTTAAGGAATGCATTCTGAGGGCTTATGAGTGAGTACCTGAAGCTTATCGACAAAAATTCAGAGATTACAGAAACAAAGTGGACAAATTCATGTCGAATTCGCTAGAGGAAAAGTGAAGTTGTTTGATAGATGGTGCTTAGCCAAGAAAGTCGAACAAGATTATCAGAATCTCAAGCAAATGATATTAATTGAAGAGTTTAAAAAATGTGTCCATAGTAAAGTTAAAATTTATGTCGATGAGCATTGGTTTGAAACATTGGAGTATGCTGCTCGAGCTGCTGACTAATATTCTTTGACACATAAAGTTAATGTTGTTAACAAGACTTCTATTCAACAGTCGTCTGGCCGAAAAGTATTCAGCCTAATATCAGCCATTTTAAAACTCAAGCTAGCACAACTTTAAAAATTCAAACTTCAGAAAAACTTGATTCTAGATCTTTGTCTCTTTCGACGTGAACCTATTGCTAGAAAAAAGACACGTTATTTCTGATTTCTACAGATTGAAAAATAGGCATCAAAATCAAGACTGACCTGTTTCAAATGCTTTTATTTCTAAGCGGTCAAGGTCACGGTCATGTATTGAATGCAATACATTTGATGGGTCTAATAAATTCCAATCTGACTTTATTATGGAGAATTATGAACCATTCATATCGAAGGGTTCCATAACACTCTAGGGTGATTCAGTCAATCCCACCCCTATTAAAATTGTAAGGGGCACAGGAGCTTCTCAGAGTCTTATATTGTCAGGTACTTTGCCTTTCTTTGAGAAGTCTTCTTCTAATGAAAGTGTTCTTTTTCAGGAAGTAGAGTGCGCCTTTGTTAATGTTCCTCTCCATTGTGTAAATTTGTCATCAATCTTAGTATGAGGACCTGTGACAGTCGGAAAAGTCTCAGTTGTACCCTTTGAGGGCATTCATTTATTGCTAGGCAACGACTTAGCTGGAGACAAAGTTCTGGTTAATCCACGTTTAACTGACATGCCTGATTTGGATCAGAAAGTTGATCCAATTGAAAAAGTATTCCCTGATATATTTAAAATTTGTGAAGTTACAAAGCTATGGCATAGAAAACTCTTGAGAATGATGTTGATGAGGCCAGTGATCCATTAGCTGACACGTGTATAGGTCAGGCTTTTGATGAGGATACTTTTACTCTTTGTTTTGATCAATATGAAGAAATTGATCATAGTGATCCTCTTTCAACAACTCATTCTCTTAATTCTAATCAGAGTGATAAACGACAGTCACTTGTCGTCGAACAGGAAAAGCATGCTGAGATCTAATGTTTGTTTCAAAGGGCCATAAATCATACTGAAGCTACAATGCAGACCTCCAGAGGTCTCTGCTGGTGATGAGTGGTCGGTGAACTATCAAATATTAGTTCCAAATCATTACAGACAGAAAATATTTAATCTGGCCCATGAAACTTTTTTAGCTGGTCAGTCATGGATTAATGAAACTTACCAAAGTGATGTTGCCAAATACTGTAGATCTTGTCTTACTTGTCAAATGGTAGGAAAACCCAATCAGAAGATACCTAAGGCTCATCTGCAACCTATTTCTGCCTTTGACGAACCATTTAGTAGAATTATGGTAGATTGTGTATGTCCCTTACCCAAGTAAGGTAAGCAATACCTGTTAATCATGTATGTGTGCGTGACCAAGGTTTCCAGATTCAATTCCGTTGAGGAATCTAAAATCTAAAATAATAGTAAACGTTTGTACTCAGTAAGGCCTTCCTCAATCTGTTCAGTCTGATCAAGGTTCAAACTTCATGTCTGGAATTTTCTAACAAGTTATGTATGAATTGGGCATTCAGCAATTCAAATCTTCTGCTTAACACCCTTAGAACCAGGGGGTATTAGAAAGATTCCATCAGACTTTTAAAAAGATGATCCGATCATACATAATCAAATATGAATAAACATTGGGATGAAGGCATTCATTTACCGTTGTTTGCTGATAAAGAATCAGTTCAAGAATCTTTAGGCTTCATTCGCTTTGAACTGGTTTTTTGACACACTGTGCGTGGACCATTGAAGTTATTTATAGAGAAACTTCTCGCTAATGAAGATGCTGAGATAAAACGTCTTGATTATGTTTTCGAGTTTAGATACAAGTTGGCAAAGGCTTGTGAGGTTGCAAGAGCAAATCTGCTCTCTGTTCAATCTAAAATGAAATCAAGATATGATAAAAAATCGAAGGTAAGGAATTTTCATCCCGGTGATAGTGTCCTGGCTCTCTTACCAATGCCACAAAATTCTCTTCAATGGAAATGTTATGGTCCCTACATGTTATCAGGAAAAATAATGACTTAAACTACATCATAAATACTCATGGGAGGCGCAAAAAAAAACCCAACTCTGCCATATAAACATGCAAAAGGAATATATTGAAAGAGATAGCCATGTTCAACCGGTTATTAATTTAGTTGTACCTGTCCCACTCGGTGAAGGAATATCATCAGATTCCACTGAAATTGAAATGACGAATCTTTGTAATTCAGAAATGATGAAAGACCTAGACCAGCAACATTCAAATTTGCAAGTGCGAGAAAGAAATAAACTGAACCAGTTATTATTTGAATATAAGCATTATTTCCAGATGTTCCTACAAGGTCAATCAAAATTGTTCATGACGTTGAAATTGTAAATTCAAAACCTGTCAAACAACGTCCATACATGATGAATCCACTCAAACAGTAAATCTTAAAAAGGAAATTCAATATTTCCAGGAGACTGATTTAATCGAGCCCAGTAAAAGTGATTTGAGTTCAACATACTCGTTCCAAAACCAGATAAAACTTTCCGTATGTGCACTGGTTATAGGAAGGTGAACAGTGTGACAAAAACAGATTCATTCCCGTTACCAAGAATTGACGATTGTATTGATCAAATCGTGAATGCCAAGTAGTCACCAACTTGACCTTCTGAAAGGATTTGGCAGTTTCCACTAAAGGAAAGAGCAAAGGAAATCTCAGCATTTGTAACTCCAGATGAAATTTACCAAAATAAGGTAATGTCATTAGGGTTAAAAGTTTCACCAAATACACTTAAACATCTTATGAATATGATCACCTCTGCTCTTGAAAATTGTGATGCTTATATAGATGACGTCATCATCTACAACGACACCTGGATAGAACATCTAGCAACAATTCGAAAATTCTTTGACAGACTCACTGATGCATGTTTGAGAGTTAATTTGTCTAAAAGTGAGTTCTGCCGTGCTAGTGTGACTCTTTTAGGAAATATTGTAGGACATGGAGAAGTTCAACCAATAGATCCTAAGTTTGATGCTATTTCTAAATTCCCTTTGCCTGAAAATACAAAGCATCTGATGCAGTGTTTAGGTATGGCCGGATACAGAACCCCTGACAAATTTGTTAAAGAAGAACATTTTCTTTTGGATTGAAAGATTTCAGGAGGCTTTTGACAAGTTAAAAGCCACACTTGAAACAGCACCAGTTCTTTTAAATTATCTGTCTGTGTAAGTGATGTTAGTGTTGGAGCAGTTTTAATTCAAGAAGACAAAAATGGTATTAAATATCCAGTGTGCTATTTTTCAAAGAAATTAAATAAGCACCAGAGAAATTATTCAATGTATCGAGAAGGAATATTTGGCATTGATTTTGGATTCACAACATTTTGAAGTTTATCTTAGTTCAGATCCTTCTTCAATTATAGTTTATAGTGAGCATAACCCACTTACTTTCATCGGCAAGACGAAAAATAAAAATCAAAGATTACTAAGGTGGAATTTATTATTGCAGGAATTTAATCGTGACATCCGGCACATCAAGGGAATAGATAATTTAATAGCAGACGCTCTTACCCGTGTATAACAATATGTTATATCATATACACTTTTATTTATACAATTTCCCTTAATATTAGGTGTAAATGGGTTTGTGGCGAAAAAAAAGTTTCATCATTTTGTTTTATTGGGAAGGTGTTACATATATTTGATAAGAGTCATTAATTTTTTGTTTGTTTGTTAGATTCGAATTTGACATTTTAGGTTAAGATTCATTCATTGGGAGATATTGTTTTTAAAAGTGGGATGACTTGTACTTTAAAATTAACACCAGATAGTGACTTCATTTCTGACCAGTTATTAGAAATGCAAACAACCTTTCAAAATGATTGGTTGGTTCCGAGGGCATGATAGAGCTTTGTTATAAACATCTTTCTATTTTTAGTTGGGTCAAGTGGGTACAATATTTTTTTAACGTAAATTTGTCCTAAAATATTCTAGAAGATCACGTGACCTCTTCCTTGTTTAGGTAAAAACATGTATATGCATTATATATTGGAGCGAACTATTTAGTAGAACAAGGGCTGCTTGAATATTAAGTTGTGGTGTTTTGAGTTACCTTGTATTGAAAATTATTTCAATTCGTTTTGATTCAAGAGGATTTATTTTGTTCTTTATCTGGAAAAGAATTGTGTTGATATGATTTTATTACCAAGAACTGACTTCATCAAGTAGCATCGTCTTCCATCTTAGATACTTCGCTGGGATTCGAACTTGGAATTATTTTGACATTGTGTTACTAGGACGTTTGCGGGAGGGAGGGAGGGAGGGATGGACGGACGGACGGAAAGACAGACGGACAGACAGACAGATAGATAGCTAAATACAGATTGTTTCTAAAGTAGTTTTGTGTTTGGGCAATTTGGTAGGTATCTAACTAGGTAGTGAATAAAGTCTTAGATAAAGTGAGTGTATGAAAGTTAAGTTTGATTACAAATGATAAAGAAAAGGAAGTTAACTTAAACAAAATATTGTCAATATAAGCCTTGTCAAAGAAAAAAGTTCCCACCTGTTCTGCGCTGTTTCTTTTGCAGTTATGTCTTTAAACATACCAGCATCACTATACAATTAGAAAACTATTATTCTACTCTCGTAAAACATTATTTGTAATCAAACTTACCTTTTTATATACTCACTTTAAGACTTTATTCACTACCTAGTTAGATACTTTGTCCAGTAACTGCGGACACAATGATATATGTAATAATTTATTTCCTGTGCAGCATAAGTCTATGGGTTGGTGACTGAGAATAATGGTAGATCCACATTACACGTTAGTGTAACTTTATCAAATCCGTACCAATTTGTGTGTGTGTGTGTGTGTGTGTGTGTTTGTGTGATTTGATTTTTATGTTAGCTTTAACATATGTTATTCATATCGCTACGATGTTTATATATAGTGACTAGCACTGGGGCATCATTCCGCAGAGATGTTTCACGATGGCACACCCACACAATTACATTATCTTGACACTCGGCCGACCCATCCAAACAACTAGCCTTTTTTATGATGCAGGCCTAGCCAGTAAGATAGTAGTACTATTAATATAGCCTTTTATATGACCCGGTCCGGGCTCACACAAACGTATACGAACTCGTATGCGTTAAATGCACCTTAAGATGTTTTAGCCTTTTTGTATTTGGATATGATTAATTCATACATTACTCACTAAATGAGGTAGCCTTATGAGTATTAATACAGTCTTATATATTGTTCCAGTTGTGGGTACATATCTAATTATAACTTCATGCATTAGGTATTTTACAGTTATGGATACTCGTTTAATTATTGATATTTAAAATCCGTTTTCAAATAGTTAACATTATCTGTCTTTTTCAGTAAAATATTCGATCACATTTTAAGGTATAGCTTTTAAATCATCCGTTAGACATTTCGTCCATCCGTTAAAGTACAATAATTATTGTTACCACCTCATTTTAACATCATATGCCTGATAGATGAGTGGTATACACGAAGGAAAATATCAAATAACCCATAAGTTATCTGTAGCTGTTCATTTGTGTTTAAAATGTTTTTTATGCAGTTGGTTGGACATTATATAAAAAAATTGTTAATGAAGTCATGTTTTTTGTTTCCTACGATTCATAAATGATATTTCACAATGCAAGATAAATTACTCAGTGGCAACGAAAATAGCAAAGCCAATTCGGTTCAGATCTATATATTAAATTGTAAGAAATATATGATGCATTAGTAGATGCGTTAATGCATTTTTACTCTCTCACTAAGCCCATAGTTTTCTCTCAAAAATATCACATTTCACTATTCCACAAATTCTATAACATCAACTCATAACTCAAATAAAACAAATTCTTAATTTCAATATTTAAACAATATATACCGTTTGCTGTTGGAGCTGCTAATTCCCAAGATGTGTTAGGCGTATCTGATCAATACCTTGTAGTCTGGGCTGATCTCAGCTGAAGTAGAAATAGTGCTAGGGAGATCCCAGCACAAATAAAATATCTGCTAAGCTGTTCCAGTTATTTTAGTATAATGTGGGATGATCCCAACTTCCAGTAAATAACAGAGTGATTGTTTATTTTGGGCTGATCCCATCTAAAGTAAAATCTGCTAGCTTGATCCCTGCATTCAAATGTATCCTGGGCTAATCCAGCTTCAGTAGACTATGTGTTTGGCTGATACCAGCTATCTAATGTATTTTGGGATGATCCCATCTTAAATAAATATGTGCAAGATTGATTCCCGCATAGAGGATATTCTGAGTTGATCCCAGATTTGTGGACTAGCGCTATACTGTTCACAGTATGAGAGATATATCCTTCTTTCTTATCTCGTCTATTTAAATGTTGTAAGTAGAACTAATAAACGGACATAACATTTACGCTATTTGTATAGTTTATGAGTGTCCGATTGGGGTAAAATGAATTCGTTGGAAATATATCAGATGAGAGCCCCTGAAAGATAGCCAGTTTAAAATGTAAAAATCCATTTGGATGGACTTATGTCCAATACACATAATAATAAATGTATGAAAACAATATCTCCTGAGCAGACAGAAGTCGGTTTTGGTGCACTCTGTCTGTTTATCTGTTGAAATGTCACATTCCGAATCCTTAGATAGTTTGATTGAATAAATACTCTGCAGTGGTCGAACTGAATTTACGACATCGCAAGAATCAAAGAACAACCATTATAAACATGCTTTGCAGTGTCAAGTTAACATGTTGGTGAAAATATTCACTTAACAAAGCTGATAACTGCACCACCATCCTGAATGTAATATAAAATCATTTCTTTATGTTTGAGATGTTTCTTTTTGTCCCAGGAAGTATGCAATGCAGTCAGTCGAACTGCTTGAAAGTGTTACGATGCCCAGCAAGTAACACCGGCAAGGTACAGCTTAGTTGTGGAGTACTGGGCAAAGAGTGAGAACACGAAAGATTACCTGAAATGCCATAATATTCATCAAACACTAGAAGTCAGTTCCATAGACTCACCAAGTATTATCAGACACTGACAAAAACCAAATGTCCTGCACATACGCTGTGTCCAAAACATCATCAAATCTCAAGCCAGGATTTGTTGGTGGGGGATGTAGAAGGGGATAGAGAGGCATGCAGCTGGAGTGTGATCTGCTTTGGGTACCAAGTTCTTGAACTTCTTGTTGAGGTATAACGTGAATAATGAATAATGAATTGTTATTCGGCAGCAAACCATATTTGTCTTAGAATAAAATTTCATCATAAGTGGTATTTTTGGACTGTTCGTTGTTAATGATTTCAGCAGATGCAGGATTGTCTCATTTAACCAGAATTCTTTTCGTGTGCCACTGAGACTACAAAACCTAAATGGTGAAAAATTACAAGCACAACCAGGTAGTAATATTTGCGCACAACGACCTGACCACAGCACAAAATTGCAAACTCAAATTGCAAACTCAAAATTATATATAGGTTTCAAAAGGATACGTCACTAACCTACCCAAGAGCCAAATAGTATTGTCTGATAGATAAAACATATCACATTGATGCTATCATAATAGACAAAGCAGATTACCTTGATGCTATCGTAATCTTAGCAGTACGTGATTTGAATAAATGAGGATATAGACAATGCATCTTACCATGATGCTGTCGTAATCTTAGAAGTAGGAGTTTTGAATAAATGAGAATAAAAAGCGCATAGCCTGACGAATGTGTGTAAAGCTTAGTTGAATTCTTCTCTTGTTATAAGAAAATCTCCGTCTCTTAAGAGATAATGAAGAGGTCCCCAAATGTCATTGCAGTAAATGTAAATAATGTATTTTAATCAATTCCATCAATTCAATTTAATACGTTGTAAGGATGTAGAAATTTGGCGCTTAGATATACATGCAATGTTCTAATCATTATCAGAAAACATGGTCTAGATCAGAGTAAAAAATGTTTGGCCGTACTGCGATCTTATAATTACCACTATTATAACCAATATTACAATTAACACGATCATCACAAGACCTACATCTACTACAATCACTTTTTTGGGATTTATTTTTGTACATGCCTAACTAGTTCTATAATGTTTCTCAAGATGTTTTAGCCTTTTTCATTTTTGATACGTTTGTTTCATACATTAGTCACTATGGGTATTAATAAATAATAATATATATATATATGGTTCAAGTTGTGGGTACATATCCAAGTATAACTTGATGTATTAGGTATTTTACAGTTATGGATAATCGTGTAATCTCTGATTTTTAAAGTACGTTTCCAAATAGTTAACATTTCTGTTTTTTTAAGTAAAATATTCGTTTACACTTTAAAGAATTACTTTATAATCGTCCGTTCGACAGTTCGTCTATTCGTTAAGGTACATTAATTATTGTTAGCACCTCATATTAACATCATGTACCTACATAAGTCATGAAATATTGAAATACTGGCGACACAACGTCTCATGGATCTATATATGGTGTAGGTAGCTGAGTGGTATACACGAAGGGATATCAATTAACCCAAAAGTTATCTGTAGCTGTTCATTTGTGTCTTTCACGTTTTCCATTCAGTAGGTTGGACATTATATAACCAAATAGTTTATGAAGTTCTGTTCTTGTTTCCTATGATTCATATTTCAAAATACAAGATAAATTACTTAGTGGTAACCACACTAGCGAAACCAATTATGTTCTCATCTTTGACAATCAGTTCCTCGTCCTTGTTATATATATATATATATATATATATATATATATATATATATATATATATATATATATATATATATATATATATATATATATATATATATAATTGTAAAAAATATAGGACGCATGAGTACATAAGTAAATTAACTTTTACTATCTCACTAAGCCAATATTTTTCTCTCTAAAGTGCCACATTTCACTATTACACATATTCTATAACATCAACTCATAACTCAATTAAAATAAATTCTTAATTACAATATTTAAACAATATATAGCTTTCGCTGTCGGCGCTACTAATTCCCAATATGTGTTAGGTGTATCTTAGCAATACTAAGTTTTCTGGGCTGATATCAGCTGAAATAGAATTGGTGCAAGGCTGATCCCAGCTCAAGTAAATATATGTGCTAAGCTGATCCCGTCATTTGAGTATATTGTGAGCTGATCCCATCTTCCAGTAAATAAAGGCTAGGCTGATCCCAGTGTGATTGTTTATTTTGGGTTGATCATATCTGAATAAAATCTGTGCTAGGCTGATCCCAGCATTCAAGTGTATTCTGGGCTAATCGAGCTTTAGTAGACTATGTGCTTGGCTGATACCAGCAGTCTAAAGTATTTTGGGCTGATCCCATCTTAACTAAATTTTTGTAAGACTGATCCCCACATTGAGTATATTCTGAGTTGGTCAAAAATTTGTGGACTAGAGCTAGGCTGTTATCAGTATGAGAATTACATTGTTCTTTCTTACTTCGTCTATTTAAATGTTGTAAATAGAACTAATTAACGGGCATAACATTTACGCTATTTGTATAGTTTATGAGTGTCCGATTGGGGCTACATGTATTCGTTGCAAATATATCAAATGAGAGCCCCTAAAAGAATACCAGTTTGGAATGTAAACATACATTTGGATGGACGTATGTCCAAAAACATATGATACTAAATGTATGTAAACAATTGCTCCTGAGCAGACAGAAGTCGGTAATGGTGCACTCTGTATATCTCTTGAAATGTCACATCCCAAATCCTCAGATAGTTTCCTTGAATAATGCTCTGCAGTGATCGAGCTGAATTCACCACATCACAAGAATCCAAGAACAACCATCATACACATGCTTAGCAGTGTCAAATTAACACCAAGGTGAATATATTCACTTAACAAAGCCGATAACTGCACCACAAACCTGTATGTAGTAAAAAATCATTTCGTTATGTTTGAGATTTTTTTGGACCCACTAAGTAAGCGATGCAGCAGGTCGAAACTGCTCTAAATTGTTACGATTCCCAGCCTGTAATACCTGCAAGGTACAAATTAGTTGTGTAGTACCGGGCAAAGATTAGAAACACGAACGAATACCTGAAATGCCAACAAATTCATCAAACCCTAAGAAATCAGTTCCATACACTCACCAAATATTATCGGACACTGACAAAAAGCACGAGTCCTGCAGACACGCTGTGTCCAAAACATCAACAAATCTGAAGCCAGGATTAGTTGGTGGCGGATGGAGAAGGAAATGGAGTGGCATGCAGCTGGAGTGTGATCTGCGTTGGGTACTACGTTTTTGAACTTCTTGTTGAGGTATAACGCGAGCCTGAATAACGAAGTGTCATTCGGCAGCTAACCATACTCGTTTTAGAAGAAGCTTTCTTCACAAGTGGTATTTTGGACTGGTCGTTGTTAATGATTTCAGCAGATGCAGAAATGTCTCATTTAACCAGAATTATTTTCGTGTACCACTGAGACTACAATACCTAAAAGGTAAAAAGTTACAAGCAGAACCAGGGAGTAATAATTGCGAACACCGATCTGACCACAGCACAAAATCGCAAACGTAACACTATATATAGTTCTCAAAGGGATATTTCACTAACCTACCCAGGACACAAATAGTATAGTCTGATAGACAATGCATATTACCTTGATGCTATCGTAATCTTAGCAGTAGGAAATTTAAATAAATGAGTATATAGACAATGCATATTACCATGCTGCTATCGTAATCTTCGCAGTAGGAGTATTGAGTAAATGATAATAAAAACTGCATAGCCCGTCTAATGTATGTAAAGCTTAGTCGAACTCTTGTCTAGTTATAAGAAAAACTCCTTCTCCTTAGAGATAAGGAAGAGTGTTCCCAAAAGGAAATGCAAAAATGTAAATAATGACGCAGCGCATTGACATGCCACTGGTCTTGTACATTGTGGGGCATGACACGTAAGCAAAAGGGGTACCCTTGGAGTGTTAACAATCTGTAAACCCAACAACTAAATCAATGTCACTGATCTGAATGAGAGATAAACTAAAGATGGTTTGCCGCAGCCACGTTGTCTGTCATTTCCCGATATTGCAAGAATACTTGAAGTGCAAAGATAAATATGGACGTAGAGAGAGCCATACGGATAGCGTTGTGAGTGAATGATAGCGGGATTTTTGTTAATATAGTGTAGAATACATTTATCAATGGTAGTCTGCAGAAAATGTTATGAAGGGTTTGCAGAAGATTTATTTAAAGATAGACAAATATAATGAACCAAAGTATTTTGCAATGCCATCCACGTCCTCATTTCTTCTCTCTTTTCTCTCTTTTTATTTTCTATATTTGAATCACTATACAAATATTAGGATGTGTTGAAGTAACTTCCAGTTGAACATGGGCGATCTTGTCTATTCTAAGAAATGTTTGAAAACATTAACACCGTTGCTGTTACATTTCTTGAACAGGAGAACTGACTAGATTCCGATAGTCAAGGGCTGAAATGAATGCCTGGAATAGAAGGTTTTTGTCTGACGGAGACCAATGCTTAGGTAATGTCACGTCATAATTGGCCGTTGCTGGTGAGCAAGAGGGTTAACTCCACTGTAATGGCGCAACAACAGGAAAATGAACAGAAAGTCATTTTACACGATATGGAAAACCACCATATTCGAATCCTGCACAAATTCATTAATAAAAGTGTGATGTAGATTCTCTATATACATTGTCTGTACCATTTTAAATTCAGTAATGTGAAACCCTACCTTTTATGTCTGTACCTTTAAAACCGGAGAACAAACTGATCACCTAGTACAATATTGGATGCAAGGATAAGATAAAATATTTAATTTTTATGACTATTTGAATTTATCTTGCCTTCACCGCATCAAGATTGCAAATAAGAGTGTAATACCGTGTACAGTATCTTTGTTCCAGATTTTTTTAATGACTTAGCCTTCAGATCTGGCATTACATCAACTGAACATATCACAAATTCATCCCATGACGGTGAATATTAGATTAATCCCGTTACGTAAACCAATACTATGTAGCTAAACTATTTTGAGATTATCAAGCTTTCCATAAACTAAAATGTAACAAATAATCATTATATGTATTCGTTTGAATCCTAATCGAGAACGGAAACGTGCGAATATGAGATTGTAAGTACGATCTTCGACCAGTGGAGAGTGATTTCGCATCAGGTCAAATGTCGGAAAATCCAAGTGTCATTGGGAAACGTTATGTTCTACTGGACCAAGCAAATGTAGAAAATAAAGGTGTGTAATATCTTCTTATAAATGGAACATAAAATATGCCAACATGATTGAGATTTTCTGGACAGCAAAGCAATGTTCAAAATGCTAGATTCTGGAGTTTATGATCTGTAAGTAAAATAACATCCATATCTTTCTCTCTCTCGCTCTCTCTCTCTCTCTCTCTCTCTCTCTCTCTCTCTCTCTCTCTCTCTCTCTATATATATATATATATATATATATATATATATATGTATACATAAAATCTCCTTTTGCATAGATCAATACATACCACTATCTATAAAACATCCGAAACACCCACATCAATATATTTGCATAAGAATTAATTAAATAATTTATTTACCTAACATTTTACCGCATAAGCGTTTTTAGATAAGAACGAGTGTAGCAAGACAAGGGTTGTTGAACACTTTTGCCAGTCATTCGCTTAACTAGAAAATAAAAGCGTACTGATTTCGTGTCAAAGATGTTCATGTAGACATGTTGGCCCGAATACGAATTCTTTAAATCCAAGGACTAGTTTCCATATTAGAGTCTTTAGGTGTACAAGGATGCTGCATTCCATTGGAGTAATGTATTATTCAAATAAATAATCATTGCTTTAATTAAAGATAACTAATTGTGAGATTATTTTTAAAACACAGAAAAATATCTGCATGCACCATGGCTCACCTGCTCGCATACAAAGATAACATATAATTTCATCCTTGTTTGCAGCTATTCATCGATTGTACAATCTGCAGATCCCTTTCGCAAAGATGAAGAAGTGTTACAAAAGATACGAGAAGCTAATTCACATATTAAACGGTGTAAGTAATGAGTATTATTTTCCCAAACGTATCAACACTCTTTCGATTTGTTTCGTGGAACCGTTTGAAAGCAAACAAGACTTTTCGGAATAATGAAAAGAATATTCTCCATATTGGATAAATAAAAGATTGTATTTCAGCAATAATAGTTCCGAAATTGGCGTTACTGTAGATTTTGTAATGTAATTACAATATAACGTGTCTCAACTGATTTATTCATTTGTAACCAGCTCTCCACTGTTAGCAAGTTGCATTGTATAAATGGATAAATTTTGTTACATAAAAAGTTATAAAGCTAAATTTACTTTCATATACAAGCCAATTTTATGAAACAACCCATATGTTGATATTAATATTAATAATGTTGAGGAAGTTTTTTTCTTAGCAAAATATACCATTCTCTGAGATGATAAAACGTAATTTAGTATGTGTCCTTCCTTATCCTTTCTGACTTTGAAAGATGTAATGAATCTTTCTATGTTATCAATAAGAAATGTCTTACCTGAAAAAAATTTGAATAAAGCATAATTTTTAAATATTTAGATGCATATATCGTAACGTGTAAAAACGAATATAATGTATTTGTATTTTTGCCTTTGGTGAACCTCCGCTTTAAAACAATAGACGATCCAATAGACGATCAAAGTATATCAATCACTATAATCCTTCAACACTTTACCGTGTTCCAGGTAAGATATTCAACTAACTCGACATTTTTAAAAATTCTGATGTGTTTGCTTTACCCATGAAGACGTGATTTAATGGAATTATTACATTGGATCAAATTTAGCATTCTGATTTATATTTGTCTTAAAATATACTGCACGGCTTCAACTTAAAACGTATGTACACTGTCTAATGTAATTCATAGTTTAAATAAGATTCACTATTTCTGAGTCTACGCCATGAGATCAACATCTCGTGATGGGACGTCAATATTTCATTGATGTTTAAATGGTAAAGTAGGTGAAGCTAAATAAATTCAAGTAGTATTCCAAATGCGATCCAACACTGAATATGCTGATGTTAATATCAAATCTGAAATGTAGAAATGTGCCAGAAGCCTTTGGATGATTCTCACTAAGTATTTCGAGATGTCCGTGTCTGCATTTAATTCCACAATAATTTTAAAATCCGAGAATATTATTGATGACTCTCATTCCAATAACTACTATTTTGAATAAATTCCCATAAAAAGATTATAAGATGTCATAGTATAAATTAAATAAGATTTTATTAAAACTGTAACACAGTGGTAAGATAATAAAAAAAAAAACCAGGACACACTGGTAGACCAAGGATGAGTAACTGAAATTCATTTCTAGAAAAGTCTAAATTGTCAGCAAAATTAAATCTGTTGCTAATGTATAATAAAGAACATGGTTAATATTCGTTGCAATAGTTCTCACCAGGGGTGATACACATGTCATTGATTAATATTAAGACATTGATCCCAATGTGTTCAATTACGCAGAACTACTAGCTTATATTATGTTGTTTACTGAACCAATAATTAGTCATGTAGATCGTGAGCTTGATTTTGGAAAAGGTCAATGGAATATAGAATATTACAAAACCGATAATCATCTTAAATAATACAAATTATATATACATCACTACATTCCAAACAAATCGATGATTATGTTTAAGTCAATAAAATTTCAAGACTTCTGACCAAATTTCAGGCCACATTACAAAACATAAACTTTTTACCGGCTTTAAATATTTCCCATATTCAAGTGTAGGTGGGACAGTATAACAGGTGTTACAGAATAATGAAATGAGATAAAGTATAAAGTCCGTTACTAGAACGATAGAACCTAGTCCGTTGCTGATTTTATCTGATACAGATAAAGAAAAACTCCAGTTTAAAACTGTTGGATTGATTTTAATGAATCATTTGATTGAGCAAATTGTATTTTTATCTGAAAGTTTTGTAGTTCAGCTAAATATCTTTTTTTATTATTTCTTCTATTTGATGACGATCTAACATTTTTAAGTTTGGCTTTATAGGAAATTGACTAATCATTATACATATGGCGTTTTTTTACAACATAAAGGGTTGCACGCAGCCGCCATGTTCCTTTGTGCTGGAAAATAAGTTTGAACAACACATACGAACTAGTACTTTTCTCACGGTATCGCTAGCCTATTATACATCTTCTTACGAAATTAATAACTTAAACAATTGTCACCTCGTTTTTAATCGAATGCAATTGAGATTGTAGAAAAAATTGCGTATTTACGTTCACTGGAACATTTCTATTTTTTCATGATTTTTTACAGCAAAAATCACTATTTCCCTGCAAGAGTTCAACGGTACTTACAGTGAAAGGAAAAAAGTTCATAAATGCACATCCCTATGCTGGCGACCTCAAACAATGGGTCCATAAATCTGGCAATAATATGGTACCAAAATTCGACCATGCAATGCTCTTCACAAGGTAAATATGAACTTGACACACTTGATTTAAACGTTACGCTCACGATACAGTGGATAAGCGAGGAGTACATAACAATCGCGAGTACATAGAAAAGGCAAATATAATGTTTCCTATTTCTCAAGAAAAGCTTGTTACATATATAACATACTGCTCCACGTTAAAGAATATTACATTTTTCATGATAAACACAGTTTGATTTTTGAGTTACTTATAGAAAATGTGCTTTAGGTGGTTCAATAACTCAGATGATATTTGCTTGTTTCTAAAAGACGTTAGGAACAAAATGTTGCAATTTCTTTAAGGTGGGAACATAGTTTTATGTGCTATTTTGAAAGGTATATCGTTAGTTATTAAACATTGTTATTGTTTATTAAATTACTATAGGTCTTATGTTCTATTTGTTTCATAAATTATCATGTCTCAGATGCGCTTTATATTTTCAAATCATAAGCTAATCGTCTTTATTTATACTTTTACTGTAATAGTCTGGATCATTCTTTTGGTTATCAATGCTTTCGACACACTGATAGCAAAGCTGAGAAAAATAAGGAATATTGATCTTGTTAGGAGAAATAGATTTCACAAGACAGCCGTTTTAATCAGAAGAGGAAATTAAATCTTTAGTTAGCTAGTAGGAGCTATTAATTGCATTTAATCTCCAAAAATTGTGTTGCTAAATCCACGAACTTTCGAAGATTCTTTCATACTGGGTCTGTCAAAATTACTCATGCACAAGTTTCATTAAAAAATCAAACATGTTAACCATGTAGAACAAATGGGAACAAAGGCATTTTGATTTTGGTATTCGACAAGGTTGATGTACCTATCAGGCTGAAACTTAAAGAAAACCGATATAGGAATACAATTTGTTATGGTTAGTATCAGTTTTAAGTTAAGGACAATACTATTACCTAGATATTAATGACATTGTCTTGTTTGTAATAACGATTACAGTTGTGTTGATTGATAGAAAGTGTTTTAGTATTGAATTACACATGATTATTATAATGAACAATGTGCCATTTAATTCCTGGTATGTTTAATTTATAAAAGGTACAGTTTTTAACTTTGGTGGTAGAATCCATTAATAGCAATGGTGCTCTCATTTCACTGCATACCTATTTGCAAGTAATCCTTTAATGGAGTATACTGTATTAGATCACTCTAGACGTTCAGAGATAAAATTGATTTTTTCAGGTGTAAGTCCTGTAGCGGGTGTATGTGACGAGGTTCATAGTGTTCCGCTTATCCAGTCAGGTCACTATTCTCGGACGGTGCTGACAGCATCACACGAACTTGATCACACGTACGTGAATATATTGTGGCATATTTGTCTTTTTATTGTACGTTCACTAGATTAGTTATTTTGGTGCCCTGTGATGGAAACTGATTTCTGTGTATAACAGTCAGCGGGCACCCATTTGAGGGCAATATCGTTTCAGAGTTTCGGTTTCCTCTGTCTCAGGTACTGGTTCATGTTATCTGTCGGGAATACGGTCAGTTGAGAATACCTGCTAAGTGATTAAAATACGATGCATACTATTAAATTTGTAACTGGCCTCTATGATTTGAGAAACATGTCCCGCCTCTTTCCTTTCAAGTTATTGTCAAAAATAGTTTCTTTAAATCTTTTTGATTCTTTCTCTGTGACATTACATATTGTGAACATTTATATAACATGTGAAATGTTTTTTACATTTCGTTTTCTTATCTTGAAAACATAAAGACTTTGAATTGTATATAGCATATAATAAAAGCCACGAAGTAATTTAATGACGCTGCTGAGGGACCGTTTGACTGTTATTGGCGTGTTGGTTAAAAATGCGATAAAGTAATCATTCTCATCTTGCAGAATGCATAAGACACGCTATTACTTTCCGATAAATGTATAAATGGCATATTGCTTAATATTTGTTATATCCTAGATTAAGCATTCAAATATAACACTGAATATATTCTTAAATGTTAATATCTGCAATTAAATGCAGACTGTCAAACTTCTGTTGAAGATTTAGCATATTAGATGGAATGATTTTGCAATGGAAATTAATTATTTGTAGCAATTTCTTGGGACCGTTCACCACAGTTGAGAATTAAATATTTAAACTGCTGTAGACTTAAATCTGTAATGTCCTTTAAGTATAAAGCTTATGCGTGCTTTATGATCATAATATTACCTGGAGCGTGTGGCCTGCTTTTAGATGAGGGTTTATATTATATATATATTTATTCAATTTATTATTTATTAATAGTCTTGGAGCACGGCATGACGGCAGAGCAGACGCCAAAGATTGTAATACTGATAAGGGATTTATGATGTATCATCGTAATATACTATTCAACGCTGCCACACCATACTCTAGAAGCACGTGGATATTTTGTAATTGCTCCGTGGAATCGTTCAAAAAAACACTAATTTCGAAGTATGTACACGGCACATCGAGACATATAACATTACATAACTGCATTTGTTACATATTTTTTACTTCTAGTAATACTTTAGGACCGACAGAATGATACGTCAATGGAAGTACCGTTCAGTATCTGAGCTCAGCAATTAAGATGTAATGTCTTCTTGGTCGATATACAATTTTTGTGTCGTAGATATTAAATCAAACTGTCAATGTAGATTTATGCAATATTAGAGAGGAAATGGAATTGGTCGCTAGATAGCTACGCAACTTGCAAAATCTATTAATTGATGTTTCTTTTCTCACAAGTCAGTTTTCATATTGCAGAGAGTGCGTGAAAGATCAAGGTCTGGCCTATGACAGAGCAGAATGGACGCTGTTTATGAATAAAGAACCAGGAGATGTTTTCACTCTCAATATACAGTGTTACATTATTTATGGACCTCATCATTTATATTATGAGGTATATACATTTTGTGCGTGTGTGTGTTTACTTGTGAATTTGCGTTCCCATTTCCTGGCAATATCAAACATCCCAATTAGCGATGTCAAGTTTACTTATGTCTTAGATCACTTTAAAAATTATTCAGGGTCACAAATGTCACTGTATTGTTTAATGGTCTTTAATTAACGAACTGAACGAAGAGGAGCTAACACGTTTATAAAATCCATGATGTCTTTGAGAGAACTAGCAACATCCCCAAATTATTGATTTAATCCCTACATTTAATGAGGAATTTATAATTCTTTTTGTTTTAATCCCTAGATTTAATGAGAAGTTTATAATTCTAAGACGGCAACATATTCTAGTTCACGGAGAGAGCATACTACTAAAGCATCGAATTGATGAATGCATATCAATTTATAATCTTAGCTCACTCGATGTTCTTTCTTCAAAAGTTAACATGTACCATTGTTTTTCAAATTTATTTACGTATTGCGATATAGCATCAAACTTTAGTGTAGTATTTTTGCAAAAAAGATGTATAAAGAGAAAACGTTGCTGTGAATATTTGGTGTTTCCACAAATGTTCCGTGGTAACAATCTACGTCATATTAAGGCAGCTTTGTGCTGTCAAATATCTAAATTAGTGAAACATTTGTCTTTATTAACCTGTATATATATATATATATATATATATATATATATATATATATATATATATATATATATATATATATATATATATATATAGATATGCATCATTATTGTATCTCTCTATAAAACAAATTAGTACTTATATGGAGGATCTACTCAATAAAGTTGGCCTACAATAGCTCTCAATTTGCTCTTCATTGATTCAGATGTAACAGGAAAAGTATACTACTGATGTTGTGATCATCATTAATGAAACCCTTTTTATCAGTACATGAACCAAAGCACGGTGGAACCTGGATGATTAGTTAAGTGACCTATTGAACTTTGAAATATACATCACTTTGCGACATTGTTTAAGACTGTGTCTGGAGAGATTACATCATCATGAGATCTATCTCAATTTTCATTTCTTTTTATATAAGAGATTGTTCCTGGAAAACGTTTGCTATAAATATGCTATTATACGTCAATTTTCGTCAATTTAAGGTTGTGGACGAAAACATTTGTCATACGTTGAGATGCAGAAATCTAAAATCGAGAAAAATATGGGAGAGATATTTATATGCCGCAGAAGGAACAACTTGTGAAAAAAATGGTAATCTTTCTCATTTCTTTCTTCACACACACACACACACCCACACCCACACCCACACCCACACCCACTTTCTATCTCTCTTTATCTCTCTCTCTCAATCTCTCTCTCTCTTTCTATTCCTCTCTCTCTCGATTTAAAATTTAATCGACCTCGATTGAACAGGTGAATCTTGATTATAAGTGATTGAAGCAAGTAAGAAAGTAAGAGCTAATCCCATAAATCTTTTATGTTATTTCAAACAATTAAAACTATTTAGTAGTGAGTTTAACAGACACATACACCTAATTGTATGGCAATCAATTAACATTGTCTGGGTGTGCATCCGTTCCAAAATGCATTATATCTTTATGTAACAAATATACATCATAATTTTCGATCTTAATCGTTTTCTTTTGCAGTGGTGCATTGAAGGAATGTGTGTCTCAAAAGGTTCGAAATAGGTTGTTGTAGACTAAAGGGTTGTGAACCTACAATACGCATCTTCCCAAGTAAATTTATTAAGATTCCTTGTTGTCGATAAAACCATTCATGTATTGATTTTTAGTTAAACAGCAAACGACTAATACGAAATTCGTTTGGAATTATTTATAAAATTCATTTTTAAAATTTTTAAATCAGTTATTAATTAGTGAGTGTTCCCATTTACATCTGATGTCCATATCCAATCTGAAATGTAAAAATGTGGCAGCAGCCTTTGGATGATTCACAATAAGTAACTTCAGATGTCCGTGTCTGCATTCAACTCCAAATTAATTTTAAAATCCGAGAATATTATTGATGACTCTGTCATTCCAGTTACTAAAAGTTTGAATAAATTCCCATAAAGAGATTTTGCTCAGATGTTATAGTATAAATTAAATAATATTATATAAAAACTATGACACAGTGGTAAGATAATAAGAAAAACCTAAGACACACTGGTAGACCAAGAATGAGTAACTGAAATTAATTTCTAGGAATGTCTAAGTTGTCAACAAAATCAAATCTGTTGCTTAACGTATAATAAAGAACATGGTCGATATGCGTTGCAATAGTTCTCTCCATGGGTGATATACATGTCATTGATTAATATTAAGACAATGATCCCAATGTGTACAATTACGCAGAACTACTAGGCATGTATTATGTTGTTTACTGAACCAGTGTTTGGTCAGGTAGATCGTGAGCCTGATGTTGGAAAAGCTCAATGGCAAAATAGAATATTACAAAACCAATAATCGTCTTAAATAACACAAATTATTTATACATTACTTCTATTCCATACAAATTGATGATAATGTTAAACTCAATAAAATTTCAAGTCTTCTGACCGAATTTCAGGCCACATTGCAAAACATAAACTTTTTACCGGCTTTAAATATTTCCCATATTCAAGTGTAGGTGGGACAGTATAACAGGTGTTACAGAATAATGGAATGAGATAAAGTATAGTTTCCGTTACTAGAACGATATTTGATCGCACCGACCTAATCCGTTGCTGACTTAATATTATGCAGATAAATATAAATTCCGGTTTAAAACTGTTGGCTTGATTTTGATGAATCATTTGATTGAGCAAACTGTATTTTTATCTGAAAGTTTTGTAGTTCAGCAAAATATTATTTATATTATTCCTCGTATTTGATAACTATCTAACATTAATGAGCTAGGCTTTATAGTAAATTGACTTCTGTTTACAAGGTTTGATATTCATCGTGAATTTAGCTAAGGGGACACACAATCTCTGTTCTTGATTCTAGCTATGTGTGGATATATTAGCATTATTAGGTATCAATGGAAATGACATATACTTTGTTTTTTCTTAATAAGGACACCCTAGTATTCATAACAGACTTTGACAAATCTTTATGCAGAAGAGTTAATTCATTTAAGTGATGTGTTCATACTTCAGGTAATTTTTGTTAAGCTATAAGAGACATAAACCATTATGTATGGAATCATAAACTACGACAGGCAGAAGTTGTGTAGTGCCGCTAATCTCAGCTGGGAAGAAAATCCCTTGATGACTTTAACAGATATGTACCATTTTAAATCATATACCGATATGATTTAAGGATTTCATGACTATTAAGTATATGCCATTGAATTTTATTTTTAAGTTTTACCTAAACACTAGTTTCTGTGAGTAGTTATTGATATGTTGGAGTACTAATCATTATACATATGGCAGTTTTTTATAACATAAAGAGTTTTACGCAGCCTCCATGTACCTTTGTGCTGGAAAATAAGTTTGAACAACAAATACGAACTAGTACTTTTCTCACGCTATAACTAGCCTTTTATACATCTTCTTACGAAATTAGTAACTTAACCAATTGTCACGTCGTTTTTAATAGAATGCACTTGAGATTGTAGAGAAAACTGCTTATTTACATTCACTGGAACATTTCTATTTCTTTCATGACTTTTTTAAAGCGATAATTACTATTTCCCGACAAGGGGTCAAAGGTAGTTACAGAGAATGGAAAAAAGTACATGGATGCACACCTCTATATTGGCGATCTCAAACAATGGGTCCAAATGGTTGGCGTCAATATGGTACCAGAATTCGATCATGCAATGCTCTTCACGGTGTAAGTATGAACTTGATACACTTGATTTAAACGTTACGCTGACGATACAATGGATAAGCGAGGAGTATGTAACAATCGCAAGTACATATTAAAGGCAAATATAATGTTTCATATTTCTCACGAAAAGCTTGTTACATTTATAACATACTGCTGCTCGTTGAAGAATATTAAATTATTCATGATAAACACAGTTTGATTTTTGAATTGCGTATAGAAAATGTGTTTTATGTGGTTCAGTAATTCAGATGATATTTGATTGTTTCTAAGTGACGTAAGGAACAAAATGTTGCAACCTTTTTAAGGTGGTAACATAGTTTTATGTGCTATTTTAAATGGTATATCGTTAGTTATCAAACATTGCTTTTGCTTAATAAATTGCTACAGGTCTTATGTTCTATTTGTTTCATAGGTTGTCATGTCTTTGAGGCGCTTTATATTCACAAATCATATCTTTATTTATACTTTGACTGCTATAGTCTGGATTGTTGTTTTGGTTATCAATGTTTTCAACACACCGATAGCAAATCTGAGAAAGATAAGGAATATTGATCTTATTTGAAGAAATTACAAAACAGCCGTTTTTATCAGAAGAAGAAAAAAAATCTTTAGTTCGCTAGTAGGAGCTATTTATTCCGTTTAATCCCCGAAAAGAGTGTTGTTAAATCCACGAACTCTCTAAGAATCTTTCATATTGGGTCTGTCAAAATTACTCATGCACAAGTTGCAATAAAGAAAAACATGTAAGTCATGTTGAATAAATGGGAACAAAGGCATTTTGTTTTTGGTATGCGACAAAGTTGATGTATCTATCAGGATGTAAGGTAAAGAAAACCGATATAGGAACAAAATTTGTTATGGTTAGTATCAGTGTTAAGTTAAGCATAATACTATTTCTAAGACCTAGGTATTAATGTCATTGTCTTGTTTGTAATAACGATTACATTTGTGTTGATTGTACTAAAGTGTTTTAGTATTCATGTACACATGATTATTATCGTTGTATTTAGGTACGAGTTGTATAGAGGTTCCAGGGATAAGAAAGATATTTCCGGTGAGTACACACACATACACACCCAGACACCCATATATATATATAGATAGATATTCACAATGATCAATGTGTTATTTAAAGCCTCATTTGATTAATTTATGAAAGGTACAGTTTTTGATTTTGGTGGTAGAATCCATAGCAATGGTGCTCTCATGTCACTGCATACCTATGTGCTAGTAATCTTTTAATGGATTATACTGTATTCGATCACTCTAGAAGTTCAGAGATAAAATTGATTTTTTCAGGTGTTAGTCCTTTAGCGGGTGTATGTGACGAGGTTGAGAGAGTTTCGCTTATCCAGTCAAAGCATTATTCTAGGACGGTGCTGGCAGCATCACATAAACTTGGTCACAAGTACGTGAATATATTTTTTCATATTTGTCTTTCTATTGAACGTTCACTCGATTAGTACTTATGCTACCCAGTGATGCAATCTGATTTCAGCATACAAAAGTCAGTGTGCACTCATCTGAGGTCGATATCATTTCGGAGTTTTGGGTTCCTCTGTCTCAGGTACTGGATCATGATATCTGTTGGGAATACGGACAGTTGGTTATACCTGCTAAATGAGTACAATATGATGCATACAATTAAATATTTAACTGACGTCTCTGATTTGAGAAACATATACTGCCTCTTTCCTTTCAAGTTATTGTCAAAAATAGTTTCTTTAAATATTTTTGATTCTTTCTCTGTGACATTACATATTGTGAACATTTATATAACATGTGAAATGTTTTTTACATTTCGTTTTCTTATCTTGAAAACATAAAGACTTTGAATTGTATATAGCATATAATAAAAGCCACGAAGTAATTTAATGACGCTGCTGAGGGACCGTTTGACTGTTATTGGCGTGTTGGTTAAAAATGCGATAAAGTAATCATTCTCATCTTGCAGAATGCATAAGACACGCTATTACTTTCCGATAAATGTATAAATGGCATATTGCTTAATATTTGTTATATCCTAGATTAAGCATTCAAATATAACACTGAATATATTCTTAAATGTTAATATCTGCAATTAAATGCAGACTGTCAAACTTCTGTTGAAGATTTAGCATATTAGATGGAATGATTTTGCAATGGAAATTAATTATTTGTAGCAATTTCTTGGGACCGTTCACCACAGTTGAGAATTCAATATTGAAACTGCTGTAGACTTAAATACTTAAATATGTAATGTCCTTTGGGTAGAAAGCTTATACGTACTTTATGAACATATTACTACCTGGAGCGTGTGGCCTGCTTGTAGATGAAGGTTTATAGTTAATATATATATATATATATATATATATATATATATATATATATATATATATATATTCAATTTATTATTTATTTGTAGTCTTTGAGCACAGCATGACGGCACAGCAGACGCTTAAGATTGTAATCCTGATAAGAGATTTATTATGTATTATCGTGCTATACATTTCAACGCAACAACACCATACTCTAGAAATGCATGGAGTTTTTATAATTGCTCTGAGGAATCGTTCAAGAAAACTCTAATATCCAAGTAAGTACATAGCAATCTAGACGTATAACATTACATAACTGCATTTGTTACATATTTGTTTTTACTTGTAATACTTTAAGACCGATAGAATAGTACGTCAATGGAAGTATCGTTCAGTATCGGAGCTCAGCAATTAAGATGTGATTTCAGAATAATAGATAGATAACGTGGTCTTCTTTGTCGATATACACTTATTGTGTCGTAGATATTAGATCAAACTGTCTAAGTAGATTTATATTAGATTAGAGAGGAAGTGTAATTGGTCGCTAGATAGCTACGCAACTGTCAATTGCTGTTTCTTTTCTAACAAGTCAGTTTTCATATTGCAGAGAGTGTGTGAAAAATCAAGGTCTGGCGTATGACACAGATGAATGGGTGCTGTTTATGAAAAAAGAGCCAGGTGATGTCTTCACTCCAAATATGCAGTGTTACATTGTTTATGGATCCCACCATTTCTATTATGGGGTATGTTCATTATGTGCGTGTGTGTGTTTACTTGTGAATTTGCGTTCTCATTTCCTGGAAATATCATACAGCCCAATTAGCGATGTCAAGTTCTCTTATGTTTTTAGATTACTTTGAAAATTAATCAAGGTCACAAAAGTCACTATATAGTTTTATGGTCTTTAATTAAGGAATGGAACGAAAAGGAGCGAATACGCTTATAAACTCCATGATGTCTTTGAGAAGATTAGCAACAACTCCAAATTATTGTTTTAATCATAACAGTTAATGAGGAATTTATAATCGTAATACATAATTTAAACAAATGATTCATCTGATATTTCATTTGAATAGCTCAGTAAATTATTACAGCTACTGAATTTGAGATGGGAATGAAAACGTTTGTTTATCTCAATACATAAATACAATGCACACAATAAGACGACCAGTATGTAGGTCAGAAGTTCACTTTCTGAAAATGGAAGTTTATAAACATGGCTAGATCTTGAGCTAATCAAAAGTAAACAACTTTGTATGACTTACCAACATGGTGTACATACAAACTCTATAAACAATTATGGGAAAAATATAAATTGAGTATAAATTAGTGGTGAACGCAAAAATAGTTGCTTCACTACTTTGAAAGGTAATTTAAATAAACAAATACTCCAATAAGATACTTGTTAATTAGTACAAAATATATGTCATACAATGTCAAACAAATAAATGTATATAACTTAAACGACAATGATCGATTCACAAATCTTTCCATTAACATAGTCTTTGACAAAGGAACAAAAAAACGCCAGAGTATTTGGTTTTTTGCTTCTGAGTGATCTCAGCCAGACATGGTCATACTGTCGCATCGCGATTTTATAAAATTATCTAGAAAAGTTTGTTATGTTCAATATTAACAACAATACGGCTGGCAAAACTCAATCGAATCGATTCTGGTTTTGTATCTGGTCAAATCACTTATTCTAGTCTGAGAGTTGCACCATTGCGTAGATACATAACAAGAAACATTTTGCAATGACGTTGCTATTGCGAGTCCCACAGGCACAACTATGATGCTTTTAAACGATATAGTTAAAACAACGTCACTCTAACTCATTGCTGCTTTCATAAGCGATTCCTAGTCAAATATTAAACTTTGCCAGAGACCTATGCTGATTTGTTATTGAAGCCAAGCATACAAAGATGTTATTCTGATTAGGTGAAGCCATCGATGTAATTTGTTGTGATGAATTATACATTCATCACAACAAATTACATCGATGGCTTTACCTAAAGGCAAAATTTGTACTAACTGCATCTTTGACCACATAATCGTATTTGGTATCGTTTGTGTCGTAGCGAGACGTCCATTTTGTCATTTCTCGCAATAAGCACAGACTGGTAACGTTCATCGATAGTTATATTGGCAACTCATGGGATCCGTGCACCAAATCATCCCTCCTTGTCCCGTAAATGTGCACGTTTTATTCGAATCATTATGTTAAATAATTTCGAACAAATATTATCTGATACCGATTATAAGGTCCTATCATAGATTCTCAGCCACTGATTGGAAACACGAATAAAGTACTCTGTTTCCCAACGCCATTATGCTTAGTCAATTTGCTTGATATTGCATTTGCTATAAAACCACGAATGTTATATCCAATGAACTTGAACTGATTTATAACACAAATTCGGTATATATTGATAAATACAGAATTCGTATTACGGCAACATATCCTAATTCAGTGAGAGAGCATACAACTAAAGCATCAATTTATAACCTTAGCCCATTCGATGTCTTTTCTTCAAAAAGGTAAACTATACCATTGTTTTTCAAGTTTATTTACGGATTGCGATATAGCATCCGACTTTAGTGTAGTAGTTTTGAAACACAGATGGATTAAGTAAGAGAAAACGTTGCTTTGAATATTTGTTATTTTATTTAGTAGCAAAATTCGTGATCACGTCCTTTTTGGTGTTTCCACATATGTTCCGTCGTAACTATCTACGTCATATTATGGCAGCTTTCTTTTGTCGAATATCTCAAGTAGTGAAACATTTGTCCTAATTCACCTAAATATATATATATAGATATATCATTATTGTATCATTCGATAAAACAAATTAGTACTTATATGGATTTTCTACCCAAAGATAATGGCCTATCATAGTTCTCAAATTGCTCTTCACTGATTCAGATGTTACAGGAAAAGCATACTACTGATGTTATGATCATCATTAATTAAACCCGCTTTATCAGTAAGTGAACAAAGCACTTGACTTAACAAATTCGGCGGAACCTGGGTTGTTAGTTAAGTGACCTATTGAATTTTGAGCTACACATTACATTACGTCATTGTTTAAGACTGTGTCTGGAGAGATTGCATCAACATGTGATCTAGCTCAATTTACGTCATTTTTATATAAAAGATTGTGCCTGGAGAATGTTTGCAATAAATATGCTAATATATGTCAATTGTCGTCATTTTAAGGTTGTGGAAGAAAACATTTGTCATCGGTTGATATGCAAAAATCTAAAAACCAGAAACATTTTGAGGAGATATTTATATGCCGCAGAAGGAACAAATTGTGGAAAAAATATGGTAAACTTTCTCATTTCTTTCATTAACACACACAAACACACTCACACACACACACACACACACACACATACACACTCACTCTCTCTCTCTTTCGCTCTCTAGATTTAAAATTTAATCAACCTCAAATTAACCGGTGAATGATGATTAGAAGTGATTGAACAAAGTAAAGAATTAAGAACATATCCACAAATCCATTATGTTATTTCAAACAATTAACACTTTTTAATAGTGAGTTGAACAGACACATACACCAGATTGTAGGCAATCAATTAACAATGGTTGGGTGTGCATGTGTTCCAAAATGTATTATGTCTTTATGTAACACATATACATCATAATTGTCGTTCTTAATTGTTTTCTTTTGCAGTGGTGCATTGAAGGAATGTGTGTCTCAAAAGGTTCAAAATAGGTAGTTGTAGACCACAGGGTTGGGTTCCCCGCGGTAAGGTTGTTAGCCTATAATATGTATCTTCCCAAGTAAATTTATTAAGATTCCTTGTTATCGATAAAATCATTAATGTATTGATTTTTCGTTAAACAGCAAACGACTAATACCGTACTCATTTTGAATTGTTTATAAAATTCATTTTTAAAATTCTTATATAAGTTATTAATTAGTGAGGGTTCCCATTTACATTTAATGTTCATAATTATGATTCCAACGATGGCGATGTCACTTTAAATTAATTTAAACTGCTACTTACATAAACATTTGACAACAGTGTATATTAAGTCCTCTTTCTATTCTGTAGGTCTGAACATCCGCGTGCCATCGTCAGCCACGCAATTAAGGGAAGAGCGCTAAGACCTGTATGAAAATGTAAATGTGATAATATTAAAACAATTGTTTGAATCCAATAAACATTTTAGTTAGTGATTGTAATAAATTATTATTATTTACATGTATATTTCTTTGATCTTGATCATCCTGGATACATGCTATGTCAGTTTATTCATTTTTTTGAAATCAATGCGTGGTCAACGGCAATTAATTTTAATGTTTTTAATCATTCCATCATTCAGTGTCATATGTTGTCAACCAAAAATGTATACCAGAATTAAACATAATTAATTGTCTCGCGTTGTATTAGATTGAACCTCTCTCATTATCCATGATGAAATAGTTTAAAGCAAGCAAACAAATTGAGGCAACTAATAAATCTGCTTAACGTTTAACCTACATAAAACTCGTGTCAGTTGGAAAGAGGCAAGTGTTATACAAGATATTAAATTTATTGTTATTATATGGTATTGCAAATACAAGAAAGTACACAGGGTTGTATATCTCTGGCTTCTACAAGAGAATACTTGATAGTGACAAAAATTTAATAAATCAAATGGAAATAGTTTTGTTATATAGCTTAGAAAACTGTTATACTAAAATTGTTATTCGTTTTATATTGAGATCAATATTAACAACTGAGAAAGAAGTTAAGCTTATCTGTGCACTTTAGGAAGTAGAATACACGGCAGGTTATCTAAGGAATCAAAGAATTTTTGCACAATCAAAATTATATGTGTATGGTTATTTTCCTCTGAGACATCAGCCGTAAGAGAAGTATCGATATAAGTTATGTTTGAACCAGATAGGTGCAAGCTAATACCAAGCTGTCCAGGGAAAAAAGGATCCATGTAAGGTTGAAGCACTGACACAAGTCAAGTGAAATTAACCGATATAACATATTTAAATGTGCTGGTAATTTCAGGAAGTAAAGAATATGAATGTTACTTGAAAAAAACTAAAAATAGATTGAGTTACCATTTACTAAAACTATAAATAAATTGGATAAATGTAGTTGGTGAAAGCTAAAGATATGTCTAAGGTCAATAAATCACTAGAGAAGATAACATCAGAAAAGTTACAAGTTCCTTCTAGAATTTGGCGTTGAAGGTTGAAGACAACTTGTAAATATTCATAACTATTTATAAAATTAAGAGATGAAAAAAGATCATGACGAAAGTACGGCTTATGGTTCCGATTTAGGAATAAGTATCACGTGTATCCGCTCTCGTCAGGGTCTTCATATCAATTGTTTCAGGTGTGGGCCAAAACTTGAGGGTTCTTGTTAATTTTCGTTTTTCGGAATACTGCAACTTTACAGCATATGTCAACTCCAATATTACGTCCATCGTCTCGTTACCAAAGTCATATATCATAGAACGTTGGGAAAGTCTTGAAATCAGCAGCTAAAAAACAAGCATATGTCCAAACAGTCAATGAATATTGTATTATGTAGACGTTATTCTAGAAAATAACATTAATGCATGTAACGGAAAGCGTGTAAAAAAAACACCTTTATATATTATTATGCTTACTGACTTTTTTTTAATTAAAGTGCTTTTTGAGCCGCCTGCATGCACCACTGATTTATGCCTACACAACTGGTTGTTTTTAATTACTCTTAGGGAAAGGAATTCGAACCAGCTACTCCAGGATTTTATGTGCTCAATGATCACTGTTTACCTAAAACAGTCAGACTGTTCCCATCTATCAATTTTATAAGCTAAACGAATCTAAGATATTTATAAATAATACGTTAATAAACTATAATCACATTGTCACCAGTAGAACCTTAACATCAATCTCTATTGTTTCAAACAAAGGGAAGACAATTTGTGTTTTACTTCTCCAAGTTTGTACTTTACGTATGAAAGGTTTTAAATAACATTTAAAAACAAATTTGCGAATAGAGTATGGAATCCAGATCTACAATTCAGGGAGGATCATGACCCTCACACGCACACACACACACATACTTGGTAATGGAAGATAGACCACCGTACTATTCATGCGCATGTTTCTTGGGTAATATGCATCCTGAGTAATAGACACTTAGATTTTGCATTGGTGCTAATTTGAGGAAAGTCGTGGCCACTTTACACGTTTGACCCATACCCACCCACCAACACTTGACCAGATCCGACCCTTACAAATCTTACATCAAAACAGTTTTCAGGTATTAATTAACACTAAATTCCCAGAGGTTTGATACATAAGTATAATAAATGTCAAATCTTGAGATACTTTTACATATACAAATCATTAGCGAGACTTAAATCAGCACACTCTCAAACTCAATTCTAGAACGACCATTAAGAGAAAGAGGAAAATGAAGGATGAAGCATGAATCAAACACCGAAGGGGAATGGGAGGAAGACATGGTGTGCAACGTGTTCTAAACATAATTCAAACAATGCAGACAAGAATGTGGGTAATAGTTTATTTTTAACTTGCAAAACAAGTATTGATACATATTAAAGAATGGATGCTACTACATACCATGGGATAGACTCTAATATTTAAGTCAGTAGTGGTTTGCACAAATTAGGAAGTGCATACTTGAATTATATGATTATTTATTTTACCAAACAATGTATTGCTTAACTGCTTTACGCGTTGTTGCTATCTCTAAAAATGGGAGACAATACACAGATACCGTAAAATATACAGAGGCCACCTAATTTAAATGGCCACCTTAAATAATATCAATATGATAACAGTAGTATATTGACAATCTCATAGAGTACCCCATTGCATGATGACATTCATATAATTGATATATGAAAGCAAATACAAAAGATTTAAATAGAGGTCACTTAAATGTACAAAGTATAGTGAGAAAAAAAAACGGATTAAGTTAATTTTTTCTTCCAAGGAAATAAAATAAGTCTTTTAGGGTTTACTGAAACCAAATTAAATTCTAACCATAATGATACTCTATTACACTGTCAAGGATACACCATTACACAGGGATAGAGAAACGGGTGAGATCTTGTATACAGAAGGGAAGATGTGAATGCAGACAAAAGACCGAGTAGGTCACTTTCCTGCCCGGCAATTTGGATTGAAAACATTTTGAAATAAATAGAAAACGTTCTTGCACATGATAAATACACAGATATACACGTTAATATACAAACTCAAAAAAGGAGTACTTTTAACATGTAACATTAATATCAATCACTGTTATTAATCATATTTATACCTATGTTAATGTACCAAATGATTGTCTGAGTGGCAACTATTTTACTTCTGTTTATAAGAAAATATAAATCTTAAAGAAAAAGTAAACGTACATACAAAACTATCACTTACATATCGTTCCAAATTTGAAGTAAAGAACAAGTTCAAGATGACCTATATTGAGTTGCATGGAATATTATCCATTTTTGTGGATAACAAAGATCAAGGGCCTTAAACTAAAGCCAACATGAAAGCCAGATGAGGTAATTTTCTATCGACTTTGCGCCACCCCACATGGGTAATCTCTCATGATCAATTATGATCGATTAAAGCGTGCAATCCAACATAATTTATTTAATTCTGAAATCCTAGATACTATGAAGCAACGAAGGCGATTGAAATATGGTAAACTATACACAATATAAAGAATGGGGAAATAACATAACACATATGATTGAAAATGCTTAGAAAACCTTTTAATCAATCAATACTTGAAATAAAAGATCAACGCAAATTCAATTTTAAACGTCTTTAATGAACTCATTGGGGTAGCATACACAAGTCAGACAAATAAAATTCACTAAAGTCTGGAAAATGTCACTAACGTCACTGATAACACTGACATTGAAAATGTTTTCGATACTTAATATTTACTAAAATAACCACTAAGTTTAAAGAACTATTAGTTGAAATTAAATGTAATGATTTTAATGAACTGAACAATGCTTAAATATGTATGTTTCTCGAGTTTAAAAGTTTTATAAAAAGCAAAGACACTTGGGCATCAAAAATATATTTAGCGAAACGCGGTGGGGTTAAAATCAGAGCGTTGCAGCACCCTGGTTATAATAACTTTCTAGCTGCGGTTAAAGGCGGTCCACAACCACCACGTTATACGGAGGATCCAATCCCGGAGGAAATAGACATAAGAGCGAGGTCGGTTCTAAGAAAACAAACGGAAAAGGATATTCAATTAAAAATCCTTTGGATTTCAACGCAACCGTGACATGTCCCGGTAACATCCTCAGTGATATATCACTGCTGGAAGTACTTATGGGTGGAAAGTGAGCCGGAAACAACTCCATTGAAATAATTAATGAAGCGGCTAATATTTGTAGACGATTATTTGCCGGCGGTATCATGGACATTGATGTATATGGAGAACTCAATGCTGAATTAGTTGAAAATCACAGAGACGCCCATGGTTATGATGAAAATCCTATGGATTTTAGCGATTAAAATCAAAGAGTTTTCAATGGCGGCTACGCAATTCACTAATTGAAAAACTAATAGTTTTATAACAAGATGATTATACACTACAACCATGATAAACCCGTAAGCGTCTACGTGGTGAACTCACGATTGCCTGTTTACCGCGCGTGGTACGGAGATGGTCTCGGCAGTACCATCGTGGGGTTATTTACAAGAAAAGCCCCTAAAGTGGCGCCGTTAGCTAAACAATTATCAATGAAAGCCATTGATATTATTCGTGATAAGGGAATCAGCGCTGTTGGAAATCTTGCCGGAAAGGCATTTTCTGCCGCGAAAGATAAAATAATATCATTGGTGCGAAAGAAACCATCAGTGCTGCCGTCTACGACAGTGATGCCTGCAAAAATCAGCAAAGCAATAAATAACGCAGTGAAAGAAAAACTAGCGTCGTTGGCTGCTTCGGTGGTTCCGTCGCCATTGACGGCTTCGCCGGTAACAGATAACGCTATCATGAACGCGATTGCATGAAGTGGGTTGAAACGAAAACGAAAACGACGATGATTACAAACAGTTTCACAATTGAAAAAACTAGTGCGAATAATATAATGTTTAAACGAACCTCTGATCCCGCGCTTGATATGGAAGGCCCAGTGCGCAAAGACGATTCAGTTCGGAATTATCAATACTATTCCTATCATGCAATACAACCCGACCTACGATCGCGAATTGAACTTCAAGTTCAAGATACCAGTAAATACTTTTTGCCGTGTGAAGCATTTATTGAAATCGAGGGAAAACTCGTAACAAATGTTGCAGCTGATACCCCATATGCAGATGACCAAAATGTCCGAGTTGTTTTTGTTAATAATGGCATAATGGCGTTATTTGAAAGCGCACTATATCTCATTGATGGAAAAGAAATTGAATCAATAGACCGTGAAGTTGATGTTGCAACAACAATAATCGGACTAGCAAGATATTCTGATGATTATACAAGATCGGCTGGTCCGTCTATGATGTTTGCAAACGATATTAATGATCACGCTGATCACATTCATCATACTAGGGTAAAAGCAAAACGAGATACCGCAGTTAATCCAGCACCAGTCGGATATACTAGACCGTCTGGTACCTTTGATGTCGTAGATATTAATCTCAATTTCAATCTAGGGTTTGCAACACGAGTAGGGATGTTACAAGGACTACAACGATATTTTTCGTGTGCAATTCCACTCCATCAAATATTTGGATTTGTCAGAAAAGTCATCTATGGAGCCAAACATAATCGCGTTAGTGCGAAAGGGTCATGATGCCGCTGATGGTAAAGTTGTTTTGAGTAAAATAATATTGTGGATGCCAGTAATGACCCCATCAATTACCACGGAAGAGCGGCTACTCTCATTTATGGAAACAGGTGGCAAATCATTGATAAGTTGGCTAACAACAACAACTGATGCCAAAGAGGATAATGTTACTGATACATTTACATGGCACCTGGAATCAAAACAAGGCGTTTCAGCTCCACGTCATATATTTATAGCGCTGCATAATCGGAATCGATTAGGCTCCCAAGAACGCAGTCATATGATATTTGATCGATTAGGAGTCAAGGAGGTTTCGCTGAGAATAAACGGACAACAAGAACCATCTGAGGATATACAGCTTAATTATGACACTAACCACATGGCGCGTGTGTATCATCGGATGCTGTCATATATGGGTCGTGATCAAAATGTTGATACTGGTTTACAAATATCGCAACTTGATTTTAAAAACCTATATCCGATTTATTACTTTTCGCTAGAACATCTTGATTTAACAAGGCAATCCGTCGTAGACATACATTTTAGGGCTCGTATAGCTCCTGGTGGTGTTGATTATAGAGCAGTTGCTGTCATTCTCAGCGACAAAACAATGTTATTAGAAGGGACGAATGAGAATTGTTGATGCGCCAGTGGAAAATATATAAACGATTCACAATTAGATCAATTGAAAGCATAAATGTGTTTTACAATAAAATGTCATATAATGTTGTTAGTGTCAGGCTGACTGATGGAAAGGTCAAGAAATTACGATCAAAATCCGCTAAAGAATGTGGAACTACAATAACGTTAAAAGCAGCGCAGATGTCCGGCGGTACACATAAAATATCATTGACGGATCGTCAAATAAAACATTTCAATGATGCGCTAAAGAAACAGCGAGGGGTTCAAATTGTATTTTCAAAGGCTGCAGTCGCCAACATGATAAAATCAGGTGGTATATTTCCATTGTTAGCCGCAATACCAGCATTGATTGCAGCGGCTACCCCAGCGGTGGCGAAAGCGGCGGCGTTGGGAGCCGTTGGTACCGCGGCAGGGATGGCGTTAAAAAAGGCAACTGGGAAAGGATATAAAAAAAAGGGAAAGGGTCTAAGACTACCAGGAATACCGTATTCATGGTACAGCGGGAGATCCGTTCACGGATCAGGTCTGAGAATACCAGGAACGGTTTATTAGTTGAAAGTCCAATTCTTCCCATGTCCAATTTTGATTTAATTGATGCTGCTAAAAAACTAGCGATAAAAAACTTCAGAGGGGTTTTTCTGAAAGATCAATTGCCGAGAAAACCTAAACGCGTTGAAACCGGTATCATCAATCTTGATAACAGTAACGGATCGGGAACTCACTGGGTTGCATACGCGATTGATCCGCGTGGGATTGTCTTTTTTGAATCATATGGACTAGCTCCGCCAAACGAGTATATGCGGTATAGAAATTCAAAGAATCAATCAATTCCGATTTTTTATTCCACGCTGCCAACACAACAATTAAATGATCCACCGATATGCGGCCGTGAAGTTTTAAATGTCCTCGCGGAGATTTCATCGTCACAGAAAACACCTTATCTGGTTGTAAACGAATACACGAGTGCAAAATTACAAGGTAATTTTAGAGAACCAATAAATTGAAAACAAAAGTTGCGTTAACAATAATGATTGATATTTGCGAACGATCTCTGTCAATGTCAAAACCCACCGCGAAAACATCTGCGGGTTCTATCGAGGATGTAAAAAAAATAATTAAAGATGAAATCGCTGAGACGTTAAATTTAGCAAGTGTTAACCCGAACGAAATAGTTGTATGTCAAGATCGCCAGGGTAAATTGAACTCCAGTAATATATCCACGGATGACATTTTGATACGGCAGAGCGATGCCGCTGAAAACTCTATTGGGCTGTATTTCAGCGGTGGTAAATTGAAATCCAGTAATATATCCGCGGATAACATTTTGATACGGCAGAGCGATGCCGCTGAAAACTCTATTGGGCTGTATTTCAGCGGTGGTAAATTGAAATCCAGTAATATATCCGCGGATGACATTTTGATACGGCAGAGCGATGCCGCTGAAAACTCTGTTGCGCTGTATTCCAGCGACGGACGACTTAAACCAGGCGCACTTGTGTCTACGATCACCGACGTGATTGCCGCCCACGGCCGTTATCTGGATGATTATATACGAGGTTATAATACTTTTCGCAAAAATGTCGTACATAAATTCTTTGGAACCCCGCTTGTGGTTGGCATGACTCTCGCTGAAATCAAAGACCTTCTTAATTTATTTTTTTTAACACGGAGAGGGGGAGGATAATGACGGCTGCCGAGATCAAGGCAAATTATCTCGATATTTACACGGATATTTCTAAACTAATAGAAAATTTTGAAAAGGTACAAAAACCCTCTAATGACGTCGTTGGTAAGTTTGTTGGAACCTCGCTTGTGGCTGGCGTGACTCTCGCTGAAATTAGCGAGTTTATTGGCAAGCATACTCAATATACCTACGTCGCTAATAATTTATTTGGTGTCCGGGCTACATCTAAGATAATTCTCAAAGATATTAATATGTTTATGGTGAGACAAACGACACTTAATACCATCGTTGATAAATGTTTGGGGTAACACCTCTGACAGGCCCGACCCTCGCTGAAATTAAAAAAGCTATTGACAAATATAAGCCCACCCGCGAAATTGTTAATAAGTTTTTTGGAACCTCATTTGTGGCAGGCATGACTCTCGCTGAAATTAGCGAGTTTATTGGCAAGCATATTCAATATACCTACGTCGCTAATAATTTATTTGGTGTCCCGGCTACATTTAAGATAATTCTCAAAGATATTAATATGTTTATGGTGAGACAAACGACACTTAATACCATTGTTGATAAATTTTTGGGGGTAACACCTCTGACAGGCCCGACCCTCGCTGAAATTAAAAAAGCTATTGACGAATATAAGCCCACCCGCGAAATTGTTAATAAGTTTTTTAGAACCTCTTTTGTGGCAGGCATGACTCTCACTGAAATTAGGGAGTTTATTGGCAAGCATACTCACAATGCCTACGTCGCTAATAATGTCTTTGGTGCCCCGGCTACATCTACGATGACCCTCAAAGATATTAATATGTTTATGGTGAGACAAACAACACTTAATACCATCGTGGATAATTTCTTGGGGAGAACACCAGTGTCTGGAACCACATATCTGACATGCCCGACCCTCGCTGAAATTAAAAAAGCTTTTGATGAACAAAAGCTAACTAGCGACGTTGTCGATAAGGTAAAAATTCCACACCACGTAAAAACCGTTGATAACATCGTATACACAGTTGCCAGTGGGACCTTTGATCTGATCAAAGGAAATAAAAATAGTTTACATTTTCACAGCAAATTCGGTAGTATACCGGGTTGTTATCGATTTACAATAATACATCGCCATAAATTCGATTTGGAAGTCGGCCCAGCAAATTATATAACAGGTGTTAACACAGTGACGTATATAAACGATATGATACCATCAAAACCCGACCAAATAAAATACCCTTTTATGATTGATATACCTACATCCGACGAGTTAGTGGTTAGGGAGTCGCTACGCTGGACGCTAGAATTTGTATCCGGTATTCCCCCCACCGACCATAAATCCGAGTACACAATCGAATAATTGAAAACACTAACGGGTTTAAATAGTAATGACATCGATTAAATCAATTGAACCGATAATAGTCCCAGAGGTATCACAATCGCATCGATATCAATATGATACCGTGAAAGAGTTGTCCGCGAACTTGAAATCACTTTCGGAGCACTATCGTGAAAAAATAAAAAAATATCGACGCAGCATAACAATCATCAACATCACCGTGTACTCGGTGTCCGGTGTGATGGCCAGCGCCGGGGTTATTTTGTCGATGGTGACCATGATGGCTCCGATTGTACTTCTAATCGCTATCTCCGCGGCAACAACAATCGCGGCAGTCGCCACCGCGATAACTAAAACGTTATCATCGTGTTCTCAGAAACAACTCGCCGATTATACAGCTCGGAACCGGGTGGTGTTTGACGCATACTCGAAATTATTCGAGTTGATCTCGCTGTCGATAGATAGTTCGTTTATATCCGATGTTGAATTTTCCGCGATGACCCAGTTGTATAACTTAGCGATGTTCAAATTAGAAATTGTAAACAGCGTTAACAATAATGTCACTCAAACTACTTCAACGAATCGCGGAGAATACCACTCCGATACAAACAAGCATGATATCAATAACATCAACAAACCCTGAATTTAGTGTGAACTTACCCACTCCGATTCCAGTGCGCGAAATCGCGCTGGCAAAATTACGAGTATATCATAATTGGCCTAATATCAGATCGGTTGCATTTAGCGGTCAGCAACCGAATAACGCACTGGTGTTCTCGTATAAGAATAAATACGATGGTACTCCAGCGTGGGAAACTGTTTCGTTACCATCTGGGTCGTACCAAATTGAGCAAATCGATGATGAAATTCAGCGTAGAATAAAATCAATCACTGGAAAAGAATCAAGCATAGCTATTAAAGTTCATGAACCGACGCTCTCGTCGTCGATCGAAATAAGCACAGAAGGATACATTGTAGATATCTATAACAGCTCGTTAAGAACAGTGTTAGGATGGCCTGAAAAACCACCCGGAGCCGCCACCGACTTGACCACGGACTTACAGACATATCATGAAATAAATCCCATGTATCGAGATAATTTATCCGATATAAGAAAAGTAAAAATCGCCGATAGATTCATATTTACCAACAAAAACACGTTGTAATGGGATTTTATCATTAAAAAAACAGCTGACTCATCTGTTACTATTTCATTTACGCTAACTTACATCACTGGTTATTTTAATGAAATTAACCAATTACAACAAACACAACTAAAACAACTACGGCAAACAAAATCGCGAAAACACGTTGAACTATTAAATCAGCCTGTTTCTGACACGGAATATATCAATGAACTAATTATTCAAACAATAATTAATGACAACAGCGACAATAAATAACGATTCCTAACCGGTTACAGTATCACAGAAGCCGACTTGCGTAATTTAGAGTTTCCCGGATATAACGCTGATGAACTTAAATAATCTGTTAGAAATAATATCAAGGTATTACAAGTACAAGATTCAATTGTCCTCAAATATAATAATGACCCAGATGGCGGCGGTAGGCATATTGCCCCGCACAACGTAAATATTTCAGCGGTGATTGCGCTCAATTTAGTATGTGATGCAATTGAAGGAAGCTATCAAATTAATATAGAGCAATCAAATCAAGCTCAGCAAGGATATATTCTGTATTCGTTTGCACCAACAGCTCCTCCAGAATGGTTAATTACTGAGGATCCAAATAATCCTGTCTATATGCGATGCCATAATAATTCGCTGACGAGAATTAATTTCCGACTCACCTACCAGTCAAATAATTTGATTGGTCTACAAGATGAGGTGTTAGCAATTAGTCTGTTTGTAAAGTCCTAAGGACTTCCATCATAAATGATTTCCGTGTTCGGACACGATATCGTATCGGACTTGATCAAATATATGGTTGAACACCTTGACGGTCATTATACAAGGGAACTTAGTGAGTAGAGTCTTATGAGCGGTGGCGGACTTATACATAAAGGATTTATCTCCCTTGAATCGTTTCAGGTGTATACGAATTTTATTTTATGGCTATTTTTCTTTGACAGAGCTGTTTTAATTATGTTTTCTGCAACAAATCTTACTGAAGGCCTACAAATATCAAAATATCTACTGGCTTCATTTAGTGACTGAAATATTTTCTCCTCGTCGGCTTCTGTATCAAATGATTTGACATGTTTTGCCTTTTTGCGTGTTTGCCGGTTCCACCTAATTTTGTATTCTCACTTTGAGTAACAAGTCGTAAGTTATCCAATATGTTATTTTGAGGGAATCCATCAACGTGATCAATCACAAATCCGTCTTCGATTAATCCGTAAAATGCTTCACAGATGGCTCTGTGACAGAGATATTTCTTCTTACCAGCAGCAGACATCAAGTATCCCATATTATTTACCGGTCCAACCGGTTTCTAACAACACCATCACTGGAGGCTTCATAATTAACAAGCACTGGATGGGGTCTGAAATCTTGGCTCATTTGTATAATAATACTACTTATCTAATATATTATCTGCTTTAATTATAAACCTCTGGATATAATCTTGAGGGGTTTTTATGATTTTTTTCTTGACAGAGTCAAGGACGTTGTCATCGGTAGGATCAATGACTGCATTTTTTATTCGTTTGTCATAGTAGCGTTTTAGTTACCTGTAACGTTAGCCACCACAACTGAGACATAATTGTGATTTTCCCCTAACTCCCACCCCACATCGGAGGCATGAGAGAGGGCCAAAACTTCCCCGCCGAACGCTTTGTAAATGATACCCACAGAATTCGCCTCTACATGATTTATTACACGGGGTCGCTGATCCAATCATAAGCCACTTGCAGTGATTCATTATACTATATTTTTCTATTTAAATACTTGTTTTAATTATATGACGGAGGAATTCGAGAGATTATCAGCAATTAAGCCTTTCAAAAATGTTAAATTCAATCTCGATTGAACCCTCGAAAATGTGCCAAAACGGGCAATAATGGATAGAGCGCTGATAAATAAAATACGCGATTGCATTAATGAATTCAAGCACGACGGTGCATCTCATAGCTGGTCAACATTTCGAATTGAAGGCATTGTTGACGCCACCATGAACGACAGCAACGCAGCCATGATGTTATCACAACTTGGCAACACAAGTATTTTATTTAGAGTGAAATTCATTATCCGTGTAGAATCAGGAGGTTGGATTATACGAGACAAATTTGAACCGATTCTCAAAGACAAGAAAACATTCGTTGTTAGCCGTGATTCTAAGTCGGGTCTGTTAACTGGAATTGACAAACCATACTATGAATGAGCATACCCTGAAACAGCAGTTGTGTATGGGATATATCCGTTAAATGAAAAACCCGATATAGGAAAACTAAAACCAATGAAATAGTCGTCGCCGGCGACTTCGTCATTGGCTTTGCCACTCAATTGTGTATCAGCACGAATAACAGAGCATTTTACAAATGCGCTCCGCGAAAACAAATTAACTGATCTAAGACGTAAAAAAAATAACCAATGGGAGTTAACAGTAAAAGAGCGCGTGGCAACTATTAGCGATATAGCAAAATTCGAAGCGTCGCTGAGATTTCCGATAACCGTTACAACGATAACAGGAGAAGTTTTATACGAATCAAAATATAAATCAAAGGGAGCTCCAATCAAAATTATTGATCATAACGTACACGCATGGACGTCCGCGGTCACAATATTTCCACGAAACAGAACAATAAAGTATATACCTGACGAATTCTTGGGGGAAGATTTCTCCAGGGATGGTTTTCTCGTTGAAGAGAAACTATTCGATGCTATTGCGTATTTGCAAAAACGACCCCGTGTCGGTGTGGTTACTTCGCAGCACTGAAAACGACACGGATACGTTCGATCAGTTTGTAAGACCAAACGATGAATTATACCGCACTGAAGCATTTCACAATAAAATGAAAAAAACAGCTAGTGGGTTTTTAACGGCGTGTGGCAAAGCCATAAATAATGAAATTATCAACGACGAACAATTATTGACAAACTGTTTTACAATTCCGTCGGTTGCAGCTCATTTTGCGAGAATCAAAAACGCATGGAAACCAACACGCGTAGAATTCTTGCCAGACATTGAGGCTATTTGTTTAAAATTCAATCTAAGCGGTTTATGGAATAACAAATACGACAGTGATAATATCAGTTCAGTTGATATGGTTGCTTGTTATCCAGCGAGTTTTCTTGGTTATGGAGAGTATTTTAAACGATTTGGACACCCCGTACATGAAATGACTCGTGTTGCAATTAATGGGCCGCTGCCAGGTTTTGATTTAACTGGATTCGCTCGTGTAGTATCATTTGAGTTCGCAGCAGGACTTCATCGCTCGTGTTATATTTGGATTGGTAGACACATGTCTGAAAAGAAGTGGCTGCCAATAGCGCTATTACGATTCATGATTGATACAAAAATGTTAATTTCGCTGACGGTCAATGAAGCTATTATATCATATCGGAAAGAAACCAATGTCTGGTTACCAGAACCAGAAAGTCTTGATAGTATAATTGACGAATCCAGAAAACATATTGATGCCGACAAAAAAATATATCATTGAGTGGTCCAAACGGGTATTTAATCAACGAAACATCAAAGCAAAAGATCTCGGCAGAAGAATAATCGGAAAATTCACTCAGGGAGGGAGAAAATGTGACTACAAAAGATATTCTTCACGGTTGATTATAGATAACACCGAATATGACTTTGTAATTGCAGATGCAGTTTCTAAAAACATATATGTCGACCGTAAGGATGCTTTTTTGTCCGATGGAACAAAATTGGGTACAATTGTTACTTACAGTGACGGTTACAGTTCTCCGTATACAGGTTTGAGGTCGTCTATGCTGGGTTATGCTTGTATCAATTTATTTTCAATGATAAATAGATTTTCTGACACTGCGGTTAGAGTTGCCGTTGATTCATTTTACATTAACAGCAAATACAGTTGCGCAGTTGCTGAATTCACTATTTCGGATGAAAGTTGGGGATCATAGAAAATTAAAAAAGAAATGCTGCGTGATTATTCTGAATCAGCAGACGTTGAAATTAAAAGTAATTACTTACACGGTGATAATTTATCAGAACGTTATAATGCACCACCGATATCTGATCCAATTTGAAGATATAAAACAGTTTATTTAAACGGCTGTGGCGGGTCAGGAAAAAAGACTCGGGCGATTGAATTATATCGTGGGAAAAATATGATTGTGCTGACACCAACCCATAGCGCGAGAGATAAAACAACGAAACGTTGAAGCTTGCACTTATCACAGTTTTTTTCGATACAACGGCGAACAATGGACCCCTGAACAAATGGGTGAAAAATTCATCCCCGCGGTTATTACTTGGGATGAGATATGTACGGTTTTGTTAGACGTATTAAAAATGTTTCTTGATTGGTTGCTGCAAAAGATTACAGCGTTAATAATGTGTGGAGATCATGGCCAACCACCACCATTTGTCGGCGAGGGTCCACATGATTGGTTAAAGGGGTTTGTTGACCATTATGAAGAGATCGATACAGACTATAGGGCACTTCATGAACAATTACGCGAGGTCAAGAAATTAATTAGATTACAACCGGATAAAATTCAATGTGAAATAATTCGTGAAATAATTCCTGAAATTCGCATGGAGGAATTTTGGGAAGCATGGAGACCAAACGATTTTGTAGTGGCAAGTAGAAAAATAGTCAGAGACACACTTTAGAAAAAGTTGTTTAAGCTTCACAGAGAAAAATTCCCAACGCACCCAGTGCCGCTTTGTTATAGATCCTATGATACACGGCGACAGAATATTGAATTTGAAATTCCAGGACAAAACGAAAGACAAACACTAGTGTTAAATGATATTTTGCTGGTTGATATCAGTGTTGTCGAAGACGCATTGCATGCTGATAAATCACCATGGACACTGGGTTATGTAACAACAATACATTCCTCGCAGGGATTAACCATCACGGATACAATTGTTTGGATAGTTGATAATCGCATAGATTGCTCGAATTTAGTCTATCTTGCAGTATCCAGAGTACGGCAAATAAATCAACTTCGAAGAATTGTTTTCGATGATGACACCACAATGAATGATATTGATGTTAGCATCATTAATAAAAAAACTCTCTGGATATAAACAACAAGTCAAAAAAAGAACAACCAGAATTTGACATTGATGCTGAACTAATAATCACTTTGAAGCAACAACAGAATAATCACTGCGCGAGTTGCAATTGTACAATCCATTGGCGTTATTCGGATAAAGATCCTCGCCAATTTACCGTAGACAGAAAAAATAACAGTCTCGGTCATGTCAGAAACAATGTGATGTTGACTTGTCTTGAGTGCAACAGACGCAACGGCGCTAATTAAGACCATGCGGTGGCAATTGAGTATCGTCAGGAATCACTTGGAATTGTTCGCGTGTAAAACCCCGCTGAGGGGCAGTTGAATCCAATTTATAGATTGGAGGTCTACCAGTTGATCGTGTTATAGTAGATATGCTATGCGTAGTGGCACTCCAAATAGGATCAGTAGCCCTTTTTTACCATCTGGTTCATATAAATATCTCACGGTGACATTGCGGAGAATTATCTGAGAAACGCTATCCCGATGTGGTTGTGGTATATACTTCTTTTTATTGCGTTGTTAGGTTTCATATATTGATTGCTCTGTTAATCTCGTTATTTAGCGCTGCAACTACCCCTGGTAACCTTTTGACCCATTCACGGGATCGCTTTTCTTGGATGAATTCTTTTGCGTATTGATATCCAAATAACCGCTCAGCAAGAGTCCGATTAAATCGTCCTACAATTGCCTGATCGCGATGTAGTGCAGTATGCCCCTGTCTGATGGTGACATTGTGATGTTTCATTGTAGATGCAACCACACCCTGCAATTCCTTGCCAGGATCAACTTGTAACAGATTTGGCCAACGTAGTGGGCCTCGTCGATAAATCGTTTCAAATGCAGAAGCAACTTCAGGTGACAATTTTAATAAGCTGGATTCTCGACAATATCTATCTATCTATCTATCTATCTATCTATCTATCTATCTATCTATCTATCTATCTATCTATCCATCTATCTATCTATCTATCTATCTATCTATCTATCTATCTATCTATCTATCTATCTATCTATCTATCTATCTATCTATCTATCTATCTATCTATCTAAAAGTCCTGGTAAGAAAATGTCCAAATAATTCCAAGTTCGAATCCCAGCGAAGTATCCAAAATGGAAGACGATGTCACTTGATGAAGTTAGTTTTTGGTAATAAAATTATATGAGCACAATTATTTTCCAGATAAATAAAAAAAATCATCTTGAATCCAAACGAATTGATATAATTTCCAATAAAAAGGAATTCAAAACGGCACGATTTAATATTCTAACAGCACAAGTTCTACTTAATAGTTCGGTCCAGCACGTAATTTATATGCCTGTTTTTACTTTTACAAGGAAGGGGTCACATGATGTTCTAGAAAATTTTAGAACAAATTTACGTTCAAAAAATCACGTAACCACCGTATGACCCAGCTAAAAATAGAAAAATGTTTATAAAAAAACTCCTCAATATCCTTGGAACCAAGCATTCGTTTTTAAATTTTGTTTACAACTCTGAAGCCAGGTAAAGAATTAGGTCAACATCTGGTGTTTATTTGTAAAGTACAAGTCGTCCCACATTTTAAAAAAAAATATCTCCCAATGAATGAATATTAACCTAAAATGTCAAATCCAAATCTAACAAACAAAAAAGATAAAAATAGTAAATGACTCTAATCAAATATACGTAAACCATTTCCCATAAAATAAAAACAAAGGTTTATAAGATAAAACTTTCTTTTCACCACAATTTACACCTAAGGTTAAAAGAACTGATATAAATTACAGTGTATATGAGATAATTTATTGTTTTACACGGGAAAGAGCGTCTGCTATTAAATTATATTTTCCCTTGATGTGCCGGATGTCAAGATTATATTCCTGCAATAACAAAGTCCACCTTAGTAATCTTTGATTTGTATTGTTGATCTTGCCGATGAAAGTAAGGGGGTTATGGTTATTAAAAACTATAATCGAATAAGGAGCTGAACTAAGATAAACTTAAAAATGTTGTAAAGCCAAAATCAATGCCAAACATTCATTTTCGATAGTTGAATATTTTCTCTGGTGCGTATTCAATTTCTTTGAAAAATAGCACACTGGATGTTCAATATTAATTTTATCTTCTTGAATTAATACTGTTTTAACACCAACATCACTTGCATCGACAGATAATTTGAAAGACTGACTAAAATTTGGAGCTGCAAGAACTGGTGCTGTTTCAAGTGTACCTTTTAACTTGTCAAATGCCTCCTGACTTTCTTCAGTCCAAAAGAAAATGTTCTTCTTCTTTAATAATATTGTCAGGGTTTCTGCAATTATAGAAAAGATGGAACGAAATTTCCGATAGTATCCGGCCTTACCTAAAAACCGCATCAGTTGCTTTCTATTTTCAGGCACCGGGAATTTATAAATAGACTCAACCTTAACATATATTGGTTTAACTTGTCCATGTCCTACAATATATCCTAAAAAGTATCACAAGCACGGCAGAACTGACTTTTAGATAAATTAACAGTCAAGCATGCATCAGTGAGTCTGTCAAAGAATTTTCGAACTGTTGCTAGATGTCCTATAAAGGTGTCGTTGTAGATGATGACGTCATCTTTATAGGCATTACAATTTTCTAGACCAGAGGTGATCATATTCATAAGACGTTGAAATGTATTTGGTGACGCTTTCTTCGCGAATGGCATTACTTTGTATTGGTAAAGTCCATCTGGAGTCACAAATGCTGAGATTTCCTTTGCTCTTTCCGTTAGTTGAATTTGCCAAAATTCCTTCCAGAAGGTCCAATTTGGTGACATACTTGGCATTCCCGATTTTATCAATACAATCGTCAATTATTGGTAACGGGAACGAATCTAATTTTGGCACTCTGTTAATCTTATAATCAGTGCACATACGGAAAGTTTTATCTGGTTTTGGAACAAGTATGCATGGTCAAGTCCATTCAGTTTTACTGCGCTCGATAAAATCATTCTCCAACAAATATTAAATTTCCTTTTTTTTTAGTATTCCTGTTTGAGTGGATTCATCTGGTATGGATGTTGATTAACAGGTTTGGAATTTATAATTTAAACGTCATTAAACATTTTGTTTGTCCATGTAGCAACATCTGGAAATAAGTGCTTACATTCAAATAATAACTGTTTCAGTTCATTCCTTTCTTGCACTTGCAAATCTGTACGTTTTGGGTTTAGATCTTTCATAATTTCTGAATTACAAAGATTCGTCATTTCAATATCAGTATAATCTGATGATATTGATTCACCGTGTTGGGCAGGTACAACTAAATTAATTACAGGTTTAACATGGCTATCTTTTTCAATATACTCTTTTAGCATGTTTATATGGCAGAGTTGTTTTTGTTTGCGCCTCCAAGGAGTATTTATGATGTAATTTAAGTCCTTCATTTTCCTGTCAACGGTGTAGGGGCCATATTTTTTTGCCTGAAGAGGTAAGAGAGATTGAGGATTCTATCACCGGGCTGAAACTTCTTTCATTCGCTTTTTTTTATCATATCTTGATTTCATTTTAGATTGAATAGAGTGCAGATTTGCTCTTGCGACCTCAAACGCTTTTGACAACTTGTATCTAAAATCGGAAACATAATCAAGAAGATTGATCTCAATATCTTCATTAGCGAGAAGTTTCTCTATAAATAACTTCAATAGTCCACGCACAGTGTGTCCAAAAACCAGTGTAAAGGGACTGAAGCCTAAAAATTCTTGAACTGATTCTCAAACAGCAAAAGCAGCAGTGGGACGAATCATACAACTTTGTAGAGGCGTCGATTAGGCAAACTGAGGCTTCCTCAAAAAGCGTAGAACAGAGTCGACGAGGATAATCAACGCTTGTTCGAAGACGCCAGCGTCGTTGTCGCGCACCCTTTGCTGCTATGTGTCAACCGAATATTTTATAAAGTCCAACACGATCTCGCGTGACTAAGGAAATTTTTAAATCGATTATGATTCATATCACAGGCGCACCAAGTTTGCAAAATATTTCTATGAGTATGAGTATCATCTCCGTTAAACACACACAAGAAATTGCAGTTATCTCTGATCACTTTTGGTATTTGAGTGTACCGTTGAGTGATATATATCAAATCAGTATTTTTATGCCAGCATCTGAACATATCTTAGCACGATTCTTTTGATTGTCTAACATCACATCATCATATACGACTACATTGTGAATACTTCCATCGATATCATCAATGTTCAGTGCTTCCTTGATATCGGTTATAAATTCAATAATATCTTAATCGATTTCCGATTTTGCTTTCTCGATAAAATCTTTTAACACCTCGTAACATCGCTTATCGTCTACACTCGGGGCGACCAAATACAACTTGTCCCATTTCATCCATCTCGTTATAAAATTAAGTAGCAGTTGTGTATTGCCGCTTCCAGATGGTCCGATTATAATTGCGCGAATATTATTCGGTAACATCGAATGGTGTTTAATAGGTTTTCGTCGTCGTGTAGCTGAATAATGAATTACATTCATGTTATTATAAATGAATTATGGATCTGTATTGTGTGAAATGTAAGGCGCGTACTGGCACAGATGACTTGACGACGATTACAACTAAAAATAACCAATCAGCAGTTCCTGGTAATTGCGTACAATGCAGTGCAACAAACTTTAGATTTGTTTCCCTTGATAAGGATTTCAAAAAAAAAACGAGGAGGTGATATTGCAGTCAAATTAGAAAAGCTCCCAGGAACACCATGGGTGAAGTATCCAGGAGAAAAACATCTTCCAGGGTATAGTTATTGTGGACCTGGGACTAGACTCGATATCAGACTCGATGATCAAAACCAACATCGACCTGGTGAAAATCCAATAAACGCTATTGATAAGGCGTGTCATGTTCATGATGCTGCTTATAAAAGCAATAATCTGCAACACAGACATCTCGCAGATGTGAAATTAATTCATGCGTTGGATTCTATCACTGATAAATCCTTCAAAGAAAAGTTGGCTTCATGGTTTCTTAAATCGCCTATGAAAGGTAAATAGATGTTAGGTGCTGGTAATTAATAACAACATGGAATATATTTATTATTCTCCAAGAGGATACTGGAGGGGTAAAGCAGCAATCGGTAAACTCGCTAGCTCCGCAAAGGTGAAAAATACCACCGCGGCTAATTGGTCATCCAAACAGGCGATATGGCAAATTTATCTACCACCGCCTAAACAAATTAACTACTCGCATTTTGATGTGACCGTTCCTGATGAAGTTCATCAAGCTGATATATTATTTCTGCCGCATGATGGGGGTTACAAATACGCGTAGTTGATGTTGCGAGTCGATACAAACAAGTAGAACCGCTAAAAACAAAATCATCAACTGATGTGGCTTCTGCGTTTGAAAGGATTTATCGGCGAGGTCCTCTGTGTTGGCCAAATCTATTACAAGTTGATCCTGGCAAAGAATTTCATGGTGCGGTTCTATCAACAAGGAAGAATCATAATACCTCGTTACGAAGAGGGCATACTGCGTTACATCGCGATCAGGCAATTGTTGAACGATTTAATCGTACACTTGCTGAGAGATTATTTGGATATCAATACGCGAAGGAATTTATTCAGGATAAACGATCTCGTTAATGGGTCAAGAGATTACCAGCTGTGATTACCGCGCTGAATAATGACTTTACTAGAACAATCAACATGAAACCTAACAATGCGATTAAAAAGAAGTATATACCCGTAAAACCGCAAAAAAGATTTTTCAAAACAACCAATTCTCGGTAATGTCACTGTTAGGTATTTATAGGAACCAAGAGAGCTCGAAGGTGGTAAAAAAAAGCTACTGATAATATTTGGAGTGTTACCGCTCATAAAATATATAGTATAACACGATCCACGGGTAGACCAGCAATGTATAGATTGGATTCAACTGCTCCTTAGCGAGGATTTACTCGTGAACAACTACAAGTGATAACCGATGACACTCAATTACCACCACGTGGTCCTAACTAGAACCTCTGCGTCTGTTGCACTCACGACAAGTCAGCATCACATTATCCCTGGTGTGACCCACGTTGCTATTCATTCTGTATACGATAAATTGTCGAGAATCCTTATCCGACCAACTCAATCTTATTATACAATTGCAACTTGCGCAGTGATTATTCATTTGTTGTTACAGTTTGATTAATAATTCAGCATCAATGTCAAATTCTCTATTATTTCTTTTTTCCTGTTGTTTATAACCAGAGAGTTTTTTTCTGATTATATCATCGCTGACAATATCATTGATTGTAGTGTTATTATCATATAAAACAACTCTTCGAAACTGATTTATTCTTCGTACTCTGGATACTGCGAGATAAACTAAATTTGACCATTCTATTTGATTATCTATAATCCAAGCAACTGTATCTGATATAGTCAATCACTGTGAAAAATGAATCATCGCTGCGTAACCTAGCGTCCATGGGGATTTATCAGCGCGTAATGCATATTCGACGACATTGATATCAACCAGCACAATATCATGTAACACTAGATTCTGCTTTCCACGCTGCCATGGAATATCAACTTCACTATTCTGCTTTCGTGTATCCGAAGGCCTATAACACAGCGGTGTTGGAAGTGTTGCAAATTTTTCTTGATGCAATTCAAATGACTATTTTTTCTACTCGCTACTATCAAATCGTTTGGTCTCCATGCTTCCCAGAAGTCATTTAATGCTGTTTCTGAAATTATTTCACGCGCTATCTAACATTGGATTCTATCCGGTTGGAATCTAATTAGTTTCTTGAACTCGCTTAATTGTTTATCAAGTGCTCTATGATCAGTATTAATTTCTTCATAATAGTCTACACAATTCTTCAGCCAATTATGTGGGGATTAACCGACAATTGGTGGTGGTTGACCGTGATCGCCGCATATTATTACTTTTGTATTCGCTAACAATAACCAATCGAGAAATGTTTGTAATACATCTAATGACACCGTGCATATCTCATCTCAAATTACGACTTCGGGAATTAATTTCTCGCCCATTCGATCAGGAGTCCATTTATCGCCTTTCCATCGAAAGAAACAGTGATAAGTACAGGCATTAATTCATCCTTGTTTTATCTCTCTGGCAAGTCAGTGTGTCGGTGTCAGCACAATCATGTTTGATTTCCCACGAAATAATTCAATCGCACGAGTCGTCTTTCCTGACCTACCACAGCCGTTTAAATAAACTGTTTTGTATCTGCATATTGGATCAGATATTTGCTGTGCGTTAGATAGTTCTGATATCTGATTTTTTTTCAAATATTTATCTTCAATCGTTACATCTGCTGATTTGGAATAATCACACGGTATTTCCCGCTTAATTCTCCATGATCCCCATATTTCGTCAGAATTAGCAAATTTGGCCACTGCGTTGCTGTGTTTCACGTCTATGTAAATTGAATCAGTGGCGACTCTAAATGTGGTGTCAGAAAATCTATTTATCAGTGAAAATAAATCGATAGAAGCATAAGCCAGCACAGATGCCCTCAAGTGTGTATACTCAAGACTGTATCCATCGTTGTAAGTAACAATTTTACCCAATTTTGTTCCATCGGACAAGAAAGCGTCTTTACGATTTACATATATTCCCTTAGATGTTACATCCGCGATAATAAAATTGTATTCAACGCTATCTATAATCAACGGTGAAGAATATTTTGTATTGTCGTATTTGCCACCCTGAGTGAATTTACCGATTATTCTTCAACCGAGATCTTTTGAGTCTGCATTTCTAAATTCAAATAGCTGTTTGGTCCATTTCACGATATATTATTCGTCGAGATCGGGAAACTGTTTTCGTTGTTCGCTGATTATACTATCTAGACTATCATGTCGTTGTAACCAGAGTTCAGTCTGCGCGTGATATGATATAATCGCTTCACTCACAATCAACGATATCAGCATTTTAGAATAAATCATATACCGTAACAGCACTATTGGCATCCAGTGTTTTTGAGATGTGTGTCTACCTATCCAAATATAACAGCACAGATGAAGTCCTGTAGCTAGTTCAAATGATACCACACGAGCAAATCCGGTTAAATCAAAATCGGGCAGCATCCCATTAATCGCAACGCGAGTCATCTCATTTGTGTGATGTCCAAATCGCTTGAAGTACTCAGCGCATTCTCCGTACCCGAGAAAACTCCCGAGGTAACACTCAACCATATCAACCGAAATAATTGTTTTGGGATCATATTTTGTATTCCATAATCAGCCTTGGTTATATTCAATACAGCTTGATTTGATGTCTTTCAAAAATTCAGCTTGCGTTGGTTTCCACGTGTTTTTCTTTCTCGCAAAATGAGCTGCAACTGACCGAATTGTAAAGCAATTTGTTAATAATTGTTCGCCGTGTTCTGTTGCAGAACTACTAGCTCGTTTTGTCATCGCGTCTTGGAGTGCTTCAGTGCGGTATAATTCCCCATTGGGTCTTACAGATTGATCGAATCTGCCCTCGGAGTTTCCAAAACTGAGAAGTAACCACACTGACACAAGATCGTTTTACTCAACTGGTAAATAAAGTCAAATAATTGTTCCTCAGAGAATTCTGGAGAGAACTCCGCGGGTATATATTTTATTGTTCTATTTCTCTGAAATATTATTACTGCAGATGTCCTTGCGTGTTCGTTATTTTCAATAATTTTGATTGGGGCTCCTTTTGATTTATATTTCGATTCGTGAAATACTTCTCCTGTTATCGTCGCTACGGTTATTGGAAATCTTAATGATGTTTCTAATTTGATTATATCCAGAATTGTCGCTCTACGCTGTTTCACTGTTAGCTCACATTCATTTTTTTTTTGCGTCTTAGATCAGTCAATTTGTTTCCACGCAACGCGTTTGTTAAGTGTTCTATTATTTGTTCTACTATACAATTCATTCTCGTTGATAAAATCAGCGACGACAGTTTCATGGGTTTTAGTTTTTCAATACTCGGTTTATCATTTAACGGATAGATTCCGTAAACAACTGCTGTTACAGGATAAGATCTCTCGTAGTACGGTTTGTCAATTCCAGTCAGAATTCCTGGTTTTGAATCTTGACTCACAACGACGGTTCTTTTATCCTTCAAGATTGGTTCGAATTTATCTCTGATAATCCAATCTCGGTTTTCCGAAGGAATAATGAATTTTAGTCTAAAAAATATTTTTTTCGCCCAAGATGTGAGATTATCACGGCTGCTCTTTCGTCATTCATGGTAGCATCAACACTACCATCAATTCGAAATGTTTACCAACAGTGAGATGCTCCATCGTGTTTGAATTCTTTAAACAATCTCGAATTTTACCTATCATGGTTATTTTATCTATTTGACTCTTTGGTTATCAGAGACTCTATCGAGATTGAATTTATCATTTTTCCAAGGCTTAATTTTCGATAATCTCTCGAAATCCTTCATATTATAATTAAAACAAGTATTTAAATAAGAATTTATATATAATGAATCATATCAAATGGCTTATGATTGGATCGGTATCCCCGTGTAACAAATCATGCAGAAAGGAGTTCTGTGGATATAATATCAAAAGCGTTCGTAACGGAAGTCCTCGCCCGGTCGCTTACATAAGATGTTGCGTAGGAGTGAGAGGAAAATTACAGTTGTGTCTCAGCTGCGGTGCAAACGATACAGAGAGTTGAAGCGTTATTAAGATAAGAGATCTAAAAACTCCATTAACGACTCTGACCCTGACTCTCTCAGCGTCCCTGACAGAGTTATAAGAACACCTCAAGACTAAATTGGAAGATTCCAAGGTAATGTTATCATTAGATCAAATAATGAATAGTATTGTATATAAATAAACCAAGAATTCCAACCGCATCCCGTGATTCCCAATTATGAGGCATCCAGCGATGGTATTGTCAGACATCGTAGACTGAAGAATTCATTTGGTGGTGTGTCTCATCAGGGTTATTTGAGGTTTTGCGCTGGAGTGAAAATGTATCATAATCACAGAATAATATACGATTTTACCCTTGGATTGATTGAGAATGGTTTTGTTATTGATCACTTAAATGGAATAAAGACTGATAATTATTTGAGTAACCTACACGTTGTTACACAGAGTGAAAATTTGAAACGAGGAAGAACTGGAAAATCCTTGAAAAATGCGAGACTTGTAAAATCATTTAGCACATCAACTAACGAAGAAATTATATTCCAATCTCTGAATGAAGCCGGTAGATATTTTGATATTTGTATGCCCCCAGTACGAAAGGTAGCAGAGGGAATAACCCGATCGGCGATTTCAAAAAAGACTGGACAAAAGATTCAATTTTCGTATATCTGAATACAATTTTGCATTATTCGTTAAAACACCGGCGAAGATAACTCGTACGGTACGTCATCTTAGTTGTTTCAGTTATATATGTATTAACCCCAATCCTTGTTACAACAGTAAATAACGGCACCAAATTTCTAACATCATTACAAAATACAAGTGATTTACGAATTGAGTTCTGGATTCTTTTAACGAAGGCATATTGTTTCGGTAAGACATATTTTGTTATTGATAACACTGAATTCTCTCTTCAAAGTCCGTCGTAATTTGATTATAGTTTAAACTATCTGATATTTGAAATCCCTGTCTTTTCAAACTTAAAATTTCAGCTATTATTTCATTGATATCTTTAGAGTTCATATCGTATGTAAAAAAAAATGTTTCGGATATGGCATTGATATATTTTTCAAAATATTTGGGTCAATTTTGACCGTTTTGTATGATGGTTATGATGATGATCTCTTTCGGTACTACTCAGGTGTGTTTTCATCGGAGAAGTCCAGAGGTTGCATCTATAAGACAATACATCTCGTAGTGTCCCTTTCAGGTGTGTTTTCATCTGATCGGGCCTAGAGTATATTACGAAACATAATCTCCTGAAAGAAGATATGCTTGGCAAATGACGTCACATTATAGATTAAAACATAATCTCCTTAAAGGAGGACTAAGTCGCCAATTAGCGGATTAGACCGAAAAGAAGATATGCTTGGTAAATGACGTCACATTACAGTATAAATATATACGACAATGAATATATTAATAAATAATGTCAACGGTGGTATTAGAACCTCAATTTTGTTCAAAAAAATATATCATGTTATATTAGAAATAAATTTTTATTATGTATACTAATGAATTCTGAAGATATCAATAAAATCATAGCTGGAATGTTAAGTTTGAAAAGCCAGGGATTTCAATTATTGGATAGTCTGAACTGAGAACAAATTACTTCGGGCTTTGAAGATATATAATTCAGTGTTATGAATAATAAAAATGTCTTACCGAAACAATATGCCTTCATTAAAAGAATCCAGAATTCCATTCGTGAATCACTTGTATTCTGTAATGACGTCGTAGAAAGGATCAGAAGGCAACTTGGGCAACAATATGATTTGAGAGACGCACTTAATTTTAAAATCAGAGAGATTAAAACGCTAATCAAACAGAACGAAAATCAACCTGCCGAATAAATAATTCTCACTTAGTGAAACTGAAAAAGAATTGTTCTCGGGATTGAAATGACTTTGAAAAAACTTGGAATCACTTAGAAAAAACTTGAAAAAAAATAATATATATATATATATATATATATATATATATATATATATATATATATATATATATATTCGCCATTATCTTACCCCTATTATGTCCTATAAGCCTACTACGTGTTTATACAATGCTATAATGCGCGTCTATTGAACAGAATATAAAACACTGCATCGATAGGTAACAGGTGTACGCTGATACGATCAAACATTCCCCAAACGTCTAAGCCCAGCTGCTGTGGATTAAATGTATGTATGTATAATCGATAGATGCTGTTGGTTAGCGGTTTTAGATAACAATAACAGTGTTTATCAATGAACGTGTACTATAACAAAGTTGTAGATTTCATAAAACAGAAATATTTTCAAAAACACTTTTTCTTCGGTCTTTTTTGACTGAATAAATGAATCAATTAGAGGTTGTCTTATTAAAAGTCATTTATAGTGACTTCGTCATTACATTTAAATTGAAATCTTTAACGTTTGGATTCAAATTGGAAAAATGTTAACAATTTGAATAATGGTAAATGAAGCATTAACCCCTCGATCAGCTCGTGAGAGATTAGCGTCAATTAAAAATCCCAAGGAAAAACTTCAATCTAGACAGAGTCTTCAGACAGGTTTTTTGCAGATTTAATCCCATCACTGCAACCACCGAGAGAGTTATTTTGGGAGAGACTATTGTCAAACAGGATAGAAAAAAGGGTATGCTCTTGTTGTTGAAATAGATAGAAGACAAACAACAACCACAGGGTGATGTTACTGAAAACGTTAGTGTTTCTTTAGTGAATACATTTACTGAGGTGGCTATGACACTAATAAAGAAACCTCAATCATTAAAGCAAAAGGATTATCACGCTTTTGGTGATTTTGCTGCAAACAGGTATCATTCAAGAAAAGAGTTTTTGAAGGACGAATATAAAGATAGTAGAATTAAACGTGATGACTGGGTTGATTGGTTGTATAAAATAAACAAAAATATTGATCGCTTAGATAAGGGTGGGATAGAGTATAAATAATTTAAAAAAGGAATCAGCAATTATAATAAACAACAAATAGAAGAACGACAACAACAAATAGAAGAACGACAACAAAAAAGAAAGCTCCCAACACCAAAAAAAAAATAAACACGAGGACGGAAAAAACATAAAAGGGATATACTAGAGGAGCAGAGTCAATCACCAACACAATGACATTAAAAACAAGAAGAACCTCGATGGGATATATTACTTGATGATGATTATTTTGAAAGAATGGATAAATCACTGGATGAATTATCTCACAATCAAAGTGCTACTGATTATAGTAGTGGGGAGGGATTTTCTGGGAGTGGATTTTCAGGTAGTGGTCTAATTAGTTGCCCTGGTAATGTTCTTAGTGATATATCACGATTAGAGGTTCTCTTCGGAGGAAAACGAGCTGGAAATAACTCTCCAGAAATAATTAATGAAGCAGCTGATATCTGCATGCGGTTATTTTAAGGCGGATATCATGGATATCAAAACATATCGAGATTTCATTGATGAGTTCGCTGAGCATCATGGCTATCACAGTGACTGAAAATTCTTTGAATGTTTAGTCACTACATTAGATAAATATCATTTAAATAAGAATGATCATAACTACAACCATGATAAACCAACTCGCGTCTATGTAGTAAACTCGCGGTTTCCAATTAATAGAGAGTATTATGGTGATGGTCTCGGTGATACAATTGCAGGGTTATTTGCAAGAATGGCTCCAAAAGAATCGCCGCTAGCAAAACAATTATCTATCTATGTTATTCGTGATAAGGGTCTTAGCGCTGTTGGAGATCTTGCAGGGAAAGCGTTTTCGGCCGCTCGAGATAAACTAACAGCGTGAGTTCCACGGCAAAGGAAACCACAAGCGTCAGTGATGTAGTCACCAGGACCACTACCATCTACACAATACATTCCTGCAAGTGTTAGTAAAAAAAAAATAACGCAGTAGTTCAGAAACTAGCATCACTGGCGACATCGTTGACCGCAAGTGACCAAGATAATATAACCGCATATATGATAGCTGTAAGCGGCTTAAAAAAACCACGACGACGTCGAAGACGGTGATTTAGATCAATGAATGAATAATAAAATATTCAAACGGTCACCTGATACAGCGTTTTATATGGACGCCCCAGTGTTCAAGGACGACTCTGTACGTGATTATCAATTGTACGCTTATCACGAAATACAACCAGATCTTCGATCAAGAATTGAACTTCAAGTTCATGATACCAGTAAATATTTTCTACCCGCTGAAGCGTTTATTAAAGTAAAAGGAGAATTTGTAACAAATGTCGCAGCTCATACACAATACGCAGATGACCCAATTCTTCAAGTGGGTTTTGTTAATAATGGGATCATGGCGTTATTTACTAGCGCTAGATATCTCATTGATGGAAAAAAATTGAAACCATTGAGAATGATGTTGATGTTGCTACAGCAATAATAGAGTTAGCAATATATTCTGACGATTATACAAAATCGTCGGGCCCATCTATGATGTTTGTTAAGGATAGTACTGATCACCCTATTCACACTCTGGATATTAAAATACGAACACCGCATGATAATGCATCTGTTCCCATCAAACCCGATACCTATGAACAGAGAGTTAGACCAGGAGCTGCGTTTGATATAGTCGGAGGCGCTAACCCCGAATAGAACCTTGGATATGCAACACTTAAATCAATGCTATAAGGAGAACTTCGACGATTCTCATGCGAGATTACACTACATCATATATTTGGATTCTGCTGAAATGTCCGAAAAGTTATTTATGGAGCAAACCATACGGTAGTACTCGTGCGAAAGGGTACTGATAATGGTGCAATTTGGCGAGCTGCTGATGTTGCTGAAGGTAAAGTTAGATTATTTAAACTGTCACTGTGGATGCCAGTGTTGACTTCATCAATCACCACAGAGGAGCGATTACTATCATACTATCGTTGCTGAGTTGGTTATCGGTGTCCACAGATACTATAGATTATGATATTAATGGTACATTAACATGGCACTTGGCAGCGAAGTCCGCGTCATATATTTATTGATGTACAGGATAGAACTCGATTAAACAATCAAGAACGCAGGCATATGATATTTGATCAGTCAGGCGTTAAAGAAGTCTTGCTGAGAATAAACTGCCAACAGGAACCATCCGAGGATATACAACTTGATTATGATAGCAATTATGTTTCACGCGCGTATCATCGTCTATTGTCATATATGGCAAACGATCATAATGTTGATACTGGTCTGCAAATATCACATAATTTTAAAAAATGATATCCAATCTATTACTTTTCGTTAGAACATCTTGATTTAACAAGCCTGTCTGTTGTCGATCTACACTTTAGAGCTCGTGTAACCCCTGCTGGTGTTAATTACAGAGCGATTGCTGTCATTCTCAGTGATAAATTAATGCTACTCGAAGGTGTTGGTGGACGAATGAGAGTAATAGATTCGCCAGTGGAAAATATGTAACAATTAGATCAATCTATTATTATATATGTCATATGATGTTATAAATATTACGCTAACTCCAAATCAAAATAAGAAACTACAATCATCAGAAACTGAAAAATGTAGAGCTACAATCACGTTGAAACCTGCACAGATGACTTGTGGGGCAAATAAATTGTCGCTGACAAATCGTCAAACAAAACGTTTTAGTGACGCGCTCAAAATAAAAAAAAGGAATTTGAATTAAACTTTCTGCCGCTGCAATCGACAATATGAAAAGGACCGGCGGAATATTTCCGTTGTTAGCTGCGTTACCAACGTTGATTTTGGCAGCAGCCCCAGCGGTAGCTAAAGCGGCAGAGTTAGGGGCCATTGGTACCGCGGCAGGGATGGCACTAAAGAAAGCAGCCAGGCGCGGATATAAAATAACGGAAAGGGTCAAAGACTACAATGAACCCCGCACTCATGGCACAAAGGAAGCGGCCTGAGAATCCCAGGAACAGTTTAGTAACTCGAGAACCTTTCGTTGTGAAATCTTTGACTCCGTTGTGCAATTTCGATTTCCTTGATGCTGCTAAAAAAAACTATTGATAAAAATCTTCAGAGGTGTCTTTATGAAAGATCAGTTGCCGGCACAACCAAACAACGCTGAAATAGGTATCATTAATCTCGATAACAGAACCGGACCTGGTACTCACTGGGTTGCATACCCGATTGATTCACGCGTGATTGTTTATTTCGATTCATATGAATTAGCACCTCCGAAGGAATTTATGCGCTATATAAACAGCTCAAACACTCCTCTTTGGTATTCCACGCTACCAACACAACAAATGAATGACCCACCAATATGCGGCAAAGAAGTATTAAATGTCCATGACGCTTTTTCAACATCTGGAAAACCACCTCATTGGGTCGTAAACGAATTCACGAGTAATCGCTGTTAATCGAAGAGATTTTAGAGAGAGATTATATAGAATAACATGATTGATATTTGGGGGAGATCTTTATCAGCGCTGAGGTAACCTGAGTCTTATGGCGTTGCAACCGGTGATATAAAAAAATAATAGAGGATGAAATAGCTGAGACGTTAAACTTAGCAAGTGTCGATCCCAAAGAAATAGTTGTATTTCAAGATCGTCAGCGTAAATTGAAAAAGGGTAATATTGCCCTGGATGATATTTTAGTTAAACAACGCAACGCAGTAGAGGGTACCAATGCGTTGTTTTCTAATCAGGGTAAACTCAAACCGGGTGTCCTGATGTCAACAATCACAGATAAAATATTAACAATCGATAACACGGCAAATTTATTGTAATCGCTCAATGATAAGTATTTAGTAAATTACAAAAATCCATCATGGACAATATTGATAAACACGTGTTAGAATTTTTTGGTAATCCTCCAGTGACCACACCGAAGCTCACAGAGATAGAAACTTTTATGTTGGAACTAGCAACACTTGAATCCAAATATGAAAAACACGTTGAAAAGTTTACATCATTTCGTATAAATATCATTGAGAAATGTTTTGCAACCACGTTGGATAAAATTGACATAAAACTCCTGGATATTAAAAAATCCATCGATGAGATGAAACACTTCATCGAGCCAATCAAAAATGATTTTTCGAGGATGATAACAGTCATTGAAAAAACAAAAATTCCTCATGAGAAAACCAACAACGTAGTATACACGATCCAACACGGATAATTTGCGTGGACTTATACAGACAATATACTAAGTATCAATGCCATCGTCAAAGGCATTTATCGATTAACACTAGTTACACCGACTCAATTTAGTATATCCTCATCTAGTTCATCTGGGGTCAACAATACGATATCAACGGTCATCGATAAGGATTCAACGAACAATTCACAATAGCATCCACTGATAATAATTTGGTTAGGGTTTCAATCCCATGGTATATGTATTTCGTAGCGGATTTAAGTAAACAATTAAATCGCTAGCGGTTTGAATTGAAAGAAATCGTAAACGATTTGAAAATAAAATTACATCATCAATGATACCTTCAGTATCTCAATACCGCTATAATGAAGTCAGAGAATTTTAAACTAAACTCAAAACACTCACTGAGGATTACCAAACAAAAATAAAGAAATCACGACGAAGAATCACCGCTGTTGATGTTACCGTGTACTCGGTGAGTGGTGTAATCACCGGAGCCGGTATAATACTCTCCTTGGTAACATCCGATAGCTGTTCCAATTTGTATATCAGCGGCGACAAGAATCGTGGGAATTATTTCAATAATACCAAAAAAATGTCATCATGCAGGAAACGCAAACAATTTGTTGTATCAATCCCGTATTCGCAATTGTCCTCTTTGATATCGTCGTCGCTCGAAGATACATTTATATCAGATAGTGAGTTCTCAGCGATGGTAAGTATTTATGATTCCGCGATGTCAAATTTAGAAATACCACATGAATAATAATAACAATGACAACACAGCAAGAACTACTTCAACGAATAGTGGATAACACAAACCCCGTACAAACCAGCATGATCTCAATAACATGAACGAATCCTGAATTCAGTGTGAATTTCCCTATTCCGATTTTCGTGAAGGAGATCGCGTTAGCAAAGTTACGAGAGTATCACAGCTAGCCTAATATTAGGTCGGTAGCATTTGGTGGTCAACAACCGACTAATTCTTTGGTGTTCGCGTTTAAGAGTAAAGAAGACGGGACTCCAGACTGGAACGTTGTTTCGTTGCGATCCGTTTCTTACCAAACCGAACAAATCAATGCTGAATTAGCGCGTAAAATAAAATTCATTACCGGGCGAAAATCGAAAATCGCTATAACAGTTCATGAGCGAACACTATCATCCGCGATTGAAATAAACTCACCAAGTTATGTCGTAGATATTTATCAGAGTTCTATAAGAACAATACTGAGGTGGCCTGAAAATCCACCTCGGACAGCTTATCAAAATACCCGAACCTTAAAAAAATGATTATATTACCAACAGGATGAAACCCGATAATTCAGTAAAAAGCTTTAGCGGTTACACCAAATCGAACTTTTTCACTGGAATGATAGACGACCGTAACCGAAGATATTACGTAACTCCACAGGATAAAATCACTGAAAAGTTCACAGCGATCAATAATGATTTTTCATTGTTGTTAATATCTCTTAAATCAGGTACTCTCATTCAAGATAAATTGATCAGCGTCGTACAAACATGTAGCAAAATCATCAATGACATGGAAACATTTCATTCGCAAATTATTCAAGAGGTGTTAGGCGACAGTAATCCTAAAACGGGAACGGAGTTTGCGACAGTATCTAATATTCGCGTGGAAGATATTCCCACGTTCAAACTACACGGATATAATATCCCAAAACTACAAAAGTCTCTCACTGATGCCATCGATGAAGGTTTCTAAAAAAATTCATGACGCATGGAAACAAACAGCACCACAACCACAAACAACAATTCTCAAATAAATTAATGACCCAGACTGAAGCGGGCGGCATATCGCGTCCCTAAATGTAAATATATCTTCGGTGATTGCATTGAATTTAGTATGTGATGCTATCTAAGGGAGCTTTCAAATAAATCTCGAGCTATCAAATCAAGCTCAGCAGGGATATATTTTATATTAATTTGCACCAACAGCTCCTCCAGGATTTCGAATTATTGAGGATCCAACTAATCCAGTCAATATCCGATGTCATAATAATTCATTAACGAGAATTAATTTCAGACTCACTGATCTAATGCTTTAGATTTTACATTCCTCAACGGAATTGCCTCTGCTAACCTAGTTGACGTACACATAATTGTAAAACGGTATTGATTACCTTACTTGGTCTTGGGTAAGGGACCTACACATTCTACCATAATTCTACTAAATGGTACGTCAAAGGCAGGAATAGGTTGTTGATGAGCCTTATGTATCTTCTGATTGGGTTTTCCTACCATTTGACCAGTAACACAGGACCTACAGTATTTGGTAACATCACTTTTGATTTTTGGCCAATACAAGTGAGTCAAGATTATGTGATACATTTTATTAATCCTTAAATGACCAGCCAAAGGAGTTTCATGGGCCAGATGAAATATTTCCTGTCTGTAAGGTTTGGAACTACTGTTTGATAGTTCACCGACCACTCATCATCAGCAGGTACCTCGGGAGGTCTGCATTTTTTCATAAGAATTCCATTTTAAATGAAATAAAAGACAGGAACTTCAGTAGCTTCATTATCACGTATGGCCTTTTGAAACAAGCAGTAGTTCGCAGAATTATTTTCCTGTTAAACGACAAGTGACTGTCGTTTATCACCCTGATTATAATAAACAGAATGAGTTGTTAAAAGAGGACCACAATGATCATTACCTTCTGAATGACCCAACTAAGGATTAAAAGTGACATCGTCAAAAGCCTGACCTATACACGTATCAGCTAAAGCAAAACTGGCTTCATAAACATCATTCTCAAGACCTTTCTTTGCCGTAGCTCTGGAAACTTCACAAGCTTGAAATATATCAGGGAATATTTTTTCAATTGGGTCAACTTTCTGATCCAAATCAGGCTTGTCAGTTACAAGTGGATTAACCACAACATTGTCTCCAGCTAAGTCGTTGCCTAGCAATACATGAATGTCCTCAACGGGTAAAACCGAGACTGTTCCGATTGTAACAGGTCCTGATACTAAGTCTAATGACAAATGTACACAATGGAGAGGAACATTAACAAAGCCACACTCACTGTATGAAAAGTTGCCTTTACAAATATTTAAGTTATACTTAAATACAAGTAAAGATGTAAAATGTATCAGTGTCACCTTTACAATATCTTTACATAACAAAAAGATGAAAGTTCATCTTTAGTCACTGTAAAGACAATAAAAGCAGTTGAGTTGTCTTTACAAAAATAAAAGGCATTGAAAGTCTGACTTTACAGATATTAAATCCAAACTAAACTGCAAGCTTTTTGCCACATGCTTACATACTTTAAATAGTTTATTAACTTTGCTTCATTTAACTTAAGGACAGATGGACTAGTTAGGTCAACCAGAGAGATTTGTTTAATGGGACTGTTCCAGCAAAGATACAAGAAATCCAGATAAAAGAGAAAAATGATAACAATAACAAATGATCAATAGTTTAACAAATTTATTGCAATCATTACATCAAAATGTACAGTTAACATCAGAATCAAACAGTATCTTAATTGATATATTTTTATACATGATAATGGCCAATATTTATAAAAGAACAACAAAGGGGTTAAATAGCTATTAAAGAAAAGCAATCATTTGGGAAATACATTTCATTAATAACTCTATTGCCAAAAATATCTAACAACTAGTCAATGACACATTAATCAGTTCCATCTCTTGAAATCAATGAATTATTCTTTGTAAATTCTGAATGAATCGTTTGCTTGGTGAAAACTTTACTCAGAGAATATTTCTGTGATTCTTGGATTTTATATTCCATCATAAGAAATGCCTTATAACAATTATGGAATACAAATTTATATGAACTTGATTGTAAGTTATAAAATTCAAACTATAGGCTATAAACATGTTTAAATATAGAGTAACATGATGCAGAAGCCGAGGTACTTGTATATCTAATAATCTCCTATATAGCCCCATTGTTTAAATATCAATAATGGTCCTTTACTACTTCCTCATTCAGGTAAGTTATACATATGCAGTTTCATTACATTTTGTGTGTTATCATGGGCATAGTTTCCCACACGTTTTTCATTACCAGCTTCATTTAAGTTACATATGTGTGTACCAGTGCAATTAGTGAAGAGAATCAGTCTGAATTTTATAGCTGATAGTCAATTTCACATAAACAATAATCGATTAAATTCAGTTGCTGAGAGCAAATTTTCATTTTTGTTTATTATACAGCTATATTTTTGCTCTCTAGGACAAAATGTAAATAAATGAAATGAATGATCTTGTTTTTCGATAAGCATACAATTAACCAAATAAAATGTTACTTTTTTAAAAATTGTTTTATGTTATTTGTGTTTCACAACTTTGTTAACTGAAGACAAATGCCTATGGTTGATCGACTTTATGAAACTGATATACATGTACTGTTGCAAGCCCATAATTAAACACATTCATTAGTATGTGGTTTGTCTATTGCTGAAAGTATGAAGAACATGCGTTGCTTGTTTAGTCAGTTTTTACCAATATTTTGATAAAAATATGTAACATTTCAGTTGGAAAAAAAAATATATAAAAAATACTCATATATCTTAATTCAACAACCACAAAATCAAAAATGCATAATTCTGATGACTGATATATTTCAAACACAACACTGACAAAAAATATAAACTACTGTGACACACACAAAAACATTCTTTTATTTACTGTTACACAATATACATCCACAAACTAAACACATGATTTCATGAATATAAAATAGAATGATTTAAAATTCTAAATATAGGAATTTCAAGAAAAATGTATATTGTGCAAAAAAACAACCACTCTGAATGTAGTTCTAATAAAGTCAGCTTCCAATATGTATATAATATAATAAAAATGATTATATATATATATATATATATATATATATATATATATATATATATATATATATATATATATATATATTAATATTATACATGCAGAACATTTTTAAGATTTACAGAATTTTATTTTAATTGTATTCATTATATACCAACTTCATGAAACAGTAAGTCATACTCGTGCATGGTTTCACACAAGTTCTGTATACTAGCTTCATGTAATGTATACATGCGCATGGTTTCACAAATATTGTGTGGGTGCAATTTAAGAAGAACTTGCTTGTAATAATTAACATTTAAAGTAACTCTTCAATGGCTTCAGTTATTTAAAAGCCATATATATAAATGTATTTCCATCAAGAGGGGACATCAAAAGCACAAATTACCTTTAAGAAGCCAACACTAAACATGTTATCTACATCAGCAAATTTACAGCTGAATAATACTTCATTTACTTAATCAGGATCTGAATATTAAAGTCATTGCTATCAACTCATTTTTTTATTATGAACAATGGTCGGCCCATCGCTATGTGAATTATAAGCAATAAATGTGCACCGCTTCACAGAAGTTTTGTGTACCAACTTAATGCAAGTTATAAACATGTATGGTTTCACACAAGTTCTGTGTGTGTACCAGCTTCATGCAAGTCATACATGTGCATGGTTTCACACATGCTTTGTGTGTTCCACATTCATGTAAGTCATACACATGCATAGTTTCACACAAGTTCTGTGTGTACCAGCTTCATGTAAGTTATACATGTGCATGGTTTCACACAACTTCTGTGTGTACTAGCTTTGTGTAATGTATACATGCGCATGGTTTCACAAACATTGTGTGGTTGAATTTTAAAGAGAATTTGCTTGTAACAATTAACATTTAAATTAACTGTTCTTAGGCTTTAGTTATTTAAAAACTAGACATACAGAAATGTATTTCCGTCAAAAACACAATTTGCCTTTAAGAAGCCAACAATAAACATTTTATCTTCATCAGCTGAATAATACTTCATCAGGACCTGAATATTAAAGTCGTACATGTTTAGTCATATACATCACAATGTTTTAATTTATGACACTTGTAAACACTTAGAAACATATTACAAGTCCATTAAAAATATAAATGGTAATAAAGTCCTATTAATTTGCTTACCTAAAAATCCCTTTATCTTACACAAGATATCTATCACGAGGGCAGACAATTATGACTTTCTTGCTTTTGATTGTTTTGTATGCATAAACAAACTTTGACTTAATTCTTTGCACAGGTATAAATGCTGCTGGTCCCTCTCTATCAAATGAATCACTTCTCCAAACTTCAACTGGTTTTCCATACATATTTTTAAGTGACTCCTCTAATTCTGTAAACCAATTAACTTTTGCTATTAAATGCAAACAGCATTTCCCATCCAAAACCAGATTGTGTAACAAAAGTTTTTCAATCTGACCTGGCCGTGGGGTCAAATCAACCGCATTACAACCAGCAATCTTACCATCTCCATCAGACCAATGAGCCAGTATCATTGATGATCTGTAACTCCTTCCATGTTTAGTACCCAATATACTACCATATATCGATACCTGTCTTACAGATCTGTATGAACTGCACACAGACTCTGCAGAAATCACACCGTTTGGATACAGTGCACCATACATTAGTAATAGATACTTAACTTCCACCTCAGTCAAAGCCATACTCTTACCAGAGGGATACACAATTCCATCATTTAATCTCCAATCTGCATTCTGAAAATATATGTTCCTTGATGACATTTTTATATATTCAAAATCTGGTTTTCGACCCATTTCACTTAGGGTTCCACGATCTGGTGACTCATCTAAAACAAACAGTTTATTAAATTCTGATCCAAAGTCACTCAATATGTTTAAATTGCAAACAATATCCAGTGAGTGCAAGTTTTTGATGAATTTTCTCATTAACTGAATTTCAATATTTCTTCTGTTTGTGGGCATTGAGCCCAATATACCATTTTCTCTCTCAAAACTGAACAACCAAAAAGAATATATGGGTCCAAAATCATTAATACACTGATCCAAGTGCACATGCATATGCATGTTAGGTGTTACTCGGTCTTCCCCGTGTAGCTTTTCAAATCTCTCACAAAACGACAACAACAGTCTCTGGGAAAGCTGGACATTTGACTTTTTCATTGTTCGCGTGCATAAATTCTTGCATGCAAGAACAAATGCTCGCCAGCATTCTAAATCCTTTGAGTTCATCACATCTTTTAGAGCAAAAACTGAGAAAAGTATGGTCCAGTTTTTCCACTGGTCTGCTGTAAAACTACCAAAACTTGATGAAAATTTTAGTGGTAGTTTTCCAACATCAGAGGGGCATTGTATTAGCTCTATTTTCTCCTGTATCATCCCTAAATGTTCATCACGCAGTATTTTTGTTGCATTCCAAATTTTTAACATGTGTTTTGCACTTCCTAGAAAAAGGTTATGCATAGGGTCAAGAATGGTCATTCTAACTGGATCAAAATAGTGCAATTCAAGGAGAAAAGAGTAACGTATGCCATATTTTCTTTCTAACTCTTCTCTGGAACCTTTGGTCTTTGCTTTCATGACCTTTTGAACTAATTTCCGATGTGACGAGTTATTTCTCAAGTTCCACTCCGATAAATTAAAACCACCATAATTCTTCTCTCCAATCCCACCTATAAATGCTCTAGTACATTTGTTACACCCCATTGTAGCAGAATGGCCTAAAAAGCCACATAATTTTCTACTTGCTGGAATATCACAACCAACACATAACAATGCTAACCTGACAAGAACTGGCACATCTGGAGATTGGTAACTTTTCAAATAAAAACCATTCCAAGCAACTTTTAGCTCCTCTACAAGTGGTTCTATAAAGGTGTTTGTTGGAGGCTCAGTTTTCATGTCTGGTATTAAACCAACTAAAATCATATTTTCCTGCTTAAACCTTTCTTCTCTAGGTAAATTCAATATGCAAAGATATATAGCTCCAACAGAATAGCTTGTATGTTTAAATGGCTGGAACCAGTCAACATTCAACATTAATGCATAACTACGTTCATAAGTAAAAAAATTCCATGCATCACTAGAAAAGTCATGCCAAACTTTTCCATCATACACATCCATCAAAACATCATTAGGTACCTTTCTCTGCCTCCATAATTCACAGCTTTTTTCAAAACCTGGTCTTTTTACCAAACCCGAGATGCTATCTTCTAATTTCCTATAACAATATGTTTTAAAAGGAGTTAATTGATCCCCATTTTGAGAGTGTACAATTTTTAACAATGTTTCTCCACAAGCTCTTCGTAAATGTGGACTAGGATGACATGGATAAGCTACATTTCTACAAATGTGTGAAACTTTACGACCTTCAATAACACCAAAACAGTCCTCATAGTCATACAGTGTAAAACATTTTGTGCAAACAACATATTTCTTAAAATTGTCTCTACTAAAAGACACGAATTTATTCATTTGATAAATGGTTACTGGAAAGTCCTGATACAAAGCTTTCATGAAAACTGATGAATCTGAGCACAAGTACAACACAGATTTTATTAGAATCAAAATATAAGAAAAGGCTCTATCAGGTATAAAAAAACAGGATTGCCATTTTAAAAGTGCTTTTAGAATCCACCAAATATAATCATTTCCAGATGATTTTTCAGTAACAATTTCGGTATCACTGTCAGACATAGCATCTTCAAAAGCTGCTTCATACATGCTATCGTCACTTTCACTGTCTGACGAACTGATACCTTGACTCTGAACTGATTCAAAATACATCAATCTGTCCTCCTCTGTGATATTCTTTGGTAATGGCATCGCTGATGTCTGCCAAGGTAAATCTGGCCTCTCAAAATACTGACTACTATTGTCCTCAACTGATCCTTGCTCCTCTTCCTCACCTGAATCACACTGAACATCTTTGCAATTATGACGTCTGAAGTGTCGATCAGAAAACTCATCACAACAGCGTTGACAGTGTCTCCTTTTTCTCTTTTTTCCATCACTTCCTTAAACTATAATGGACTGAAATATAGAGAAAACCCATTTATAATACTTGAAAGGAAATGGGCATATAAAGACTTTTTCCCTAGTTATAACAATTTTTAAAAAATACTATAAAGTGTCACAATCAATAAAGACTGCATCTTTTACTCAAAAGATCATATTGGGTCTGAAAGCTATGATTGATATCACCCTAGTGGCTAACTGTAACATTGGCCAAGTTTTTGTGGTTAGTATAACCACGCATCAACAATGGTATTTTTAAAATGTCTCTGTACTTCTCTGAAACAACAAGATTACCACTTGCATGAACTAAAATGAAGATTTGTGCTTCAAATGCATGTTTATGTATTAATGTTTCAACCGAAAGTGGATGCAACTTTTGCTAGGGGCTTAAGCAACCAAATCTGACATGGTATCTTCTATTAGAGAAAAGCAACCAGAAGAATGTCAATGCCCCCCCCCCCCCCATGGAACCCACGTTTAAACAATTGATTTAATGTCTTTCAAGATATAATGGAGTGTTGATTTCAATCATAGAGTATTATATTCTGTGCATTTATCAATGTTCTCACAGTTATGTCAGAACAAATTTCACTGGCAGCTATAGCTTTGTTAAAATGGATGCCACCTTATGTTAATATTATCATAAAGTTTTAGTAACATATATTCGTTACTGAAACTTTACGATAATATTAACGTAAAGTGGCATCCATTTTAACCCAAAAATTTACATCAAATCTGAAGCTTCAAATCTGGGTTTCTAACACAGGCATACAAGCATACAATACTGAGAATAAGCTATAATGTCCTGACAATGTAGTTAGGTCATATGAATATCTATAAATAAATGCCAACCAAATTGATGTATGTTGAAAAGGTCTCACAAAATCGTATGCGTAAATGCCAACCCCTGACGAGGAAAAGGTGTAATCCAAGTGGTCAAAATGCACAATCCAGGCAGAAAAAGAGTAATCCAAATATAACATGCTAAAATATTTTTAAAAAAATATATTTGCCCCTCTCATCCTTTAATGTTTGAAGTTCTCATATGTAGCACTATTAGCTTTACACACACATCGACTAGAATCCATCATAAGACTTTTAGCACCAAATATTAACATTCTTTCCACAGTTTGAAAGAGATGTCATGTGATGCTGAATTTGTGTCATCATATTTAGAGAACTGTTTTGTTGTTGTTGTTGTTGTTGTTGTTGTTTTTGCCCTTTTCAAATCCATCTGAACGTTTTTAAGGAGATATTTTTGCTCTCATATAATATATATATATATATAATGATATATATGTATCGACTAAGATAAAATATAAAATATTAGTGCCTAATACCTTTAGAATGGTTCTGCAATAAATATTAATTAGAACAAAGAACATGTGCATAAGAGATCCGGCAAGATGGCCGCCAGTGAAAGTAGCTAAGAAAATCTTTCCCAAAAATGTTGGTGATATTTACAGTTTGCAGTGTGATGTAGAGATTCATCTTTAGTCGAGCATCTATGTGAAGTTTTTTATCTTCAATCTATAGTTCCATTTCATCTGTGGATTATGTGTTTTTTGCAGAATTTGTAGTTTTGTGAAAGTTTTTTTTTTGTTTTGTTTTAAATGGGTCTCTTATCTATGTTTTGTGTAACCTGGTGTTGATTTACACCTTTTGAGAAGACCCTCAAAAACATTAATCTGCACAATTTACAATACTTGCTCACAATTTCATTGAGGCAGTTTAGAATACAATAAGTGAGCTGAACTCTCTTAACTGACAAAATGAGCAATTCAAAGAAAACTGTTCAGTCTACCTTGAATAGTAGTTTTCAGAGTGCTAAGAAGGAATCCAGTAAACCACAAACAAGGTCAACTACAAGCTCTCAGTCAGGGGATTCGACTGTTACTAATGAAAAGGTGAGTTGTGTTGAATTAATCCAGAGGGATCTACTCGAAATAAAAACTAGTATTAATTTATTAGTGACCAGAGAGGAATTAGGTGGATTAGTGTCCGACATAGTATCCAAGCTGTTTGAGAAACTGAAAATCGAACTGATGAAGGAAGTGGACAAACAAATTGTTAACAAAACAAAAGAGTTAGAGGAAAAAATAGAATCAATGAACTTCGAAAATAATCAGTTAAGAGAAGAATTAGTTGATTCTAAGAAAGAATGTGAAAAACTAAAAGAAGAAATGAAAAGTAATACAGATTGTTCCGAAAGAAGCCATGAAGATTGCAAACCCCAATGAGCAATACTCAAGGAAAAATAACATAAAAATTTTCAACTTGCCTGAATCACAAAATGAAAATGTCAGAGCAAAGTTTGCAGAGATGGTGAAGAATGTAACAGGTCATGAGGTAGATGAGAGAGATATTCTCGCAATACATCGGATCCCTGGGAAGAATGGTGTCCCTAAACCATTAATTGTGAAATTTTGGAATGCAGAATCCAAAGTTAACATCGCCAAGAGGAAAAGGGATTTCAAGAACAAATGTAATGTAAGAATAGTAGAAGATGTTAATAGACAAAATATGGGTCTCATAAATAGATTAACTTCCCATCCAAAAATTGAATCTGCCTGGTACTTTAATTGCGGTGTGTATGCAAAAACAAAAGAGGGAAAAAGGTACAAATTTGACCTTTTTGACGACATTAGTGAAACACTAAATCGCAATTTATAAACAAAATGATTTTTCTCCATATTGATTTTGGATACATTTGGAGGTATAGAACTTTGTTCCAAAATTGGATATGCACAGTTTTAATTTTAATTATATATATTTAAATTAGAAAAGTGATTTTCGGAAAAGGACAAAACCTGTAAAAGGTAAGAATGTTCTTATAATCTTGTATCTAAAATTTTGAAATATGCACATTGTATTTCAATCTTGAATCGATGGACAAAAAGTATTATTTCTCAATCATACTGTATTGATATTTATATTTACTAATTATACCAACACTCCAGCGTAGAACAGAGTTCATGTATCACTATATTGGGAAACATTATATATGTACCCAATGGTGCATGACACTGTACTACACTTATCGATTTTTTAAGCATTATGTGGTTATGTGTGTGAGAGTGTGTCCCAAGGTGTATGTGAGCATTTTTCATGATAATGGTTTTGTGATGCATGTCTATATAAGCCCTGTGAAAGTTTTACTTAAAACAAGATTTAACAATGGATAATCAAATTAAAATTTTGTCAATGAACGTTAGGGGTCTACATAGTTCTGATCTCAAAAGAAGAGATATTTTCTGCTGGGTCAAACAAACAAAAGCATCTATTATATGTTTACAAGAGACACATAGTACAGTTGAGACTGAGAAGTATTGGGAGGCTGAATGGGGATATAAGTGTGTTTTTAGCCATAAATCTAGCAGTAGTGCTGGTGTTGCTATCCTGTTTAGAAATAATTTTGAATTTCTTATTCTTAGAAACAGATGTGATTGTCAGGGCAGATACATTCTCTTAGATTTTTTAGTTAATGGACAGAGATTCACACTAGTGAATCTATATGGTCATAATGATGATAATGCTGAGTTTTTTAAAACTTTGAAAGAGGATATTATAAATTTTGAAAATTCCTCTGTTATTATTTGTGGTGACTGGAATGTTGTTCAGGACATGGAGCTTGACTCTTATAATATCTTGCATGATAAACACTCCATGGCCCGAGCAGCAGTCCAGGACATCAAGAATCAACTAGATTTACTGGATCCTTGGAGAACAGTCAATCCTGACAGTAGAGTATTTACTTGGCATCAGGCAAGCCCTGTGAAACAGAGTAGACTGGACTATTTTTTAATCTCTGAGGACATGTTTTCAAATTGTATAGACGCCTCTATTATTCCTGGCTATAAAACAGATCATTCAGCAATAACACTCAAATTGTCTATATCTGCAGCACCGAGAGGTCCTGGATACTGGAAATTCAATTCAAAGCTATTAAAGCAAAATGAATATATTAAATTGGTAAAAAAATGTATAACTAGCACAGTAGAAGAATATTATTGTGAAGGTGATAAGAAAAACCCACTTCAGGTGAAACTAACATGTAATGATCAATTGTTTTTTGAAATCCTTAAAATGATAATAAGATCAGAATCTATTATGTATTCACAAGCTAAAGCAAAACAGGAAAAACAAAATCTCAGGAAAATGGAAGCTGAAATAAATACCTTACATGCTTTAGTGAATCAAAATAATAACCCCACTACGATGAAAGAATTGAACAAAAAACAAGCGGAGTTAGAAGAAATGAGGAAAAAAGAGGTGGAAGGTATAATGTTAAGATCTAAGGCACGATGGTATGAATCTGGTGAAAAAAATTCTAAATATTTTCTTAATCTCGAAAAGAGAAATTACACAAACAAAACAATAAAAGAGTTAACTAAGGAAGATGGAACAAGGGTAACAGATTCAAAAGAAATATTAAATCAACAGAAAGACTTTTATGAAAAATTATACCAAAGTAAAAACAAATGTAACTTTCAAACGCTTAACCACTTTTTTAACCATGATAAAAAACTCTCAGATTTTGAAAGAAGTTCATGTGAAGGTAAGTTAACGTTTGAGGAATGTGGTTTAGCACTAAAAAATATGAAAAATGAAACTAGCCCTGGTTCTGATGGATTTACGGTAGAATTTTACAAATTCTTTTGGAAGGACCTAGGCGGTTTTCTCTTTAGGTCTCTAAATACTGGATATGATATGAATCATTTTTCAGAATTTCAGTCTCAGGGGATCATAACGTGCATTCCAAAAGAAGATAAAGACAGGAAATTTATAAAAAATTGGAGACCAATCTCTCTACTTAATGTGGATTACAAGATTGCTTCAGCGTCAATTGCTAATAGGGTCAAAAAAGTACTCCCGTTTATCATCAGTGACACCCAAAAGGGTTTTATGAAAGGGAGATTCATTGGTGAAAATACAAGATTGTTGTATGACCTGATGCAATACCTTGAGGAAAAAAATGAATTTGGTCTTCTCCTATTGATAGACTTTGAAAAAGCGTTTGACTCAGTTGAATGGGACTTTCTAGAAGCTGCTCTGAAGTCTTTTAACTTTGGAGAATCAATTTGTCACTGGTTCAGGCTATTTTGCAATAAATCAAAAAGTTGTGTTATTAATAATGGACATTTATCCCCATTCTTTAATTTGGAGAGAGGTTGTCGCCAGGAAGACCCCTTATCACCCTATTTTTTCATAATAGGAATTGAACTTCTTGCAACAGAACTAAAGAAAAACACAGATGTTACAGGCATTTTTTATAATGAAATGGAGTTTAAAATAGGGCAGTACGCTGATGATGCTTTTCTATTATTAGATGGTTCTCAGTTGTCCTTGAGGACAACCATGCAGATTTTAAATGATTTTGCTTTGGTGTCAGGTCTGCACTGCAATGTTTTGAAATCGAAAGCAATTTGGATTGGAAACAAAAAATATTCTAATGAAAAAATATGTCCAGAAATTGATATTAACTGGTCAATGTCTAATTTTAGATTGCTGGGAGTATATTTCTCTTTGAACTTGGAGGATATGGTAGAGCTTAATTATTCGATGAAGTTAAAGGAGGTTAAGAAACTGCTTGGCTGGTGGAGTAGAAGAAATTTATCCATTATTGGAAAAATTACTTTGATAAAGTCCTTGCTTTTGCCTAAATTCATTCATCTTTTTGCAGCTTTGCCAAATCCTCCACCCCATATAGAAAAGGAACTGAATACATTATTTTTCCAGTTTATTTGGGGCAGTAAAACTGAGAGAGTTAAACGAGACACACTTATTGCTTCTTTTGAGGAAGGGGGGTTAAATATGATTCACTTGCACTCATTTGTGTGTTATATAAAACTTACCTGGATTAGGCGCCTCTTAATAAACGAAAATGGCTTATGGCAAAAACTGGTTTCTGAACAAATATTTGGAAAATTTGGAGGTATGCTGTTACTTTCATTAGGAAAAACTAAACTAAAAGTAATCTCTAAATTAATTAAAAATATTTTTGGCGTGATGTTATTTATGCCTTATCTCAATGGAAAAATGAACCATCTACTGTCAATGAATACTTGTCTCAAGATATTCTTAATTTAGTGACTGTAGATAATTTTAAATCATACACAAGGTGGAGAACAAATGGTATTATAATTATTAAACATCTTTTTGATGCACAAGGGTCTCTATTAAGTTTTGATGAAATAAAACAAAAAACAAAAACAAATAATTTCATACAGTACTTTGCTCTTATTTCAAAGATCTCTGTGATGTGGAAAAAGAAAATTAAAACTTTCTATGAAAGTGGAAATAGTTTTCTTGTAGCTTTGGACAAAACATCTCTCCTTAGGGTAAGAGCAAAGAATAAATTTATCTATAAAGACCTGATAAGAACCAAAATAATAAAGCCAAATGGTAAACAGGAAACTTGGTCCAGACAGCTAGAGTGTGCGATTGGTACAAATGAATGGACCAACTCTTTTGTTTCGGCTAGATTTTGTACAAAAGACACAAAACTGATTAGCTTTAACTTTAGATTTCTCCACAGAAATATTACCACAAACCAGTTTCTAAAAAAGATTAATTCAAGTGATAATGATAAATGTACCTTTTGTAATGAGGGAATAGAATAAATTGAGCACTTATTTTATGACTGTTTAATTACTGAAAACTTTTGGAAACTGTTGGTAGAATGGATACAAACTTATGACCCAAATTTTCGAATTACACGAAAAGATGTCTTTATAGGAAATAACAACTTTGACGATCTTATTAACTTCCTAATTTTGCTTGCAAAATATGTTATATACAGATCACGTTGTGCATCAAAAAGCCCAAATCTTGCCTATTATAAAAATTGTGTTTTATCATATAAAACGCTGGAAAAATATGTCGCCAAAGTGAATAACAGCAGTGACGAGTTTAAAAGAAAGTGGACCCTATTATCAACTTTTGGTACATGAATTATTATTATTATTATTACTATTTTTACTTTTAAAATTTACATATTTATTATTATTATTATTATTATTATTATTATTATTATTATTATTATTTTTAAATGCAATTTCATGCATCTTGGGGTTTGTATGCGAGTATGACTTTGTGTACAATAATTGTGATTGTAAGTAAGTGTCTGTGTGTGTATGTGTGTGTGTGTTGTGTAGGGAACACATGTAGAGATCAGGACACAAAAGAATTTAAGATCATGCCCCATACGCCAGGTCAGGTGGTGATGTAGGGGAATATGTAAAATCCTGATACCTTGTGTTCAATAAAAAAAAAAAAAAAAAAAAAAAAAAAAAAAAAAAGAACATGTGCATAAAGATTAAATTTAGAAAACCAGTCTGCTCTCTCCTCACTAAGCCATACAGATGTTGTTAATAAAATTTTAGGTCGAAAGTTTGAAAACATAACGCTTGACCACCCACACACCCCAGATCTAGAATTATAAAGAATGATCAATATTTAATCCACGCAAAAACGATCAAGGATTAACAATATTAACATGTTTGATAAAATAGATACTACACCGTCGTCGAATGTCTGGCTGCAGCAAATAAATAAAATGCGCAACTTAAAAAAGTTAGTCTAGTATCCGCTAAAATTCAAATGCTGACTGCAGTCAAGCAGGTTACGTATTAGACCTATTATATTATTATCGAGGTTTCACACACACACCTGTTCCTATGCGTACGTACATTATCTGTATACACACACGCACACGCACACACCCTTACGCATCTGCGTTAACCCCCTCCCCTTCCTTGTGTACGTACTAAATGGCCAGGATACCTGGCAAATAATGAGAAATATATTTAAAACAAATGTAAATATCACTTTTACATCCATGAAACATATATTTAAAATGGTCCGAATCAGCTTGGAATTCGGTGTAAATAATTCCGTAATTTGGGCCTAGGCTAATCAACCAACATTTTCCGAGTCTCACTCCCACCCCTTGAAACTGAGAATATTATATTTGTATAAGGCTACTTACCTGGCTTCGTTGCATGCAGCATCAGAATGTTGAACTATGTTCTGTTGTTTTTTTCTTTCTTTTTGGCAACAAGGTTGTAAACAAACATTAATCGTGATGCGAAGCGTATGTTATCACTGACTCGAGCGGAATCCAGCAAGGCGATAACTGATTCATGCGCAGCTCAGCATCCGCAGCACGTGAATGTAATCCAGCCAATCAATCCTCATCGTGTAATTAGTACGGTGTTTTGGCGCAGATTTCAACGGCCATTTCAAACAGCCTCGCCATTAAAAAAAAAGAATGTCTGATGATCTGAGTGATGACGATTTGCACCTTTACATGAGCCAGTCTCTTCAATCGGACGTTGAATTTAAATACAAAAGACCAGAAGCTGAAACTGCAAGGGCAACGAGTTATTTCCGAGCAAGACTCTTGTCAACTGATTCGTCGGAGTCTGATGTCGATTTGGATGAGGTAGGATAGTATATTTTGTTAAATTGCCCACTGAAGACCCTCTTTCTTTTCCCCAACTATCATTGACATTCCATTCTGTATTTAGTTTTCATTTTTAGCATTTTCATATGTGATTTTCACATTTTAATGTCTTCACCATATCAGATTGTTCAATAACGATTTTCACCGTAAGGAAAAAGTAAAAATGTTTTTCCACTTGGACAGCAAACTGACTTTCAATAACAAGGTGCCCTTTTGTAGTTGACAAGAGAGCCAATGCCATGTACTTTTAATTTTTAAAAAAAAGTAATAAATTAAATTAGCTGGTGGCCTGTTGATAATGAGAATGCTGTGTATACATGTATTCTTTTTGTATGTTATGATTTAATGTCTGTTTAATTGTTTTCTATAAATATGAATCATGTGTATGGAAATGTCTGTGTGTGATATAATGTATTTCTTCTTCTTTCTAAAGCAACCCTAGGCCTGTTACTGTCTCTGTGCTTTATTTCTTGCTGGAGCAATAGTTCCTCTCAGCTAATGTTATTGGTTGTAAAATTTAATGCTACCAGTAAAAATAAATTTCTGTCTTACGTCAGATTTAATAAAGGTGTCAGTTGTAGAGTAACTTTAACATCTTATTTTTCCCATCGACTCATGATCTTTTCAGACAAACTCTAGTCACAATCAGTCGCTGAAGCTTAGTACATCATTGACTGCACCAAGGATATCTGCATGTAGCACCCCTGTACATGTACATGCCAAAGGTAACAGAGCATTGAGAAATTTAATTAAATTTAATGATCAGTCATAATTTTGATTTACTAGTTAACCCATACAATATTTAAAAATTCCACAATTTTGGTCCAAATCAGTTTATCTTTCTTTTTCCCCCCAGATTTTTGTTAGATGATAAACCCATTCCCTAAGAAAAGGAATTTTGAAACAAAATCACTTGCTAATATTAAAGTGAATAATTATTTCTGAACTAAGATTTAAAGTTTGCTTTTTTAAGTTTGTTTCAGATATCTAAAAAGTCACTAGCAAAGCTCTTTTTAAGAAATGAAGACATTACAATAGTTGTTTTTTTACTGTTGTCCCAATTTGTTGAGGTAAGTGTGGGGACATTAATAGTAAACATGATAAAATGATATATTTAAAATCCTCTATATGACTGTCTTTCCATACAACAATTGATGTACACCACTTCCTCGCAAATATGTGTCCCTCTAACAATGTCCCTTAATGCCTTATATAAGGCCAGTATGACAATCAATTCCATTGTTTTAATTTATTGATCCTGTGGACAATGATGTAGTGAGAAAGGGCTGGATATATAGGAATATGTAGATGTCTCATTATGCCCCATATTCTTTTGCATGTTGTTTTTTGATGCATTTGTTTTAAGGAAGCTGCTATGTATTTCTCTTATTTCTTCTGTTTTCAAGATAAAAGTGAGAAGGGACTTTTGAAGGAGATTCTTCAAAACCAGAAGGAAATTCTAAGGGCCATCAAAAAGAATGAGAGAGAAAATAGAAGTCTGAAGACTAAATTAGAAGAGAGAGATGCAAACTTGAAGGAGCCAATTAAAGTCCCATTACAGATCAGGGTGTGTATACTACTATGGGTGACATAATTCATCGATATATCCATGCATTGATACCTTTGCCATATCTATACAAGAGGTGAAGCATCGATACAACACAATATCTAACTTTGATTTTAAAGTTATTTTAATCTTCAGCAGCAGTCATGAATGATTATTAGTCATTTGTCTTATTGTTTAAATTGATAACCTATATGTATCATATTGTTAATCGTATCGATACATAGCACAGGTGTACTGTTTCAACCCTATATACTACACAGTCAGTGCAGAATATGACTAGCTTCTGTCACCCACATTCAAGCGAGTTGGGATGAAACATATCAAGTAAAAATGAACAATTCTGTACAGCATCAGATCTAGATAGGACAGCCTGAATATTTGACATATTATATTAAAATCTGACATACTTGTATTGTTAATGTAGTAGTAAAATCTGGTCGCAAAGTAATAACTGGGAAAAGGCTAAATTTAAAAGATGCTGGTTATCTCAGGTTGAACATGCTATAAATAGTAGCTTGGAATTTGTAATAGCAAGCCATAGGAGTTCCTTATACTGTATCTCAATTTTGAATTCTTTTTTAGAATGCAGTCCACGAGGCATATGCCAGTGGACTTGACAGGGGTTTGGCATGGCAGTTTGACAAAAAGAGGTAAATATGCTTGAGGCAAATTATTCAAACATGATTAGGATATAGCATTGCATTTAGAATGTCCACTAATTTCCATTCCATTTCAGAAATTTACATGTAGCTGTTGTACCAGTTTCCTTCCATTGTATTGCAGGACCTGTGCTACTTTGTTAATTTCATTAGTTTTTATAAGAAAAATATCTGTAACATATTTTTTTATATACATGTACTGCTACTGCAGACGGACTCGATTTTAAGCTATTGAGTATTATTGCGTAAAAGCTGTTTAACAGAGAAATGTTTGGTTTGCATTTGAAGATGACCTAATTCAATTTTCAGGTCATATAACTAAATAAAATCATTTTTTAAGTACATTGTTTTACTTGAAATTTTCCATAGAAACCTTGTTAGCACAAATGGGCCAAAATTACTGAACGTAGTCAAAGGAAATTCAATATATGTTGTAAATATATGTATTCCATATTTAAACCAAATTAGAGGGCCACATGTGGATGAGTGATCTAAGGTGTTCACCTGTAATGATTACTGGTATCTCACCTTTTTGTGGGTTTGAGTTTTGGGCTCGACCAATGTAGGTGTGTGAGAAAGCTTGACAGTATTTTCTTGTGGGTGAGTGGTTCTTCAGTTTTTTTTTCTTTTCCAGATTATTCCTGCACCAGTTATACTGGCCACCATGTATAGTCTATCATTTGTTTGAAAATACCATTAAACTCATAAACCACATTATACCTGATTACCATACTACATTTTTGTACTTTTATGTCTTGCTCTTTTGACAGGCCACATTGTTGTGTGTGTGCAGAAAGTTCTTGAAATTTCAGAATCCATATATACATTTTCCATATTTGTATACTTTCCAATAAAGACATGACAACTAAACAAGGATAATCATGAACAGCAGGGACATCTATTGTTTATTCATGGATACAATACCATATCGATACACCCCATCCAACAATGATGTGCATTTTTATGTATGAATGGGTAATACAATTAGACTACAAATGTTGGAAAAGAATGACCTTTTTTTTTTCTTCTTCAGATTTAGTGATCAGTCCAATGAGAAGCTGACTGACTTTATGAAAAATTATGTACAAGGAATTTATCCCACTGTAGATTGCGTGGTTCTAAAAGGTATGAAATTTGCATCTGCCTCAGATTTAATTTCAGCTTGTAAGTCAACTTAAAAGTGCTTTTCATTGAAAAATTAAAACTGTCATTAAGTTTGCATTAAAAGTAAACAGATTGCAATAACAAAAAATGTAAAATAAAATGTTGCTATCATGGGAATCAAATCCCAATGTTCCGTGTGGCATGCATCTGCCTTACTGTTTGGGGCCAATGACACTGTTAAACATATACAAATTTTAAACTATTCATAATTTTTATACAGTGTACCTAGACATTGAGAATACTCCCCTATAATGTATCTTTTATTTTTCACACAGCTGCTATGACAAGATATTACACCACCCAAAAGGAGACTGAAACAAGAAAGACAAAAAACAAATTAGATGAGCACAAAGTACGCCAGATGCGATATGAGAGGAAGAAAGAGGTGATACAGTTGATGAATTAAATTTGCCTGCATTATTAGATTATTACAGTGGGACCCCGCTATAACCCACCCCGTTATAACACAAATTCATATATAACCCGTTCGTGGCATGGCTCCCGAAATTTCGGGTAATTTATTACAGGTATTTTTCTCAAAGACCCAACCCAAAAAAATTTAAGTATGAAAATAAAATACGTCAAGAGTTTAATTATCATTCTCATATTCGTCTAAACAGTGCGAAAAAGAACATGTAGAAAATGTATTATCAAATTTCTTCTAATTTTGTGCCAAAATAAATATCGGAAATACGAACCAATTGCTGGGCCTACTGAGAACTTTGATCTTTGTTTATTGTTGAAAAATTACAGCTCATAAGTGTCAATATTATAATTACTGATTCCTGAGTAATGAAGCCATCGTATCTACTTTGTGTTTGTCTTGAATGCATTCCGAATACAATCGTTGCTCTAATAATCTCCGATATATGTTCTCTTAATTTTATACACAACTAAGCAACAGCCAATGCGGTGGTTGATAAAAGATTCTCACCACCCCCACCCCACCCCCCCAATTAAATCCAAAAATGTGTAGGTATTGTACATGGCTGCTTATAACACGGTTCGGTTCATAACACGGTCGGATTCTATGGCTCCGAACTACCGTGTTATAGCGGGGTCCCACTGTATTATTATTACTATATTAGATACTTTGTGCATGTAACCTTGTACTCTTCATTTCAGCTTATGGACTAATTTATTTTCATGGAGGTGGAGAAACTATGCATTTTGGAGACAAAAAAATACACCCATTAAATAACAGTCTTCTCACAATTTGACTGAAAACTCGTCTGGGTGTAAATGGCTACCATTTGCTACCGATGTGAACTTAACCCTCTGTGTGTGTGTGTATATATATATATATATATATATATATATATATATATATATATATATATATATATATATATATATATATATATGTATGTATGTATATGCAGAGCTTAATTTTAGCATAAATTTCCTGCCAAATCTTTACTAGTCCTGTTCACAAAACAATGTCACACAGCATTCATATACATTTACAAATTCAATTTTAAAGTTCAATATCCAATTATTTGTTCATTCTTGTAATGGAAAATAATTTAAAAAAACTATTCTTATCATCATAAAAAGTAGTTGTATGGAAAGTACGTCAATAATGTCATCGTAATAAATTGATCTAATTCTTATAATTATTTCAATGGAAATATGTAGTTTCCTGTGTGTGACTGTTGGAGCATTTGGGTAGCAAGAAATAAAAAAAATAACCTTATGAACTAATTTTTAAAAATACTTTTCGCCGTGTTCTTTTGTGTGGTATACCGCTTTGTAGTTTGTTACTGTGGTCGAGGGTATAAAGTGTCAAATCACATCATTTTTTTTCTTCATTTAATTCGTTATCAGATTAATTAGGATCAATTATCAAACTTCTGTTGTTAATTATGGGAACATAATTTGCACTGTTAAGTGAAATGCAATGAATCAAATGGATTCTTGTTATAGAAATGCACCTTTCTGAGGCAGAAATTGGCTTCATCTTCTTATGCTAATATTTTATGACTGTATACAATGGCCACTGCTTTGATTCTACAGAACATCTGCTAAGTGAATTCTTTATTAGGGAATGGCATAAACAATTGCTGACTATTGATAACCAAAACTTACTAACCCATCGGACTTATAACAGTATGAAAGTTACTAGTCCAACGGAAAATCTGCTAGCCTCAGGCAAACGGACTACTGCTATTTCGAGCCCTGATATATGTAGACAGTTCTCCAAATAAAACAACTCAGTGTAACACATTCCATTTTGCAATGCGGGTATGACCAGACTGGACTATTGTAACTCAATTCTGTCTGGTTCATCACAATATCTACTCCAGAAACTTAAAAAAGTTCAAAACACCACTGCTCGGATGGATCATACTTTGAGTACCATGATCAAAGCACATCTCTCCGCTGCTCTGTACTCTATATTGGCTTTGCATTCAATCCCGAATCAAACACAGAATTCATTCTTTGTGCTATGTTTCACTGGCGGACTCCAGTCCAACATGCCTATCTGACTCGACCATGTGTACACACCAGCAGGATACATATGCTCCACTTATGACAATCGTATACTCATTATTCCCACTTTGAAAATGAAGTCATATGGACAACCGGGGTCCAGCAATGTTTTTTTTTTTATAATTTAATGGTGTTTGTTTTTTGTAATCATACCATTATATTTTGTTTTTGTTTTTTTATGTTATAGATGTTGTCTAATGTTTTAAAGTACTCATTATAACTATTATTATTATATTTTAGAAGTACTATGTATAATGCACATCATGATGAGGAGCAGCAGAGAGGGTGAACAGACCACGATTTCAAGCAAAAATAATGCTTCCTACGAAACCTTATTTTAACCCAAAAAAAATAAGTCTCCATTTAGCAAACGGAGACTTTACGATTTTTTAATCAGTTTTGGTCGCAACGATGTGGTCATCCACCCTCTCTGCTGCTTAGTGATTTCAGTTCTGGGTTAACAAAAATCATTTATGATTTCAACCAAATATTTGATCGAGTCCGATACGATATCGTGTCCGAGGATCATGTAAATTTATTGTTACAAATCCATGCGGGGTTGACTGAGCATGACTAAAGAAATTTTTAAATTGATTGAAGTCCATATCGGAACACCATGTCTGCCAAATATTTCGTAGCGTATGTGTATCAACGCCGTTAAACACAGCAAGAATATTACAGTTATCTCTGATCACTTTTGGAATCTGAGTGTAGCGTTGAGTGACATATATCACATCAGTGTTTTTGTGACGCCCCCGGGAAAATATTCTAGCTGGGTTTTTTTGATTGTCTAACATCACATCGTCGTATACGACTAAATTGTTAATGCTCCCATCAAGGTCATCCACGGATGGCGCCTCGTCAATATCAGTTATAAAATCAATGGTATTCTCACCTTTAATTTCTGATGCATTCTCGTTAAAATCCTTTAACACTTCATAGCATCGTTGATCATCTACGCTAGGGGCAATTAAATACAACTTATCCCACTTCATCCATCTCATTATTAAATTGAGCAACAATTGCGTTTTACCTGATCCAGATGGCCCGATTATAATTGCACGGATAGAGTTTGGTAGCGCTGCATGATGCTTAACTGGTTCTCTTATTTTAGTCGCTGAAAAATCAATTATATTCATATCTCTATACATAAATTATGGATCTATATTGTGTGAAGTGTAAAACGCGTACTAGCACAAATGATGTGACGACGGTTACAACTAAAAATAACAGATCAGCACTAACTGGTAGATGTGCAACATGTGGTATAAAAAAGTTTAGATTTATTTCTACAAAATCAAAGATTTTACAATCCGGAGATGTTTTAAAAAAAAACGAGGAGGTGATATCGCAGCCAAATTGACAAAGCTCCCTGGAACCCCATGGGCAAAGTACCCCGGAGAAAAGCACCTTCCAGGATATAGCTACTGTGGTCCCGGAACACGATTAGATATCAGACTTGATGATCAAAATCAACCCCGACCCGGTGAAGAACCAATAAACGCCATTGATAAGGCCTGTCACCTTCATGATGTTGCATATAAAAGCAGCAATCTGCAAAACAGGCATCTCGCGGATGTGAAATTAATTCATGCGTTAAATGCTATTCCTGATAAATCTTTTAAAGAAAAGTTGGCTTCGTGGTTGGTAAAATCAGCTATGAAAGGCAAATTGATGATGGGTGCTGGTAATTGAAAATGCTAGCATTTTAATATGGAATCAATTTATTATTCCCCAAGAGGATACTGGAGGGGTAAATCAGCAGTACATAAACTCGCTAGCGCTGCAAAAGTGAAAAAAACCACTGCGGCGGATTGGTTATCCAAACAGGCACTATGGCAAATTTATCTACCACCACCTAAACAAATTCAATTCTCGCATTTTGATGTGACTGCTCCTAATGAAGTTCATCAGGCTGATATATTATTTCTGCCACATGATCGTGGTTACAAATACGCGTTAACCGTAGTTGATATTGCAAGTCGATACAAAGAAGCAGAACCGTTAAAAACAAAATCAGCCACTGAAGTTGCTTCTGCATTTGAAAGGATTTATCGACGAGGTCCTCTGCACTGGCCGAATCTATTGCAGGTTGATCCTGGCAAGGAATTTCAGGGTGCGGTTCTATCTACAATGAAAAATCATAATGTCACCATACGACGAGGGCATACTGCGCTACATCGCGATCAGGCCATTGTCGAACGATTTAATCGGACGATTGCTGAGCGGTTATTTGGATATCAATACGCAAAAGAATTCATTCAAGAAAAGCGATCCCGTGAATGGGTCAAAAGGTTACCAGCTGTGATTACTGCACTGAATAACGAGATTACTAGAACAATCAACATGAAACCTATCAACGCGATTAAAAAGAAGTCAATACCCGTACAACCACAAAAAGATTTCCCTAGAAACGCTAGCGTTTCCCAACCAATTCTTGGTAGTAGTGTCATTGTGAGGTACTTATACGAACCAGGAGAGCTTGAAGGGGGTAGAAAAAGGGCTACTGATCCTATTTGGAGCGTCACTACGCATAAGATATCTAGTATAACACGATCAACTGGTAGACCAGCAATCTATAAACTGGATTCAACTGCCCTTCAGCGGGGTTTTACTAGACAACAACTACAAGTGATTCCCGAGGATACTCAATTGCCACCGCATGGTCTTAATTAGCACCCGATGCCAGAGGCATTGTGCTTGCACCCCGGCGTCTATTGCACTCAAGACAAGTCAACATCACATTATTTCTGACATGACCGAGATTGTTATTTTTTCTGTCAACGGTGAATTGGCGAGGATCCTTATCCGAATACTGCCAACGCATTATACAATTGCAACTCGCGCAGTGATTATTCTGTTGTTTCTTCAAAGTGATTATTAATTTAGCATCAATATCAAATTCTCGTTGTTTTTTTTTTGTCCTGTTGTTTGTAACCGGAGAGTTTTTTATTAATGATGCTAACATCAATATCATTTATTGTTGTGTCATTATCATCACCAATGATTTCATCATCGCCACTGGCTTCGCCAACAACAATTCTTCGAAGCTGATTTATTCTTCGTACTCTGGATACTGCGAGATAGACTAAATTCGACCATTCGATGCGATTATCTACCATCCAAACAATTGTATCCGATATAGTCAATCCCTGTGAAGAGTGTATTGTTGCTGCGTATCCTAGCGTCCATGGGGATTTATTAGCACGCAATGCATCTTCAACGACATTGATATCAACCAGCACAATATCATTTAACACGAGAATCTGCTTTTCACTTCCTGACTTTGTCAGGCTTGGAATATCAACTTCTATATTCTGCTTTCGTGTATCCGAAGGCCTATAACACAACGGTACTCGAAGCGTTGCAAATTTTTCTTTATGCAATTCAAATAACTTCATCTGAAGTGTGTCTCTGACTATTTTTCTGCTTGCTACTATCAAATCATTTGGTCTCCACGTTTCCCAGAAATCATTCATAGGAGTTTCTGAAATTATTTCACGCGCTATTTCGCATTGGATTTTATCCGGTTGTAATCTAAGCAGTGCTTTGAACTCGCGTAATTGTTCATCAAGTGATCTATGGTCGGTATTAATTTCTTCATAATAGTCTACAGAACCCTTTAGCCATTCATGTGGAGATCCACCGACAAATGGTGGTGGTTGGCCGTGATCCCCGCACATGACGACTTTTGTGTTTTTGTTTAACAACCACTCAAGAAATGTTTTTAATACATCTAATGACACTGTGCATATTTCATCCCAAATTATGATTTCAGGAATGAATTTATCACCCATACGCTCAGGAGTCCATTTGTCACCTTTCCATCGAAAAAAACTATGGTAAGTGCAAGCATTTACCCCTCGTTGTATCATCTCTCTGGCGAGTCTGTGAGTCGGTGTTAACACAATCATGTTAGTAGAAATACAAGTATTTCCACCACCACGATATAATTCAATTGCACGAGTTGTCTTTCCTGACCCACCACAACCGTTTAAATAAACTGTCTTGTATCTACATATTGGATCAGATACCGGTGGTGCATTAGAAAATTCTGATTGAATTTCAATACGGTTACAACAAAGATATTTATCATCCATGGCAACGTCTGCGGATTCACAATACTCATGTAGCATCTCCTTTTTAAATCGCCAACGCCCCCACGCTTCCTCCGGATCTGTGAATGCCGCTACAGCTGATTTGTACTTATTGTGTATATACATCGAATCAGTGGCTACTCTAACCGCGGTATTAGGAAATCTATTTATCATCGAAAATAGATTAATGCAAGCATAGGCTAGCATTGAACTTCTCAAATGTGTGTACTGGGAATTATATCCATCACAGTAGGTAACAACCGTACCTAATTTCTCACCATTGGATAGAAAAGCATCCTTACGGGATACAAGTTTTCCCTGTTTTGTTAAATCCGCTACAATAAAATCGTATTCAGCGACATCTATGATCAACCGCGAAGAGTATTTTGCGTTGTCGTATCGTCCACCCTGGGTAAATTTACCGATTATTCTTCTTCCGAGATCTTTTGCTTGTTCTTTTTTAATTTCAAATAACTTCTTAGACCAATTTATGATTTGTTCTTCTGGAAACTGTTTTCGTAGTTCGCTGATTATTCTATCTAGATCGGGTTGTGGTAGCCAAACTTCTTTCTGAGCTTGATAGGATATAATCGCTTCGGAAACAATTAACGATATTAGCATACCACAATCAATCATATATCTCAATAGCACTATTGGCATCCAGGCCTTTTCAGATAAGTGTCTACCGAGCCAAACATAACTACACGGATGTAACCCTGTAGCGAGTTCAAATGATATCACACGAGCGAATCCAGTTAAATCAAAATCAGGTAATGGTCCATTAATCGCAACACGAGTCATTTCATGCGTTGGGTGTCCAAATCGTTTAAAATACTCAGCGCATTCTCCATACCCGAGAAAACTTCCAGGATAACACGCGGCTATATCAATTGAAATCATATTATTACGTGAGTATTTCGTATTCCATAGTCCTCCATGACCAAATTCGACGCAACTCAATTTAATATCCTCGAGAAAATCACTTCGTGTTGGACACCATGAGTTTTTCTCTCTTGCAAAGTGAGCTATCACTGATGGAATAGTAAAACTATCTGTGAGTAGTTTTTCATAAAAATTACTTTGCAATTTCTCCGGTGAAAAATCACTAGCGATTTTTCTCATTCTGTTATAATTCTTCGACCGGTGCCTGTGATCTTATCATAAACTGTTAATTTTGGATAGCGATTGCGATAATCGTTAAGTGCAGCCTCAAACTGAGACATATAATTAAAACGGTTATTTAATTAATTATTAAATTGTCACAATTGATATAATTGTCACAATTGATATAATTGTCACAATTGATAAATTGTCACTGTTGATAAATATCATTGGGAAATTTTTATTTCATCATTGATTGTATCAATGGGGAATTTTTATTTCATTGTTGATAAAATCAATGGGGAATTTTTATTTCATTGTTGATAAATATCATTGATAAAATCATTGATAAATCTTTTTATTGCTGTTGATAAATATCATTGATAAAATCAATGGGGAATTTTTATTTCATTGATACAATTGTAATAATTGTCGCTGTTGATACAATTGATAAAATCATTGATAAAATCATTGATAAATCTTTTTATTGCTGTTGATAAATATCATTGATAAAATCAATGGGGAATTTTTATTTCATTGATACAATTGTAATAATTGTCGCTGTTGATACAATTGATAAATATCATTGATAAAATCATTGATAAAATCATTGATAAAATCAATGGGGAATATTTATTTCATCGTCGTTGTGATACAATTGATAAATCTTTTTATTTCATTGATACAATCATTGGGAAATTTTTATTTCATCGTTGATTATGTCACTGTTGATACAATTAATAAAATTGTCAGAAATTTTTATTTCATTGATACAATCATTGGGAATTTTTATTTCATTGCTGATAAATATCATTGATAAAATCAATGGGAAATTTTTATTTCATCGTCAATATTAATTTTATTAATTATCGCTGTTGATACTATTAATAAATCTTTTCATTGCTGTTGATAAATATCATTGATAAAATCATTGGGATTTTTTATTTCATCGTTGATAAATATCATTGATAAAATCAATGGGAAATTTTTATTTCATCGTCAATATTAATTTTATTAATTATCGCTGTTGATACAATTAATAAATCTTTTCATTGCTGTTGATAAATATCATTGATAAAATCATTGGGAATTTTTATTTCATCGTTGATAAATATCATTGATAAAATCAATGGGAAATTTTTATTTCATCGTCAATATTAATTTTATTAATTATCGCTGTTGATACAATTAATAAAATTAATAAATCTTTTTATTGCTGTTGATAAAATCATTGATAAAATCATTGGGAATTTTTATTTCATTGATACAATTAATAAAATTAATAAATCTTTTTATTGCTGTTGATAAAATCATTGGGAATTTTTATTTCATTGATACAATTAATAAAATTAATAAATCTTTTTATTGCTGTTGATAAAATCATTGATAAAATCAATGGGAAATTTTTATTTCATTGATACAATTAATAAAATTAATAAATCTTTTTATTGCTGTTGATAAATCATTGGGAATTTTTATTTCATTGATACAATTAATAAAATTAATAAATCTTTTTATTGCTGTTGATAAATCATTGGGAATTTTTATTTCATTGATACAATTAATAAAATTAATAAATCTTTTTATTGCTGTTGATAAAAATTTCCCATTGATTTTATCAATGATTTTATCAACAGTAACAATTTTATTAATTTTATTAATTAATTGTATCAACAGCGACAATTATTACAATTATGTCAATGAAATAAAAATTCCCAATGATTTATCAACAGCAATAAAAAGATTTATTAATTTTATTAATTGTATCAACAGCGACAATTGTTACAATTGTGTCAATGAAATAAAAATTCCCCATTGATTTTATCAATGATATTTATCAACAGCAATAAAAAGATTTATTAATTTTATTAATTGTGTCAGTGAAATAAAAATTTCCCATTGATTTTATCAATGATTTTATCAACAGCAATAAAAAGATTTATTAATTTTATTAATTGTATCAATGAAATAAAAATTCCCAATGATTTATCAACAGCAATAAAAAGATTTATTAATTTTATTAATTGTATCAATGAAATAAAAATTCCCAATGATTTATCAACAGCAATAAAAAGATTTATTAATTTTATTAATTGTATCAATGAAATAAAAATTTCCCATTGATTTTATCAATGATTTTATCAACAGCAATAAAAAGATTTATTAATTTTATTAATTGTATCAATGAAATAAAAATTCCCAATGATTTTATCAATGATTTTATCAACAGCAATAAAAAGATTTATTAATTTTATTAATTGTATCAATGAAATAAAAATTCCCAATGATTTTATCAATGATTTTATCAACAGCAATAAAAAGATTTATTAATTTTATTAATTGTATCAACAGCGATAATTAATAAAATTAATATTGACGATGAAATAAAAATTTCCCATTGATTTTATCAATGATATTTATCAACGATGAAATAAAAATTCCCAATGATTTTATCAATGATATTTATCAACAGCAATGAAAAGATTTATTAATTGTATCAACAGCGATAATTAATAAAATTAATATTGACGATGAAATAAAAATTTCCCATTGATTTTATCAATGATATTTATCAACGATGAAATAAAAAATCCCAATGATTTTATCAATGATATTTATCAACAGCAATGAAAAGATTTATTAATAGTATCAACAGCGATAATTAATAAAATTAATATTGACGATGAAATAAAAATTTCCCATTGATTTTATCAATGATATTTATCAGCAATGAAATAAAAATTCCCAATGATTGTATCAATGAAATAAAAATTTCTGACAATTTTATTAATTGTATCAACAGTGACATAATCAACGATGAAATAAAAATTTCCCAATGATTGTATCAATGAAATAAAAAGATTTATCAATTGTATCACAACGACGATGAAATAAATATTCCCCATTGATTTTATCAATGATTTTATCAATGATTTTATCAATGATATTTATCAATTGTATCAACAGCGACAATTATTACAATTGTATCAATGAAATAAAAATTCCCCATTGATTTTATCAATGATATTTATCAACAGCAATAAAAAGATTTATCAATGATTTTATCAATGATTTTATCAATTGTATCAACAGCGACAATTATTACAATTGTATCAATGAAATAAAAATTCCCCATTGATTTTATCAATGATATTTATCAACAGCAATAAAAAGATTTATCAATGATTTTATCAATGATATTTATCAACAATGAAATAAAAATTCCCCATTGATTTTATCAACAATGAAATAAAAATTCCCCATTGATACAATCAATGATGAAATAAAAATTTCCCAATGATATTTATCAACAGTGACAATTTATCAATTGTGACAATTATATCAATTGTGACAATTATATCAATTGTGACAATTTAATAATTAATTAAATAACCGTTTTAATTATATGTCTCAGTTTGAGACTGCACTTAACGATTATCGCAATCGCTATCCAAAATTAACAGTTTATGATAAGATCACAGGCACCGGTCGAAGAATTATAACAGAATGAGAAAAATCGCTAGTGATTTTTCACCGGAGAAATTGCAAAGTAATTTTTATGAAAAACTACTCACAGATAGTTTTACTATTCCATCAGTGATAGCTCACTTTGCAAGAGAGAAAAACTCATGGTGTCCAACACGAAGTGATTTTCTCGAGGATATTAAATTGAGTTGCGTCGAATTTGGTCATGGAGGACTATGGAATACGAAATACTCACGTAATAATATGATTTCAATTGATATAGCCGCGTGTTATCCTGGAAGTTTTCTCGGGTATGGAGAATGCGCTGAGTATTTTAAACGATTTGGACACCCAACGCATGAAATGACTCGTGTTGCGATTAATGGACCATTACCTGATTTTGATTTAACTGGATTCGCTCGTGTGATATCATTTGAACTCGCTACAGGGTTACATCCGTGTAGTTATGTTTGGCTCGGTAGACACTTATCTGAAAAGGCCTGGATGCCAATAGTGCTATTGAGATATATGATTGATTGTGGTATGCTAATATCGTTAATTGTTTCCGAAGCGATTATATCCTATCAAGCTCAGAAAGAAGTTTGGCTACCACAACCCGATCTAGATAGAATAATCAGCGAACTACGAAAACAGTTTCCAGAAGAACAAATCATAAATTGGTCTAAGAAGTTATTTGAAATTAAAAAAGAACAAGCAAAAGATCTCGGAAGAAGAATAATCGGTAAATTTACCCAGGGTGGACGATACGACAACGCAAAATACTCTTCGCGGTTGATCATAGATGTCGCTGAATACGATTTTATTGTAGCGGATTTAACAAAACAGGGAAAACTTGTATCCCGTAAGGATGCTTTTCTATCCAATGGTGAGAAATTAGGTACGGTTGTTACCTACTGTGATGGATATAATTCCCAGTACACACATTTGAGAAGTTCAATGCTAGCCTATGCTTGCATTAATCTATTTTCGATGATAAATAGATTTCCTAATACCGCGGTTAGAGTAGCCACTGATTCGATGTATATACACAATAAGTACAAATCAGCTGTAGCGGCATTCACAGATCCGGAGGAAGCGTGGGGGCGTTGGCGATTTAAAAAGGAGATGCTACATGAGTATTGTGAATCCGCAGACGTTGCCATGGATGATAAATATCTTTGTTGTAACCGTATTGAAATTCAATCAGAATTTTCTAATGCACCACCGGTATCTGATCCAATATGTAGATACAAGACAGTTTATTTAAACGGTTGTGGTGGGTCAGGAAAGACAACTCGTGCAATTGAATTATATCGTGGTGGTGGAAATACTTGTATTTCTACTAACATGATTGTGTTAACACCGACTCACAGACTCGCCAGAGAGATGATACAACGAGGGGTAAATGCTTGCACTTACCATAGTTTTTTTCGATGGAAAGGTGACAAATGGACTCCTGAGCGTATGGGTGATAAATTCATTCCTGAAATCATAATTTGGGATGAAATATGCACAGTGTCATTAGATGTATTAAAAACATTTCTTGAGTGGTTGTTAAACAAAAACACAAAAGTCGTCATGTGCGGGGATCACGGCCAACCACCACCATTTGTCGGTGGATTTCCACATGAATGGCTAAAGGGTTCTGTAGACTATTATGAAGAAATTAATACCGACCATAGATCACTTGATGAACAATTACGCGAGTTCAAAGCACTGCTTAGATTACAACCGGATAAAATCCAATGCGAAATAGCGCGTGAAATAATTTCAGAAACTCCTATGAATGATTTCTGGGAAACGTGGAGACCAAATGATTTGATAGTAGCAAGCAGAAAAATAGTCAGAGACACACTTCAGATGAAGTTATTTGAATTGCATAAAGAAAAATTTGCAACGCTTCCAGTACCGTTGTGTTATAGGCCTTCGGATACACGAAAGCAGAATATAGAAGTTGATATTCCAAGCCTGACAAAGTCAGGAAGTGAAAAGCAGATTCTCGTGTTAAATGATATTGTGCTGGTTGATATCAATGTCGTTGAAGATGCATTGCGTGCTAATAAATCCCCATGGACGCTAGGATACGCAGCAACAATACACTCTTCACAGGGATTGACTATATCGGATACAATTGTTTGGATGGTAGATAATCGCATCGAATGGTCGAATTTAGTCTATCTCGCAGTATCCAGAGTACGAAGAATAAATCAGCTTCGAAGAATTGTTGTTGGCGAAGCCAGTGGCGATGATGAAATCATTGGTGATGATAATGACACAACAATAAATGATATTGATGTTAGCATCATTAATAAAAAACTCTCCGGTTACAAACAACAGGACAAAAAAAAAACAACGAGAATTTGATATTGATGCTAAATTAATAATCACTTTGAAGAAACAACAGAATAATCACTGCGCGAGTTGCAATTGTATAATGCGTTGGCAGTATTCGGATAAGGATCCTCGCCAATTCACCGTTGACAGAAAAAATAACAATCTCGGTCATGTCAGAAATAATGTGATGTTGACTTGTCTTGAGTGCAATAGACGCCGGGGTGCAAGCACAATGCCTCTGGCATCGGGTGCTAATTAAGACCATGCGGTGGCAATTGAGTATCCTCGGGAATCACTTGTAGTTGTTGTCTAGTAAAACCCCGCTGAAGGGCAGTTGAATCCAGTTTATAGATTGCTGGTCTACCAGTTGATCGTGTTATACTAGATATCTTATGCGTAGTGACGCTCCAAATAGGATCAGTAGCCCTTTTTCTACCCCCTTCAAGCTCTCCTGGTTCGTATAAGTACCTCACAATGACACTACTACCAAGAATTGGTTGGGAAACGCTAGCGTTTCTAGGGAAATCTTTTTGTGGTTGTACGGGTATTGACTTCTTTTTAATCGCGTTGATAGGTTTCATGTTGATTGTTCTAGTAATCTCGTTATTCAGTGCAGTAATCACAGCTGGTAACCTTTTGACCCATTCACGGGATCGCTTTTCTTGAATGAATTCTTTTGCGTATTGATATCCAAATAACCGCTCAGCAATCGTCCGATTAAATCGTTCGACAATGGCCTGATCGCGATGTAGCGCAGTATGCCCTCGTCGTATGGTGACATTATGATTTTTCATTGTAGATAGAACCGCACCCTGAAATTCCTTGCCAGGATCAACCTGCAATAGATTCGGCCAGTGCAGAGGACCTCGTCGATAAATCCTTTCAAATGCAGAAGCAACTTCAGTGGCTGATTTTGTTTTTAACGGTTCTGCTTCTTTGTATCGACTTGCAATATCAACTACGGTTAACGCGTATTTGTAACCACGATCATGTGGCAGAAATAATATATCAGCCTGATGAACTTCATTAGGAGCAGTCACATCAAAATGCGAGAATTGAATTTGTTTAGGTGGTGGTAGATAAATTTGCCATAGTGCCTGTTTGGATAACCAATCCGCCGCAGTGGTTTTTTTCACTTTTGCAGCGCTAGCGAGTTTATGTACTGCTGATTTACCCCTCCAGTATCCTCTTGGGGAATAATAAATTGATTCCATATTAAAATGCTAGCATTTTCAATTACCAGCACCCATCATCAATTTGCCTTTCATAGCTGATTTTACCAACCACGAAGCCAACTTTTCTTTAAAAGATTTATCAGGAATAGCATTTAACGCATGAATTAATTTCACATCCGCGAGATGCCTGTTTTGCAGATTGCTGCTTTTATATGCAACATCATGAAGGTGACAGGCCTTATCAATGGCGTTTATTGGTTCTTCACCGGGTCGGGGTTGATTTTGATCATCAAGTCTGATATCTAATCGTGTTCCGGGACCACAGTAGCTATATCCTGGAAGGTGCTTTTCTCCGGGGTACTTTGCCCATGGGGTTCCAGGGAGCTTTGTCAATTTGGCTGCGATATCACCTCCTCGTTTTTTTTTAAAACATCTCCGGATTGTAAAATCTTTGATTTTGTAGAAATAAATCTAAACTTTTTTATACCACATGTTGCACATCTACCAGTTAGTGCTGATCTGTTATTTTTAGTTGTAACCGTCGTCACATCATTTGTGCTAGTACGCGTTTTACACTTCACACAATATAGATCCATAATTTATGTATAGAGATATGAATATAATTGATTTTTCAGCGACTAAAATAAGAGAACCAGTTAAGCATCATGCAGCGCTACCAAACTCTATCCGTGCAATTATAATCGGGCCATCTGGATCAGGTAAAACGCAATTGTTGCTCAATTTAATAATGAGATGGATGAAGTGGGATAAGTTGTATTTAATTGCCCCTAGCGTAGATGATCAACGATGCTATGAAGTGTTAAAGGATTTTAACGAGAATGCATCAGAAATTAAAGGTGAGAATACCATTGATTTTATAACTGATATTGACGAGGCGCCATCCGTGGATGACCTTGATGGGAGCATTAACAATTTAGTCGTATACGACGATGTGATGTTAGACAATCAAAAAAACCCAGCTAGAATATTTTCCCGGGGGCGTCACAAAAACACTGATGTGATATATGTCACTCAACGCTACACTCAGATTCCAAAAGTGATCAGAGATAACTGTAATATTCTTGCTGTGTTTAACGGCGTTGATACACATACGCTACGAAATATTTGGCAGACATGGTGTTCCGATATGGACTTCAATCAATTTAAAAATTTCTTTAGTCATGCTCATTCAACCCCGCATGGATTTGTAACAATAAATTTACATGATCCTCGGACACGATATCGTATCGGACTCGATCAAATATTTGGTTGAAATCATAAATGATTTTTGTTAACCCAGAACTGAAATCACTAAGCAGCAGAGAGGGTGGATGACCACATCGTTGCGACCAAAACTGATTAAAAAATCGTAAAGTCTCCGTTTGCTAAATGGAGACTTATTTTTTTTGGGTTAAAATAAGGTTTCGTAGGAAGCATTATTTTTGCTTGAAATCGTGGTCTGTTCACCCTCTCTGCTGCTTGAGGGAAACTCACCTCTTAGGCATTACATTTTTATGTCTGTCATGGCTAGTGTTAAAGTAGAAGAGACCTGCATGTGTCTGTGTATATATGTGTGTGTGTATATACATATAGTAATTAAGTGCAATATATCAACTTTTTTTTCTTATTTATAATTTAACAGAAATCCAAAAGAAGACTCACTGCTTTGGACAAAAAGGAAACGTGGAGTCTGGAAAAGAAAACCAAAGTCAGGAAGGTCCTGGACAAAATCTACATGAGTTCGGACGAAGAAGGGGCAGATGGTGGGCTGATTTCCCAACCTCCTTCATGGGAATCAGATACCTTCCAAAAAGTGAAGGAAATATTGGACAATAAATATTTGGATATATGTTCAACAAGGAGCAAAAGGCTTCTGCTGAAAAGAACGCGGGGCGTGAAAAAGGACAAAGACACCCCTGATGTCCCAGAGGAGTCTAAGTGGATACTCCAGGCCTAGAAATCCTATCCAAATATTTATTGTCCAATATTTCCTTCCTGTGTGTCATGTGCTCAGTTCTTATTGTTTACTAAGAAAGGCCAGAAGAGCACATGTTTGATGCAATAGCATACATGCAACCATTACGCATTGTGCTTAAATGTATATGGATTACATTTTTTCTGTATATCCACCTTCCAAAAAATGAATTATTTGTTTTCTTATTATTATTACATTCCATTAATCCCACAGTCCGTAGTTTAGAAAACTTTTATGTAACTACAATAATAAGAGTACGCTTGACCGTGGACTTGTGTGCACTTTCCTATCAGTATCATGTTCTAATTTTAACCTAGTTCTACTGTTGACCTCAAATTCTATTTATAGCATCTGTATGCTTAGTAAGGAGAGAGCAGACTGGTTTTCTAAATTTAATCTTTATGTGCAGATTCTATGTTCTAATTCATATTTGCTGCAGAACCAGTCTAAAGATATTTGGAGCTAAAAAGTATATTTTATTTAAGTCTGCATTAATGTGAGCAAAAATAAAATATTTCTTTTCAAAAATTTCCCAGATTAATTAGAAAAAGGCAAAGAAAAACATTTACGAAACCAAAAATAACAGAATCCTCAAAATATTAAGACGAGAGTGCAGCATCACGTGACATCTATTTCAGGCTGTGTGGAAAGAATTTTATTATTTTGCGCTATAGTCTTATGATGGCTTCTAGTCGATGCGTGAAAAGCTAAAATTGCTACATATGAAAACTTGAAACAGTAAAGGATGTTAAAAGACTCGAGGGACAAATAAATCATTGTGTATTGAAATTTTAGCATGTTATATATGGATTATGCTTTTTCTGCTTCGATTCTGCGTTTTGACTACTTGGATTACGCTTTTTCCTCGTCAGAGGTTGGCATGTGTGCAATAGGAACATCCTCTGCCTTTTCTGTCAGTTTGACAAAGACCTATTTCACAACCCGACCGAAATGGCCTGGCGATATTTGAAGCTGAGATTAGCTTGGCAGGACATTGTGTTTTTATGATAACTAATGTTTGGAAATGTATTTACATTTTGTCGAAGTTTTTAACACATAATAAAGCTTTAGACAGCACAACAAAGTTAATTTCTATCATTGGGAAAGAAGTATATTAGCTACATGTTTTCTGCAATTCTTGTTTGCATAATTACAAAAAAGTCTTAGTTTACTGCTCTCATATTTTAGTATGTTGGTAAGGGACCTGCTGCACTTTTTCATATTTGAAAATTGTATATGGCTACATAATTTTACATAGTACAGTAGAACCTGCCTTGATAGACCACCTCATTTGCCAAAACATTTAGGTCTTTCAAGACAGGTGGTCTCTCCTAGCAGACTACAATGCTATATAATCAATAAATTTGTGCATTGAGAGTGTGGTCTTTCAAGATTGGTGGTCTCACATAGCAGTGGTCTTTTAAGACAGGTTTTACTGTAATATAAATTTCATTAAACATGTAGTGTCTCGTCTTGTTTATCTGAGACAAGCTACTGAATTTAATTTTTTTTTTATTAAGGCAATTGTTGAATAATTTAATAAATGCATGCATTATGTTTAATCAGTCATATACATTTGAAGTATATTAAATATAAGGCAATTGTCAGATAAATGGAGGTTGTGATTGTATATCTTGTTTTCCATTGTACATGTCATTGTTGAATTATTGAGCAAATTAATATTGTAATAAAGGATGATGGTCATAGCTTGTTGTTTTATTAGTTTGTTCTTTACATTTATTCTTTTTACATTTACCTGCCACATAAACCCATATTAGTATGCAGTAAAACTGTTAACCAAGGTTACAGCAGTGAACAGACATCTCCATCGACATGAAGTTTTCCTGATTTGTAAATTCTTCATGTTTGCTTCCCTTTAATTATTTAATGGAACAATTTACTACTTCTTTACAAACTAAAAGTTATTCTTTCATGCACCTTTTGTTCATTGGAAAGTGGGTCATTTATTTACATTTTAGAACCCTAAAATCGCTTGTAAATATCATCTTTAATACCTTTAACTTTTTCTTAAAATTTGTATTAAAGTTAAGTAAAGGTCAAGCAAAGTTTGTCTTTCTTTATCTTTTAAGTGCTAGTAAAGATATCTTTAATTAATGTAAAGACATGTAATGTTAAACTTTAATGAGATTTTACAACTTAAATTTGGTCTTTATGTTACCTTTTAGGAAATGGAATTGTTCCCTTTAATTACTTAATGGAACAATTTGCTACTTCTTTACAAACTAAAAGTTATTCTTTCATACACCTTTTGTTCATTGGAAAAGTGGGCCATTTATTTACATTTTAGGACCCTAAAATTGCTTGTAAATATCATCTTTAATACCTTTAACTTTTTCTTAAAAGTTGTATTAAAGTTAAGTAAAGGTCAAGCAAAGTTGGTCTTTCTTTATCTTTTAAGTGCTAGTAAAGATATCTTTTCAAGCAGTGACTCTACTCCCTGAATAAGAACACTTTCATTAGAAGACTTCTCAGAAAATGGCAAAGTACCTGACATTAAAAGACTCTTGTAAGCTCCAGTGTCCCTTTAAATTTGAATATAAGTGGGATTGGCTGAATCATCCAAGAATGATATAGAACCTTTCGATATTAATGGTTCATAATTCTCCATAATAAAATCAGACTGGGATTTATTATACCCAACTCATGTATTGCGTTCAATACATGACTGTGACCCTGACCTCTTAGAAATAAAAGCATTTGGAACAGGTCTGTCTTGATTCTGATGCCTATTTTCAAATTTGTAGCAATCATAAATAACGTGTTTTTTTTTCTTGCAATAGGTACACGTCAGAAGTTTGAAGTTTGATTTCTGAAAGTTGTGCTAGTTTGAGTTTTAAAACGGCTGGTTTTAGGCTGAAATACGTTTCTGCCAAAAGACTGTTTAGTAAAAGTCTTATTAACAAAATTAACTTGATGTGTCAAAGAATATTCGTCAGCAGCACGAGCAGTATTCTCCAAGGTTTCAATCCAACGCTCATCGACATAAGTTTTAACGTCACTATGGACTCAGTTTTTTAACTCTTCAATTAATATCATTTGCTTGAGATTTTGATAATCTTGTTCGGCTTTTTTGGCTAAGCACCATCTATCAAACAACTGCTCTTTTTCTCTAGCAAATTCGACATGAGTTTGTTTAGTTTTTTTCTTTAATTTCTGAATTTTTGCCGATATTCTTCAGGGACTAACTCATAACCCCTTAGATTGCATTCATTAACCACATCATAATCACTTTTTTTGCTGAACAGACAGTGAAGTGTAAATCTCACTATCCGTACCAGTGAGTACACATTGCAATAACTGAGTCCAATGCTCCCTTGGCCACAATGAATTTTATCCAACTTTTTCAAAACGAATGAAGTTTTTGTCTACTTCTCTTTCTCTGAAAGATGGCAACAATCTAATATTTCTTGCTAAATAAAAATTTATATTTAGATTTAAAATATGAGGGTGTTTTTCACTTGCCAGCTCTATTTCGTTTATGTTACATTGATATTCCTTTATTCCTTCTCTCTCTCTCTTTCTCTATTTATTTTTCTTGTAACCGAATGTGCATCTGCTCTTTTTGTAATTCAAATTGTCTTTTTTTCTCCTCTTTGTCATATTATAATTGTTGTTCTTTCTGTCATTCCTCTCTCTCTTTCCTCTTTTTATATTGTAATTGTCTTTTATACTCCTTTTTATCATATTGTAATTGTTTATCTTTCTCCCTTTCCTGTCTCTCTCTCTCTCTCTACTCTTTTTCATATTGTAATTGTCTTTCTTTCTCCCTGTCCTGAAATTCTAGCTTCTTCAACTCTAATTCCATCTTGAATTTTAATTCCAATTTGTTTTTAATGTCAGAGTCTGATGCAGACTTACTAGACGAAATCAAAGCACTTTTTTCCACAACATTCTTTTCTACCAAATATTTGACCAAAATCTTTTTGATATCTTGTTTCGTTATGGAATCCTAAACTTCAGAAAGATCATATTTTCTGGCAAGTTGAATCAACTCATCATTTTTGAAAAGATCTAATTGCTCCTGAGTAGGATTATAAACAAATATTCCTACTTTAGATGTCATTTTAATAAAAGACTGTCAATCTCAGAAAAGATTTAAAATAAATCTCAAAATCTAGGGGAATTCAAATTTAAAACAAAAGTTTTCTAAAAAACAATGTAGCCAAATTCCAATTTATCCCAATCCCAGACGAGTCCCCAATTAATATGTTACGTGCTTAGGCTCGAATAAACAGTAACATAGAAAGAGTGAGAATAACAAGCTTGTAAAAGCTTAATAAACAAATTATTGAGCACAAATAGTTTCCAGAAAAGAAAAATAAACGTAGGGTTTCAAGAATCAATTCCAAAATTAATCCAAAAATAATTCAAAATATTAGCCACTAGAGAAGCTGCAAACGTCCTGGTAATAAAATGTCCAAATAATTCCAAGTTCGAATCCCATACAAGTATCTAAGATGGAAGACGATTTCACTTACCTCTTCCTCCAAAATGTTTGGTTTTGTCACAATTGGTCGGCCATTTTTCATCTCTTGCACAACGTAGATGTCAGCATTTGGGTCTAAATCATAATTCATCTTTAACATTAAGGTCAGAGCTCCTGACAATCGCTTAAGATGAAATGTCAGCTTCTCTGGAAGCTGATTGTCTTAGAATGAACGTGTGTTGGCCAGATCTCTTGTGATCAGATCTTTCAACCAGACTATTTCGGAGACTGCAGGTGCTGGGAAAAGGGAGAATAGATCATTTTTGAGAATACAAATGTCAGCCAACAAGCAATCGAACAAACGAGAAGCATATCGTATTTTGCATATCCGATGTATTCCGATAACTGAACTATGAATAACTAAATACTTAAACACATGTTAAGATCCGTTGCGGGTTGAATACAATTTTAATTACCTAAGCAATAGTTCAGGGAGTATTTAAAAATGTTTATGACATTAAATGTAAAAGCAATCAAACAATTTCATTTAATTTTGATTAAACCCTTGTGTTCGGACTTCCTATTATTTATTTTACCACAAAATGTCACCTAGAGTACTATTATGTGACGATCGACTTATATATACACAGATTGATCGATTTTACGTGTGGTACCATTCTTGTTTTTCATATGCTGACTATGCAATATATTACATTTTATCTTGTATCTTCTCCCACCTGCTGTTTATAGTAATTCTGATGAACTTATCATCTGATACGTTCTGCAAGTAGTCTGATGGGTGTCCCAATATACCATCGTTAGTAGTATAATATTTGAGACAATTCTTCGAACACTAAGATAATATCTTTATCTTCTTCACGTTATCATACACCGAACATGTGAAACTATAATTTGTAACGCTCATCGATAGTGTCTCCAATGATTACTAACATAAAATTACTAAAACTACATTATATTAGTACATTAGTCAGAATAGTACACTACATGCGAATGTCTTTCCAGTAGGTATTTTCAGCAAACTAAATTTGTATATTAAAGGAAAGGGAAATCTGACCTAGCTTAAAGTTAAAGTTAGAAGTAACAAATATAGTACTTCCTCTAAACATGGTTATTATCGGCTTGAATAGTGATGTTCGGAGGATTTGGAGTAATCAAAAGATTTCCAAAGTCTGGAAAATTATATAGGTTCTGAAAATTACAAAATATTAAGGAATCACATATCATATATTCGTACCTGAGTGAACATAATCCAGGAGTACAAAGACTTCTCGTCATTGTACTAATGTCTGACGTTGCGTATGTGGACAGACTGATCTGTTTTGCCACTAAATGCAAAGCTATTATATAGGATTCATTGGATGCAAATTTAGAAGGTCATGACAAATTTAATCTGCTTACGTGTCGATCATTTTCTTTAGGGTTTAATTATTTCAATCTCTCATAGACTGACAGACAATAAGGACAGGCTGATACCTTGCAGGTGGCATCGGAACGTGACAATGCGTGCCTGTAGATGAACTATTGCTATGTAATTCTTTTATTTATTGAAGAATACAATGCATGTATACAACTTCTGATAGACAATAGGTACAACGTCACGTTTACACATTACATATTACAGGTGTGGATGGGACATGATTTATTTTCAAATAAGCATAGTTCTTTAATTTCGTCCTAATATCTCATAATCACCATTCCATCATTCTGAAATATAATATAGTTATTACAATACATTGCAATACATGTAGTTTTAAGAACGACTCTCTTTCTCTCTCTCTCTCTCTCTCTCTCTCTCTCTCTCTCTCTCTCTCTCTCTCTCGCTCGAACTACTCATCAAGTATGATTAAAATCTTACCTACGTCAATGTGAAGAAATACGTAATTCTTAATATTCAGGTTAAAGGTAATTCAATATAAATTTGAAAAGTAAATACTACCTACTTTGGGATGATGTCACCACGTTTCTAGACCATTGGTGTGTTGAACATATTGTTAAGGTTTTAGACAATTCTTACAACAAATGCTTGATCTATAAACGGTATGTACCATAGTGCGATGGAAGTAGCATATTTATACTGATGAATAAGTACAGTAATATCTAAAGAACTTCAAAACGGCATTTACTGTATATACACAAACATACCACACGTAAGGAAGTCACTTCGTATCATTCTTTACAAACCTAATCCTAATATGTTGTGATAATTGTTTACCTAAATGTACATGTTTCTAACAGTAAACATTTGACATGTTGTATCCCATTGTTGTTACCTTTTGTAGCTTTATTTGTACAATGTTAAGATATTCGATGAGTTACAACCAGAAGAAGTAAAACATATATACACACACACACACACACACACATATATATATAATATATATATATATATATATATATATATATATATATATATATATATATATATATATATATATATATAAATATTTTAATGTCTCCTTTAAAACGTTAGGTGCGATAGAAAACTTGCAATGGGAGTTATTTTTCAGCATCAATGCTTGGGCCTAATTTGTAACGCATTCGTGCACGTCCTGATGCGCTAGTCTGATATTGGTCATGTCATACTATATAACTAGTGTGAAGATGGTTATCTTATCAATTATAATAAAAACGTCCAACGAACTATATAATATTCACTGTATATCAAGAGTTATTGAAACTATGTTACCCCCATTTATGTTTCTAATTCCTCTGCACAGATAACCCTAACCAATTGAAGTCACATAAATCATAACAGATAATTCCGTGTTTCACTGTTATTTTCCCCCAGCACCCCAAGCATATGTCCTTCGTTTTGTATGTACTGTGGTATTTTTAATCCCTTTTTCCAATGATTTACGAGGTGTACAATCACGATAAAGGATTATCATACATTCATCATTTTTTCGTTGGTTGTAAATAAAACCTACTTCTGTAATTGTTTATTTTGAAAAGAATGCCCAGTATCGTTTTTAACTTGTACCCTTCGGCAATCCTAGTATGCAGGTAAAGCGTGATGACGTTGGTTTATATGTGTTAAGCAATAATTGTTGTGCTTATTACCTGTTTAGTAAAACTATTGCAGACACAGACAGATTATTATTTTCATGATCTTCACTCAGATAAGAATCCCATTTAAAATGGTCTTGGGCGTATACAAGCAGATTGCAGGGATAAACAAATGTGTGTTACAATATATGGCTCTTTATTTACATTAAACGGGTTGACAATGAGAAAATATATTGATATGTATTTAATCTAGTTTGAATCGAAGTATTTCAATAAACATAGATAATCGGTATTTTGATCAGGTGATATAGATATTATTTATTTTTGCTAGGTGAAAGGGAAAGGCAGTCTTGACGGATGTTATAATTTTGTAAGGGTCTGATGGTCTGGATTATCTCATATATTTGGTTGTGTATATGTCACATATCAAGAGATATGCTTTATTTGTACAATGTTAAGATATTAGGTGAGTCACAACCAACAGAAGTAAAACATATTTTAAAGTACAACCTATTTGAACTAATACTATTCTGATTATTCATACAGCAGGATTTCAATTAATGTATCTCCTGAACATATTCCCCCTGCACTATTGGGTAAGTCTAGAGATTAAGAGATTGAAACAAAGACGAAGGGAAATAAGAAAAATTTAAAATTAAAAATGAGGTTGGTAATTCATTTGTCATATTTTCCCCACTAATTGTTTATGTAAGGTTATGTTTACTTTGCTAGTTGGTAGGATATATTGCAAATGCTTATTGTTTGTGTAATTAAATCTTCGTGCAATGTTTTCCAATCAGCAGATATTATGAGGGATAAAAAATATGTCTTGTGTGGATTGTGTTTTTTGATTTTGTAGAGTTCTATTTTATACTTTCAGTGAGCCACCTTTTGCTGCTGCTTTTGCTGTTGTTTCTTTTATTTCTTTTTTAACCGACCCATATGCAATGTTAGGCCTAGTTAGATTGGGACAGAATTGTAATCTCTTGTTCAAGCGAATTTTGTTTTGTGGTTGTGAGGTTTTGGACATTTAATTTAAGGTATTGGGTTTTCTTTTCAATTGTCGATTAGGTCTGGTGTCCTGACTAATAGTGTATTTTTCGTCATACTAAGGATGGATGTTACCCTTATTAACTCTCTTTAAGTGGAACTTATGGTTTGTCTTGGCTGTTTCTGTATGGGAATGGCATTTGCTCTAACCCACAACGAACTACATACATATCCGATTTTTATATAATCAATCTTTTCTTTGTAATAAGCATACTTTCCTAATCTAGGAAGCAGTTAAGCAAATAAAAGAGCCAGCGTGATCAAACCAAATTTCAACCAACCCACCAGGCGTCGCTTTCTATCCTGTATTCTTCCGCTCTAGAGAGTGGTTATTATCTATCATGCTTTTTTGAACTTTGGAATTCGGTTATAAGCCTTTGACCTTTTAATGTTCTTATGCGACATTGGTCAATGGATTTTATTCGTAGTTGTCCTATCGTTTGCTATTTCTGATATGAACCTTATATAGTATATGCACATTATTTTATGTTGGACATTTTTAGGAAATACTTGGGAATAGAGTCAGAAAATTAATTTTTGTGCGATTTAAAAACACATTACTTTGCTGTACTCTAGGCATCACTTAAAATATATTTGATTTATGGATTGGCTTCTTTTATACCAGGAACATATCTTCTAAATCTTTTGACTAGTGATCAATGTGTGGGGGTATTGGTGTTCCTGTTGATGTATTGTGCATTTTATTGATGTACCTTGCATCTTGCCATTGTTTATAAACTGTATTCATAATTATACGGTATATTTCATGGCTTTGGGAATTTATAATTTTACTAATTTAGATGAACTCTCTGTGTATTTCTGTGTCGTCTTTTTCCACTGTACATTGTTTACAAGCCAGCGCCTCGCCGTATGCCGGAAAAGCTATGATAAAAAGTGCACCGTGAGGTCGCATGTGTCAGTATGTTACACTAACAAAGGGATTTGTAGAAGATGGAAATGGTGGAAAATGCAGCACTGTCCATAGAAAAAAATGAGAAAATGTAGAGATAATGTAGGCAAAATCTTTCTGACGAATCCATATAAAGAGTGATTTTTTTCTCCAGAATGAGCATAGATGCTTACGTGGATTGGGGAGATTTTGACCCATTGGTATAAATCTCGGCGTATTACATACATCTTGTCATCCTCAGATTGCCCGTTTACCCTCAAGCGTGTTTGGGTTAAAGTTTATCGCAATACTAAATGGCATCCAGGCTAATTTTAGGTAAAATACATGTCTGTGGGGCGGTGCATGGATTTATAGAGGTTGTGATATCTGTTATAATTTAGTCCATTTGAATGACTTGTTTTTTTGTGCTACCTGGCGTATGATTAGCGTTTAAGTCTTGTGCATCTCCCTATAAATTGCTGATGTAGATCTGGCCGAACATCTTAGTAATATCTTCTCTCCTCGCTGACTTAGCTTTTGTTCCTCAATTGTATAGCGAACACGTGAATTCTTTGACAGAAAGAAGTAGTTTGTTTTAATAAATATGAGTGTTTTAGTTATTATTCATGTATGGGGAAGCTTTATATTTACATTTTATGCTTCTTTTTAACAGAGCTTTTCTGGTAAAAACAAAATTATGTTTGCACCCTTGAACCGATTTTCAAAACAAATTTACGTCTAACATATTAGGTGATGAATAAAGATAACTCAACCAACATAACCAGAGTTTAATTCAATATTTTCCCTTGCACCTCAGACATGTTTGTCAGAAAATTGTTTTTTATTGTCATTACTCAAATGTGTATGTGCACTCGTGTCTTACATTAGATAGAAACATCGTTTTAAATAATAAGGTACATTGTTACATTACTGCTAATTGTTTACATTTTAGATATGATATATTGTGTACGAGGAAAACTTGTTGCAAGACTTGGTGATATATTTAACTTTTAACGCGGAATAAGTATTTTTTATATTTAATAACATAAATTCATACATGCGCTGCTGTAGCTGCGGTTGTCATTTGCTGAAAGATGGTTTGCTATATTTGCAACTTGTACGTTGTGATGACATTAATTACTGTAAATTACCCAAACTATGATCAAAGTACATCTAATATATAGTATTATTTTAACACAATATTTGGTGCTTTGGAAATGCACATTAAGGCATGCATTATATTAAAAAAGATGAATAAATGTGAAGTATTTATTTTACAACACTAAAATGGATGCATGTATTTTGTAAAGTTAGTCAACACTAATCGCTGAACTCCAAAGTAAGATTGCATAGACATTGTCTTATCATTTGCAAAAAGAGTTATTCAACCTTACAAGTATTGAATATGTGCATATCACTAGCGTAGATCTCTACTATCTACATATGAAATGTTTTAGCTAATTTACGTTCAAGCCCTCATGCAAAAATATTGATATATTTTAACTGCATCTCTGACGCCACTGTATACATTAGGTTCAGAAGAAATAAGAATAGTTGGCATTTCTAATGTCAAATGGAATACTATTCCAGAGCAATGTTCCATAGTACATGAAACACACTTTAATGATTCCTTATTTGGTATGGGAATGGTTGATAGCCATGGATAGAATATGGTGTGTATTACAAGATGGCATATCCAGGAGTATTGATTGTAAATATTCGGGAGCATCATTATTTTGGCTTTTTTCAACCGGATTCAAGTTCTAGTATGTAATAATTTTAGCATTCTAAAGTTTCCTTACCTTCGTTCTGGATTGATATTAGCTTGAATGGTATTGTTGGAAGATGTGCTAACTTTGCTATGTTTTTTTTTATTACTCAACACTGTATTATACAAGTGTAGACAGGGTTTATGCAACTATTATAAAACAATTTTCTGCAGCTTTCATTGATAACATTCGTATCCTAAAATAAAGCCATTAACATTTTACTGACATCTTTGATATGTAGCAGCAGAGAGGGTGAACAGACTTTTTGTCGAAAAGGATCGACATCAGAAAAAAGGATCGACAAAGCGTCGACACTAGACCAACTTGCTAGCAATTCATAAAAAAAAGACGCCATTTAGTTGACGTTCACCTCCTCGGCTGCTAATGCGCTAACTAAATATTTGATCAAGTCCGACACGATATCTTGTCCGAGGGTCTGATAAATTTATCGTCACAAATCCGTGTGGGATTGTCTGAGCGTGGCTAAAGAAATTTCTAAATCGATTATGATCCATATCACCACCGCACCAAGTTTGCCAAATATTTCTAAGAGTATGAGTATCAACTCCGTTAAATACACACAGCATATTGCAGTTATCTCTGATCACTTTTGGTATTTGAGTGTAACGTTGAGTGATATATATCACATCGGTGTTTTTATGTCTGCCTCTGGAAAATATTCTAGCAGGATTCTTTTGATTATCTAACATGATATCATCATATACGACTAAATTGTTAATACTTCCATCAATATCATCAATACTAGGTGCCTCTTCGATATCGGTTATAAACTCAATAACACCATCACCGTTAATTTCTCGCGCGGCATCATTAAAATCCTTTAATACTTCATAACATCGTTGATCGTCTACACTCGGAGCAATCATGTACAATTTATCCCACTTCATCCATCTCGTTATCAAATTAAGTAGCAATTGTGTTTTACCACTTCCAGATGGTCCGATGATAATCGCGCGAACAGAATTTGGTAACATTGCATGGTGTCTAATAGGTTCCCGTCGTCTCGTAGCTGAATAATCAATTATATTCATAACTGTTATATATAAATTATGGATTTTTATTGTGTGAAGTGTAGGACGCGTACTGGCACAAATGACTTGACGACGATTACAACGAAAAATAATCGATCAGCGCTTTCTGGTAAATGCGTACAATGTAGTACGAAAAAATTTAGATTTACTTCCACGAAACCTTTAAAAAAAAACGAGGAGGTGATATTGCAGCCAAGTTAGTGAAACTCCCAGGAACACCGTGGGCAAAGTATCCAGGAGAAAAGCACCTTCCAGGATATAGCTACTGTGGACCGGGAACACGATTAGATATCAGACTTGATGATCAAAATCAGCCCCGACCCGGCGAATATCCAATAAACGCTATTGATAAGGCGTGTCATGCTCATGATGTCGCTTATAAAAGCAGCAATCTTCAACACAGACATCTCGCAGATGTAAAATTAATTCATGCGTTAAATGCTATTCCTGATAAATCCTTCAAAGAAAAATTGGCTTCGTGGTTGGTAAAATCTGCTATGAAGGGTAAATTGATGTTAGGTGCTGGTAATTGAAAATGCTAGCATTTTAATATGGAATCTATTTATTATTCTCCGAGAGGATACTGGAGAGGTTACGCAGCAATCAATAAACTCGCTAGCGCATCAAAGGTGAAAAAAACTACAGCGGCAAACTGGTTATCTAAACAGGCAATATGGCAAATTTATCTACCAGCGCCTAAACAAATTAACTATTCGCATTTTGATGTAACAACACCTAATGAAGTTCATCAAGCTGATATACTATTTCTGCCGCATGACAACGGTTACAAATACGCGTTAACGTTAGTTGATATTGCAAGTCGATACAAAGAAGCAGAACCGTTAAAAACAAAATCATCTACTGAAGTAGCTTCTGCATTTGAAAAAATTTATCGACGAGGTCCTCTGCGCTGGCCAAATCTGTTACAAGTTGATCCTGGCAAGGAATTTCAAGGTGTTGTTACATCTACGATGAATCATCATAATGTCGCCATCAGACGAGGACACACTGCGCTACATCGCGATCAGGCAATTGTTGAACGGTTTAATAAAACCCTTGCTGAGCGGTTATTCGGATATCAATACGCAAAAGAATTCATCCAGGATAAACGATCTCGTGAATGGGTCAAGAGATTACCAGCTGTGATTACCGCAATCAATAATGAGATTACTAGAACAATTAATATGAAACCTGTCAACGCTATTAAGAAGGCGTCTATCAAAATGGAAATCAAAGGAATTTCACAAAAAGAACCAATTCTTGGTAGTAATGTCATTGTAAGGTACTTATATGAACCAGGAGAGCTTGAGGGTGGTAAAAAAAGAGCTACTGATCCTATTTGGAGTGTCACTACACATAGGATATTCGGTATAACACGATCAACTGGTAGACCTCCAATCTATAGACTGGATTCAACTGCTCCTCAGCGAGGATTTACACGCGAACAATTACAAGTGATTCCCGAGGATACTCAATTACCACCGCGTGGTCTTAATTAGCACCCAGGGTGCTGTCACCCCGGCGTCTATTACACTCAAGACAGGTCAACATCACATTGTTTCTGACATGACCGAGATTGTTATCTTTTCTATCTACGGTGAATTGGCGAGGATCTTTATCCGACCAATTCCAACTCATTATACAATTACAACTCGCGCAGTGATTGTTCTGTTGTTGCTTTAGTGTCTTAATTAATTCAGCATCAATGTCAAATTCTCTTTTATTTTTTTTATCCTGTTGTTTATAACCAGAGAGTTTTTTTCTGATTATATTATCATCGGTGTGTATATTACTTATTGTATTGTCATTATCATTAACCACAATTCTTCGAAGTTGGTTTATTCGCCGTACTCTGGATACTGCGAGATAAACTAAATTTGACCACTCAATATGATTATCTACTATCCAAAGAGTTGTATCGGATATAGTCAATCCCTGTGAAGAGTGTATTGTTGCTGCATAACCTAGCGTCCACGGGGATTTATCAGCACCTAATGCATCTTTAACGACGCTGATATCAACCAGCACAATATCATTTAATACTAAATTCTGCTTTTGTTGTTGTCCAGGAATGTCAACGTCGATATTCTGCTTTCGTGTATCCTTAGGTCTATAACAGAGTGGTACTGGAAGCGTTGCAAATTTTTCTTTATGTAGCGCAAACAACTTCATCTGAAGTGCGTCTCTGACTATTTTTCTACTCGCGATTATTAAATCATTTGGCTTCCACATTTCCCAAAAATCATTCATGGGAGTTTCAGAGATTATTTCACGCGCTATTTCACATTGGATTTTATCCGGTTGTAATCTAATTAGCGCTTTGAACTCGCGTAATTGTTCATCAAGTGATCTATGGTCGGTATTAATCTCTTCATAATAATCTACAAATCCTTTTAGCCATTCATATGGAGATCCACCAACAAATGGCTGCGGTTGGCCGTGATCCCCGCACATGACGACTTTTGTATTTTTCAATAACAACCATTCAAGAAATATCTGTAATACTGTCAATGATACCGTGCATATTTCATCCCAGATTATTATTTCAGGAATGAATTTATCACCCATTCGATCAGGAGTCCATGTATCGCCTTTCCATCGAAAGAAGCTGTGATAAGTACAGGCTTTTACCCCCCGCGCTATCATCTCTCTGGCGAGTCTGTGAGTTGGTGTTAGCACAATCATGTTAGAAACGCTAGCGTTTCCACGACGAAATAATTCGATTACACGAGTTGTCTTTCCTGATCCACCACAGCCGTTTAAATAAACTGTCTTGTATCTACAAATCGGATCTGATACAGGCGGTGCAGTAGAAAATTCTGATTGAATCTCTGAGATATTATGGTTACTTTTCAAGTATTTATCATCCATAGCAACGTCTGCGGATTTACAATACTCATGTAATGTTTCTTTTTTAAACCTCCAATTTCCCCACGCTTCCTTAGGATCTGTGAATTTAGCTACATCTGATTTGTATTTCTCATGGATATACATCGAATCAGTAGCTACTCTAACCGCGGTATTAGGAAATCTATTTATCATCGAGAATAGATTAATACAAGAATAGGCTAGCATAGAACGTCTCAAATGTGTGTATTGACAACTATATCCATCACAGTAGGTAACAACCGTACCTAATTTCTCACCATTGGATCGAAAAGCATCCCTACGGGTTACAAATTTTCCTTTTTTTATTAAATCGGTTATGATAAAATCGTATTCTTCATTGTCTAAGATCAATCTCGAAGAATATTTTGCATTGTCAAATCTTCCACCTTGAGTGAATTTACCGATTATTCTTCGTCCGAGCTCTTTAGCCTCTCTATTCCTACCTTCGAATAACCTCTTAGACCAATCCATAAGTGTTTCACAATCTCCCAATTGTTTTCGTTGTTCGTTAATTATTTTTTCGAGATCGGGTTTTGGTAACCAAACATCTTTCTGAGCGTTATAACAAATAATCGCTTCACTGACAATTAATGATGTTAACATACCACAATCGATCATATATCGCAATAGCACAATTGGCATCCACGCTTTTTCATACATATGTCTACCAAGCCAAAGATAACTACACGGATGTAACCCTGTAGCTAATTCGAATGATATCACACGAGCGAACCCGGTTAAATCAAAATCAGGCAATGGACCATTAATCGCAACACGAGTCATTTCATGTGTGGGATGTCCAAATCGTTTAAAATATTCAGAGCATTCTCCATATCCGAGAAAACTTCCAGGATAACACGCGGATATATCAATTGAAATCATACCATCACGTGAGTATTTCGTATTCCACAATCCTCCATGACCCAATTCGACGCAACTCAACTTCACGTCATTGAGAAAATCACTTCGTGTTGGGCGCCATGAATTCTTTTCTCGTGCGAAGTGAGCTACCACTGATGGAATTGTGAAGCTATCTGTAAGTAGTTTTTCATTAGAAAATTCTTTAGAATTTTCAGGTGAAAATTCATTAGCGATTTTTCTCATTCTAGTATCTAATTCTTCAGTTCGATATAATTCACCATTTGGTTTTACAAACTGATCAAATCCTATTTCCGGATCCTCATTACTCCTGAGTAACCACATTGACACAGGGTCGTCTTTGGTTAATGTGTGAATAGCATCAAATAATTTCTCTTCATAGAAACCATCCCTAGAAAATTCTTTAGGGATATATCGAACAGTTCTTTCTCGTGGAAATATATTTACCGCGGGTGTCCACGCGTGTTTGTTATGATCAATAATTTCAATTGGAGCTCCTCGCGATTGATATTTCGGTTCGTATAATACTTCTCCGGTTATTGTCGCTACCGATATTGGAAATTTTAATAATGCTTCTAATTTAGCTATATCGGAAATCCTTGCTCCATGTTGATTCACTGTTAGTTCCCATTCGGTTATTTTTTTTCTTCGTAGATCAGTTAATTTATTTCCTCGGGATGCATTTTTGAAGTGTTCTATTAACCGTGTTGCTACACAATTAAGTGGCAAAGCCACTGATGATGAAAACATCGGAGTTAGTTTTGCAATATTAGGATTATTATTTATTGGATATAACCCATACACAACTGCTGTTACAGGGTAAGATTTCTCATAGTATGGTTTGTCAATCCCAGTTAGAGTTCCTGGTTTGGAATCTCTACTCACAATAACAGTTTTTTTATCCTTAAGGATTGGGTCAAATTTATCTCTGATAATCCATTCACCTTCCTCTTCGATAATAAATTTTATTCTAAAAAAATACCTCCGTAGAGAATTGCTTTGCAATTTACCTTTGGATGAAAATCCTTTGGATTTTACACCAAGGTGTGAAAGTATCACAGCTGCTCTTATATCATTCATAGTAGCATCAATTACAGGTACATTGACATCTTCATCAATAATTCGAAATGTCGACCACGTATGAGATGCTCCATCACGCTTAAACTCATTAAAACAGTCGCTGATTTTACTCAATAATGGTTTATCATCTACTAGACTTTTAGGTATATCAGAGATTCTATCGAGATTAAATCTAACATTTTTCCAAGGAGTAATTTTCGATAATCTCTTGAACTCCTTCATATTATAATTAAAACAAGTATTTAAATAAGAAAATTTTATATAATGAATCATTGCAAATGGCTTATGATTGGATCAAAGACTCCGTGTAACAAATCATGTAGAAATGAATTCTGTGGGTATCATATGCAGAGTGTGAGAAACGGTTCGGAGGGACCTCTACCATGCTTGCATTGTGGGGTAGGTGTAAGAGGCAAGTCGCAGTTATGCATTAATTGCGGGGGTAAGCGTTATAGAGAGTTAAAACGTTATTATGACAAGCGAAGAATCAAAAATCCTGACGACGTCAATAGCAAAATCATAAAAACTACGGATGACTATATAAAAAGATTTGTTAATGTTATAATTCAGCCAATTAACGAATTAGACAAATAGATATATTATATATACAAATGAGCCAAGAATTTCAAAGACATCCTGTTATTAAAAATTACGAAGCTTCTCGTGATGGTGTTGTTAGACACAGTAAAAATAAGAAATCTGTTGGATGGGATAATGGTATAGGGTATTTGATGTTTACTACTGCTGAAGGGAAGAAGTATCTTAATCACCGTTTCGTTTATGAAGTGCATAATGGATTAATCAAGGATGGTTTTGTTATTGATCATATTGATTCTAATCCCAAGAATAACAAGTTGAACAACCTTCAAGCTATAACGCAGCGTGAAAACTCCAAACGAGGAGGAACTGGGAAATACTCGCAAATTGCTAGACCTGTAAGATCGTTTAATACTGACAACAAGGAGATGGTATTTCAATCAATGTCAGAAGCTGGTAAGTATTTCGATATTCACCCCTTCTCAGTACAAAAAGTAGCAGAGGGAATTTATAAGACGGCTTTTTCAAAACGTTTTAAAAACAAAATTCAGTTTTCTTACGTAGGGAGATAACTCCGTTAGGTATAACGCGTGTGAAATCCGTAGGATTTCCACCAATGACAGAGTTACGGATCTTAAACACGGAAATACTAGCGTTGGAAAATCTTCGATTTTTCATTGGTTGTTATAATTACATAAATCTGAACAAAACACAATCAATTTTGTCTTTTTTCAAGTATTAACAGAACTGTTTTATAGACACGTCGTATTTAAACATTTTTTTTAATGTCTGTTTCAAGTATTATATGTGTTTTCAACATTGTCAGTGATCGCTAATAAACAAACAAATAATTACAATCACTACACCTCTTTTATATCACCTCGTCGTAATGAGTGTATATATACAAATTCGTCTTTATTATAATTGGGCATTTAGCCGAAATTCAAGTGTAAACAAAACCACACCGTCACACGTGGTATGAACGTTATTATTGACATTCAAAACCAAAGTTTCGATTTTGCGGTTTTGTTTACACTTGAATGTAGAATAGCCCGCGTCATCCATTGTCATTGAAATCAATTCATTGTGTCACCTATAATCTATTGTTGTACCGTCCTATGTGTATATAACCGCCTACCACACTAGATCAGGGGTTATTGTGCCGTCGTCATCCATTGTCATTGTTCACCTATAATCTATTGTTGTACCGTCGTCATTGTCATTGAAATCAATTCATTGTGTCACCTATAATCTATTGTTATGTGTTTGTCGGTTGTAACCGTTGAGCGCGCTGCTTGATGTATAAAACACCAAGGGGGTTCAAAACGGTGAATGTGCCGTCGTCATTCATTATATATAATCATAATCACCTATAATCGCATTAAGCTTCTGGGTATACTAAGATGATCAACACCTTAGTGTATCCAGAATTCATTTTGAAAATACTTTGTATTTTTAATACTTTGTATTTGAAATACTTTGTATTTTTAATTCTAAAGAATTTTCATATTTTGTATTTAAACAAATATATTATTATATAATATGAATATTGAAAATCTCAAATTGATTATTATTGAAATCAACAAGCTGAAGGATCAAAATGTAAAATTATGTTCAGGGTTAGATTGTGATCAAATTATGACTGATTTCGAGGATATACAATTTGCAGAACAGACGGGAAAATACGTCCTATCTAAAAAATATTTTTTAATTAAGCGGATACAAAAGTTTATACGTGAAAGTTTAGTCAATACTGAAGATGTTAATATATTCGTACCATTATGTAGCATCGTTGAACGTGTACGAAAGCAATTAGGATTAGAATATGAACAAAAGAGACTTATTAATTGTAAAGTGAGACAATTACAAATGTTAATGGAAAACTCTGAAGGTGATGAACCCCACGCGTAGAGAGCCTCCTTTGTTTGTATAACCAGTACGGTATGAGGAAGTAAAATTATGTGTGTGTAACAACAGGGAAGTATTAAAATGATTTGCATTTTTAGGTTAGTGATTTCTTTCGAAATGATTTGCATTTCTAAAATCCTTTATATTTTTTAATTAAAAATTGCAATGAAATGCTTTGCATTTGAAAATCTAAAGGATTTTTTAATTTGACAATAGTAATACTCTTTCAATAATGGTAGGAGAATCATTAACTACACGGAACACTAAAGAAAGACTTGAAGCTCTTAAGAAAATATTACCCCTTCGTGATCGTATACGTGAAAAACTTCAACAGCGGCAATTATTTCAGACTGATTTTACAGAGGATACAGAGCAACTCTTCAAACCTATTGTTAGTGCAACTGAGGGTGTGAAAACAGCAATCTCTAAACAAGAAAGCGCGCAAAAAGAGTCCTTTCTCCCTGTGTTAGAGAAAATAGCAAAACGAACAAAGCAATCAAAAAAATCATTAAAAACACTTCCTGGTGATATAATAACTACTGCAAGACGACAAGAAGAACAACAACGAGAACTTCAGGAAGAAATTGAACGATTAGGTGATGTTGATATTTCCTCACCACCACCTGAAGAATTTCAAGAACAACAAGAAGAAGAACCTGAAGAAGAAGAGGGAGCTGTTTCAAAGGGGGATTATTCTCCTGAAAATATATTTACAGTTGATGCGTTAAATAAAATCAGAAATATCCCAACACTCTCTGGATTAGCTAAATTTACCAACGACAACATTAAAAAAGCAAAGAGAGATGAGTATTTAATAGACGACACGTCTAAAAATTTTATAAACAATAAACACCTTTGGGCAAATAAGGTGTTTTTAGCAAACCGCGGGAAAAATAAAATCAACAAAAAAATAAAATCTGATTATGACCAATTTCTAGCTATGGTAAAGGGGATCACAGTAGCACCGCCAGTATACACAGCAGACCCAATCCCTGATGAAATACAAATAATGGCAGAGGCTGATTCCCAGAGTAAAACTCCAAAAGGTGCAACTGGTATCACTAAAAAATCCAAAGAATTTTCAAAAACAGGTAGTGGTTTAGTTGGAAATTCTTCGAGTTTCTGTCCCGGCAATATTCTCGGTGATATAGCACGATTAGAAGTACTTGTAGGAGGAAAACGAGCCGGGAATAACTCACTGGAAATAATCAATGAAGCAGCTGATATCTGTAGGAGGTTATTTCAAGGTGGTATCATGGATATTGCAACATATAGAGATTTCATTGAGGAGTTAGCCGAAAATTCTTCGAATTTCTACGGTTATCATAGCGATTAGATAAATATCAATTTGGAAATGCTTTAGTATTTGGAAACACTAGCATTTGGAAATGCTTTAGTATCTGGAAACACTAGTGTTTCTATATAGAGAATGATCATACACTACAACCATGATAAACCAACTAGTGTCTACGTGGTAAACTCACGATTGCCAAAATACCGAGTATACTATGGAGATGGTCTCGGTAATACTATAATGGGATTATTTTCAAGAATGGCTCCAAAAGTAGCTCCGCTAGTAAAACAATTATCGATGAAAGCAATTGATGTTATCCGAGATAAGGGTATTAGCGCTGTTGGTGATCTTGCCGGGAAGGCATTTTCAGCCGCTAAGGATAAACTAACAGCGCTAGTTCGACATAGAAATTTTTCAAAACCTGGAAATGCTAGCATTTCTAGAATGACTTCACTACCATCTACTGCAGTAATGCCTACACAGGTTAGTAAAATAATAAATAACGCCGTGGATAAAAAACTACAGTCGTTGATAACTAACGCCCAGGATAACATAACAGCAAATATGATAGCAGGAAGCGGCTTTAAAAATACTAAAGCATTTTCTAATTCAAAGAATTTCCGACGTCGGTGAATAATATTTTCTCAAAAATCATCACTAGAATTGCTAGCATTTCTTATACTTGTATTAGAAACACTTGTGTTAGAAACGCTTGCGTTAGAAACGCTTGCGTTTTTGGTTATATTTATTTGGACAGGATTTCCAATTGTTATAGTTATTGAAATACTTGTATTTTCTGAATTTTCGATGGTTTCAGTAGAAATACTTGTATTAGAAACACTAATGTTTCCACTTGAATTTCCTATACTAGTGTTAGAAACACTAGTGTTAGAAACACTAGTGTTAGAAACACTAATGTTTCTGGTTATTTGAATAGGATTCTCAGTTGTTATAGTTATTGAAATATTTGTATTTTCGATTTGATCTTCGTTATCTAGATTTGTTTTCATCAGCAACATTATTGATATACCCAACTAAATAATTAATTTAACATAATATTATTTTTTTTTTATTTTCAATTCTGTATTTTGCATCGATTTTGAGTGATTTCACCTCTCAGAAATGCTAGCGTTTCCGATTTCTAATTTAGACCAACGGGTATATAATAAAAAATGTTCAAACAGAACCCTGATGTTGCATTTGACATGGAAGCCCCAGTACTTAAAGATGAATCTGTACGTGATTATCAATTTTTTGCTTATCACGCAGTACAACCTGATCTTCGTGGAAGAATTGAACTTCAAGTTCATGATACCAGTAAATACTTTTTACCCGCTGAAGCTTTTATTGAAGTCGAAGGTGAACTTTTACAGTATAATGATACACCATATGCAAATGACCCAACTATCCGAGTTGGTTTTGTTAACAATGGCATCATGGCTTTATTTGAAAGTGCTAGATATCTCATTGATGGAAAAGAAATCGAATCTATTGAGCGTGAAGTTGATGTTGCAACGGGAATAATCGGGTTAGCGAGATATTCTGATGATTATACTAGATCGGCTGGTCCATCTATGATGTTCTCTAAGGATATTACTGATCACGCTGAGCACATTCAGTATATTAAAATAAATACTCCAGCAGGTACTGCAAATGTACAACCTGATACCCCTGAACATAGAGCTAGACCAGCTGCTGCCTTTGATATTCTCGGAGGTGTTAATAATAATTTCAATTTAGGGTTTGTAACACGAAAAGGAACATTGCAGGGAGAGCGTCGACGGTTTTCATGTGCGATTCCGCTCCATCACATATTTGGATTTTGTAGAAACGTCAGAAAAGTTATTTATGGAGTAAAGCATACTATAGCACTAGTACGAAGAGGTACTGATAATTATGCAATCTGGCGCGCTGCTGGCATTGCCGATGGTAAAGTCATTTTATCAAAACTATCACTGTGGATGCCAGTGTTGACTCCGTCGTTGTCAACAGAACCACGGTTACTATCATTTATGGATCAAGGGGGAAAGAGATTATTAAGTTGGTTGTCAACGTCCACAGATACCATGGATTCTAATATTGATGGTACACTTACATGGCATCTAGCATCAAAACAGGGTATTACAGCTCCACGGCATATTTTTATTGCGCTACAGAATACTGCGCGATTAAACAATCAAGAACGTTCCCACATGATATTTGATCAAATTGGGTGTAGTGAAGTCTCGCTGAGAATAAACGGACAGCAAGAACCATCAGAGGATATAGAACTTGATTATGGAAATAATCATATTGCACGAGTTTATCATCGGTTGCTGTCGTATATGGGACGCGATCAAAATGTTGATACTGGTCTACAAATATCACAGTTGGATTTTAAAAGTCTGTATCCGATTTATTACTTTTCGTTGGAACATCTTGACTTGATGAGACAGTCCGTCGTTGATATACACTTCCGAGCTCGTGTAACCCGTCCTGCTGGTATTGATAATTATAGAGCGGTTGCTGTTATTCTTAGTGATAAATCAATGATACTTGAAGGTGTTGGTGGACGAATGAGACTGGTAGATGCACCAGTGGAAAATATTTGATTGTAAATTGCTTTGCAATTTCAGAAATGCTTAAAAATTGCTGTGCAATTTGAATTTCTAATTTAGAATCAATCTGTTTTGTATAATGTCGTATAGTAATATCAATGTTACGTTGACACCTGGTCAAATAAAAAAACTACAATCCAAATCAGCTAAGCAATGTGGAACCACAATAACGCTGAAACCTAATCAAATGAATGGCGGAGGGAATAAGCTATCGCTGACGAAAACTCAGGTTAATCACTTCAATAAAGCGTTTAAAGAAAAAAAAGGAGTTCAGATTACTCTTTCTGCGAGCGCGATTAAAAACATGGAAAAGACTGGTGGTATATTCCCGTTGTTAGGGTTGATTCCAGGGTTGATTGCCGCAGCAGCCCCAGCGGTAGCGAAGGCAGCAGCGTTAGGAGCCGTTGGTACCGCAGCAGGAATGGCACTAAAGAAAGCAACAGGCGGATCCATCCGCAGATCCACTCGTGGATCTGGTAAAAAAAAAGGAAAGGGTCTAAGACTACCAGGAACCCCGTATTCATGGTACAGCGGAAAGGGTCTTCGAATTCCAGGAACGATATAGTTCCGAAATCTTCGATTTCCAAATCTGTGGTTCCTATGTCCAATTTCGATTTAATTGATGCCGCTAAAAAATTAAAAATAAAAAAATTCAGAGGGGTTTTTATGAAAGATCAGTTACCGGCACAACCTAATGATGTTGAAACAGGTATTATAAATCTAGATAACAGCGATGGACCTGGAACTCACTGGGTTTGTTACGCAATTGATCCACGTGGGATTATTTATTTTGACTCATATGGATTAGCGCCGCCGAAAGAATTTATGCGTTATATAAAAGATTTTCCAATGAGGACTTGGTATTCTACGTTACCAACACAAACAATGCTTGATCCACCAATATGTGGTAATGAAGTATTAAACGTACTTGATGCTATATCCAAAAGATTTTCGAAACCACCTCATATAGTAGTAAATGAGTATACTAGCGGCAAATCTCTTTAAAAAATTCTGAAAGAATTTTGGATTAAAAATCTTTAGATTGAAAATCCATCGGATTTAGACGATGAAAATATTTCTATAATAATGATTGATATTTGGGGACGATCTTTATCATCGCTGAAAAAACCTGATAGTGGAGTTGAAACCGTTGATAACAAGGATATTAAAAAACTAATCGAAGATGAAATATCCGAAATATTAAACCTAGCAAATATTGATCCTGGTGAAATAGTTGTATTTCAAGATCGTCAGGGTAAATTGAAAAGTAGTAATATCTCTCTTAATGATATTTTGGTTAAACAACGAGACGCAGCAGAGGATACTATCGCGTTATTTTCTGATGGGGGTAAACTCAAACCAGGTGTACTTGTTTCAACAATTACGGATAAATTAGCAACATATGATAACACAGTGAATTCATTAAAATCACTAAGCGATAAATATGACGATCATATAATTGTATTTGATCAGTTTAGTGAAACACAAAGAAATACAATTGACCAAATTGACAAACCCATACTAGAATTTTTTGGAAATCCACCAGTAACCACACCAAAACTCACCGTAATAAAAGATTCTATGTTAGAACTAGCAACTCTTCAATCTGAATATGAAAAACACGTGAAACTATTTATGACGTTTCGTAAAAACCTCATGGACAAGTTTATTGGGAGCCCATTTGATAAAATTGAAATAACCCTTCCTGATATTAAAAAATCCATCGATGAACTTAAAAAATTCAACAACGCAATAAAGGATGATGCAACGAGGATGATAAGCGTTGTTGAAAAAGTAAAAATTCCTCATGATAAATCTATCGTCAACAACGTAGTACACACGATTCAACACGGATCATTTATGTGGACTCCCACAAACAACATTTTAAACATAACCGCAGCAGTCAAGGGTATTTATCGATTAACAATAGTATCACCGAATCAGTTTAATATATCATCGTCGAGTTCATCTGGAGTCAATAATACGGTATCAACGATCATCGACAAGGATACAACTGAACAATTCACGATAATAAATACAGATGGAAATCTAGTCAGGGTTTCAGTAACGTGGTACGTAGAATTCGTAGTGGATTTAAGTAAACAATTAAATTGATTTAAAAATTATTTCACGATTCAAAATTACAAAGTAATTTGTAATTGAAAATGCTAGCACCTTTAAAATAAAATGACTCCATCATCGAATCAGTATCGCTATGATCAAGTCAGAGAATTTCAAACTAAACTCAGTTCTCTCTGTGAGGAGTATAAATAAAAATAAAAAAATACCAACGAAGAATAACCGCAGTTGATGTCACCGTATACTCAGTGTCGGGAGTAATCACCGCTGCTGGAATAATACTATCTTCGGTTACTATGATTGCTCCGGTTGTAGTTCCAATTGTTATTTCTTCCATAGCTACAATTGCGGGTATATTAACCGGGATCACAAAAAAATTATCATCGTGTAGCCAGAGTAAACTACACAATTATGTAATAAAATTTCACATTGCATCTGCCGGTTACTCGCAATTATCCTCGTTGATATCATCGTCGTTGGATGACACAACAATATCAGATAGCGAATTCTCAACTATGGCTCAATTGTATAAATCAACAATGCTGAAATTAGAGCAGAATAATAATAATAATAATGTCGTCGCAAGAACTACTTCAACAAATAGTAACAAATACAACACCGGTGAAAACAAGCACGATATCAGTAACCTCAACACGTCCCGAATTCAGTGTGAATTTTCCAATTCCTGTTCCCGTGAGCGAGATCGCGTTAGCAAAACTACGAGTGTATCATAGCTGGCCTAATATTAGATCGGTAGCATTTGGTGGTCAACAACCAAATAATTCCTTGGTATTCGCGTGGAAAAATCGTGAAGACGGAACACCAGATTGGCAGGTTGTTTCTATACCAACAGGATCATACCAAATCGAACAGATCAATGCTGAATTTCAACGCAGAATAAAATCCCTCACCGGAAAAGAATCAAAAATCGCTATAACAGTTCACGAACCAACATTATCATCTGCTATCGAGATAAATACAGAAGGATACGTTGTAGATATTTATCAGAGTTCTATAAGATCAGTGTTAGGATGGCCTGAATTACCACCGGATAACTCGCGAGAAAATTCGAAGGATTTTCCACCCGAACCTAAAAAATCCGATTATATCACCAACAAAATAAAACCCGTCAATGAAGTCAAGAGTTATCAAGATTATGCTCCTAATAAATTCTTGAATAAAGAAATTTTTGAATCAATTTATGTTCCTCTCATTAACGGAAATTTCAGAGCAATGAATAATGATTTTTCACTACTGCTAATATCTCTTAAATCCGGCTCTCTCACTAAAGACGAGTTTATCAGCATCGTAGAAACGGGTAATAAAATCATCTATGATATGAAAATATTTCACTCGATAATTATTCAAGAAGTATTAAATGAAGAGATATTACATGATAAGTTTGCGGATCTATACAATATTAATAAAACGGAGATTAAAGATTTTAAAATCCCTGGATATAATCCGGATAAACTAAAGAAACAACTTGACGATGCTATTGATATTGGGTTCAAAAGAATCCACGATAATTGGAAAAAATCGAAGAATCCTACAGAAAATATTCTGAAATTTAATAATGATCCAGAAGGCGGCGGTAGACATATTGCTCCGAACAATGTGAATATTTCAACGGTGATTGCGCTCAATTTAGTATGTGACGTTATCGAAGGAAATTATCAAATAAATCTCGAACAATCAAATCAAGCTCAGCAAGGATATATTTTATATTCATTTGCACCAACGGCTCCTCCAGGATTTCTAATTATTGAAGACCCAACTAATCTAGTCTATATGCGATGTCATAATAATTTGTTAACGAGAATTAATTTCAAACTCACTGACCAATCTAATAATCTGATTGATTTACGAGGTGAGGTTTTACAAATTAGTTTGTTTGTACAGTCCTGAAAGGATTTTCGTCTTAAAGACTTTCATCGTAAAAAAATTGTTAGCGCATTAGCAGCCGAGGAGGTGAACGTCAACTAAATGGCGTCTTTTTTTTATGAATTGCTAGCAAGTTGGTCTAGTGTCGACGCTTTGTCGATCCTTTTTTCTGATGTCGATCCTTTTCGACAAAAAGTCTGTTCACCCTCTCTGCTGCTTATGTTCAGTCCATGATATATTATTGTCTACCAAAACACCAAGTAGTCTATCAGGACAAACCATTTGAAAATTTTGTATTTTTCCATGTCAGACATATTTCATCACTACCCAATGTGTTTTATATCTTGTTTTGTTTAGATACGTAATGGTTTAGTGTTACTAGTATTTACCACTATTCGACTGCACGTGCGCCAGTTATCCAGTTTGTTAAGGGCATCCGGTAAAGAAATGTCTAGTTCGTGCTTTATGGTTTGATTGTCTGGCAATGTTGTGTCATCTGCATAAACATCTATTGATTATATTGAATCTCTTAGTATCAAGTGGCAATCCATTAACAAATGAAATTAATAGTACTGGACCTAGAATTGTATCTTGTGGTAGACCATATCTAATTGTTCCAGGTTCAAATAGAACATTATTTATATAGCGATGGTATTCTCTTTCACTTTACTATTAAGTAAACTATCGAATTATTTTTTCATCAAATTAGTAAATGCACAGTTTCTTCAAAAGGATTTCATGATCCACTAGGTCATAACATTCATGAAATCTGCAAATACAAGTCCGATTATTTGACTTTGATCTAGTGCTTGAAGCCATTTATCAGTTATAGAGATCAAGGCAGTCTCACATGAATATTTATGTCTAAAACCTAATTGATTATAGTGCAACAGCAAGAGTTTCTTTAAATAGGACAAGAACGAGTCAAAGACATATTTTTCAATCTATTTTGACACGTTTTGGTAGTATTGAAATTGGATGGTATTAACAACATCATTATAAAAACCATAACTATGCATTGGCATTAATTGTGCAGTTTTCCATATTTAGGTCACAGATGAGGTTGCAATATTTAACTTTATTATGAAAGTTATGTTATCTGACGAAGCTGAAGCAGACGTTTTAATGAGTGGTGGACCGATCACCACAAGACCTGTAGCTTTCTTGGTATCAAGTTTACTGAGACATATTGTAACAACATTTGGTTGATTTATGACAGAGAAAAAAAACATATTTAGGGATTGTTCAGTTCATTAGGTCATTACATTTATTTTCAACTACTAGTTATTTAAGCTTAGTGGTAATTTTAGTAAACAGAAAGTAGAGAAAACATGTGTCATCAGTGACTTTAGTGACAATTTCCAGACTTGAGTGAATTTTATTTGTGTGACTTCTGTATGCTACCCCAATGAGTTCATTAAAGACTTTTCAAATGGAATTTGCGTTGCTTTTTTTATTTCAAGAATTGATTGATAAAAGGTTTTCTAAGCATTTTCAATCATGTGGGTTATGTTATTTCTCCATACTTTATATTGTGTAGTATAGTTTACCATATTTCAATTGTCTTCGTGGCTTCATAGTATCTAGGATTTCAGTATTAAATAAATTATGTTGGATTGCACGGTTTCATCGATCACAATTAGTCATGAGAGATAACCCATGTGGGGTGGCGCAAAGGCCATTGAACATTTCCTCATGTGGCTTTCATGTTTGTTTTAGTTTAAGGCCCTTGATCTCTGTTATCCAAACCATGGATACTATTCCATGCAACTCCATATAGGTCATATAGAACATGTTCTTTACTTCAGTTTCGGATCAATTTGTAAGCGATAGTTTTGTATGTACGTTTCCTATTTCTCTGGCATTTATCTTTTCTTTTAAACAAAAGTAAAATAGTTGTCACTCAGACAAACATTTGGTACATTAACATAGGTATCAGTGTGATTACTCACAGTGATTTATATTTATGTTACCTTTGCGTGCTTATTTACCATGCAGACTAGGCCTCATGATTTAATAACTTCCATCCAGTTACTCCTTTTTTGAGTTTTTATATTGACGTGTATATATGTTTATTTATCATGTGCAAGAACGTTTTATATTCATTTCAAAACGTTATCATTCCACATTGCTTGAGAGGGAAGTGACCTACTAGGTTATTTGTCAGCATTCACATCTTCCCTACTGTATACAACATCCCACCCTTTTCTCTGTCCCTGTGTAATTGTGTAGCCTTGACAGTGAAAAAGAGTATCATTATGGTTAGCATTTAATTTGGTTTCAGTAAATCCTAAAGCACGTATATTATTTCATTGCAAGAAAACATTAACTTAATCCGTTCTATTTTTTCCACAATACTTTGGGCATTTAAGTGACCTCTATTTAAACCTTTTGTATTCGCTTTCCTATATCAATTATATGAATGCCATTATGCAACGGGGTACTCTATGAGATGGTCCATATTCTATTGTTATCATAATGATATTATTCAAGGTGGCCATGTAAATGAGGTAGCCTCTGTATTTTGTACGGTATCTGTGTATTGTTATCCATTTGGAGTGATAGTTAGCAACAACAAGTAAAGCAGTTTAAAATTACATTGTTTGGTAAAATAAATAATCATATAATTCAAGTATGCACTTCCTAATTTGTGCAAAACACTTCTGACTTAAATATTAGAGTCTATACCAAGCTATGTACTACCTTCCAATTTTTAATACATATCAATACTTGTTTTCTAAGTTTAAAAAAAAAAAACTATTACCCACATACTTGTCTGCCTTGTTTGAATTATGTTTAGAACAAGCTTAAGACCGTATCTTCCTCCCATTACTCCCTTTGGTGTTTGATTCATGCCTAATCCTTCATTTTCCTCTTTCTATTAAAGGCCGTACTAGAATTGAGCTTGAATGAGTGCTGATTTAAGTCTCTCTAATGATTTTTATATGTACAAGTATTTCATAATTTGACAACAATTACATGTATGTATTTAACGTCTGGGAATTTAGTGTTAAATAATACCTGAAAAGTGTTTTGATGTAAGATTTGTATGGGTCGGATCAGGTCAAGTGTTGGTGGGTGGGTGTAGGTCAAACGTTTAAAATGGCCACGACTTTAATCAAATTAGTATCATAGTACCCAAGAAACATGCGCAAAAATATTACTGTGGTCAATCTTCTATTACCAAGTGTGTGTGTGTGTGTGTGTGTGTGTGTGTGTGTGTGTGTGTGTGCCGTTTATGGTTCTCCCCTGAATTGTAGATCTGGATTCCATACTCTAATCACAAATTTGTTTTTAAATGTTATTTAAAACCTTTCATACGTAAAGTACAAACTTGGAGAAGTAACACACAAATTGTCTTCCCTTTCTTTGAAACAATAGAGAGATTGATGTTAGGGATCCGCTGGTGACAGTCTGATTAGAGTTTATAAACGTATTATTTGTAAATATTTTACATTCTTTTAGGTTATAAAATTTACTGACTGATGGGAACGGTCTGACTGTTTCAGCTCAACAGTGCTTATTAAGCACATAATAGCTTGGGGTAACTGGTTCTAATTCCTTTCCCTAATAATAATTAAATACAACCACTTTAATCACAAATAAGTCAGTAAGCATAATAATATATTAAGGTGTTTATTTTGCACGCTTACCTTTACATGCATTAATGTTATTTTCTAGTATAACGTTTACATAATAAACTGTTCATTGACTGTTTGGGCATATGCTTGTCTTTCTGCTGCTGATTTCAAGCCTTTCCCAACGTTCTATGATATATGACTTTGATGACGAGATGATGGACGTAATTGTGGGGTTGACATATGCTGTAAAATTGTGCCGAAATACGAAAATTAATAAGACCATCAAGTTTTGCACCACACTTGAAAAAAATGATATGACGACCCTGCCGAGAGTGGATACAAGTGATACGTATTGCTTAAACGGAACCATAGACCGTACTTTCGTCATGATCTTATTTCACCTCGTAATTTTGCAAATGATTATGAATATTTTCAATGTTGTCTTCAACCTTTAACGCCAAACTCTACAAGGAACTTGTAATTTTTTTGACGTTATCTTCTCTAGTGATTTAGGGTCCTTATACATATCTTTAGCTTTTACCAACTACATTATCCAATTTGATTATAGTTTTAGTAAATGGCAACTCATCCTATTTTAAGTTCTTTTCAAATAACAGTCAAGACTTTGTCACGGTATTGTCCAGACATATCTAAATTCTTTACTTCCTGAATTCACCAGCTCATCTAAATGTTTAATACCGGTTAATTTCACATGACTTGTGTCAGAGCTTTAACCTTACATTGATTGTTTTTTCTCTGGGCAGGTTGGTAGTATCTTGCACCTATCTGGTTCAAACATGACTTATATCGATACTTCTCTTAAGGCTGATGTCTGACAAAAAAAATGACCACAATCATATCATTTTGATTGTGCAAAACTTATTCACTTCCTAAGATAGCCTGCCGTGGATACTACATCCTAAAGCGCACCGAATAGCTTAATTTCGTTCTCAGTTGTTAATATTGATGTCAACAGAAAACGAATAACAATCTTAATACTACGATAAGTTTTATAAATACGATACAGTTCTCTAATCTTAATGACAATGCTTTTTCCATTTAATTTATTAAATTTATGTTACTATTATCAGAAATTCTCTTGTAGAAACCAGATATATACAACTTTTTGTTCTTTCCGGTATTTGCATTCCCATATAAAACCAATAAATCTAATATTTTGTTTAATACTCGCTTCATTCCATGAATGACACGCGTTTTATGTGGGTTAAAGGTTAAGCAGATTTATTAGTTGCCTCGATTTGTTTGCTTGCTTTAGATTATTTCTTCATTTTTCTTTGACAACAGATGAAACTGAATGATGGAACGATTAAAAACATTAAAAATAATTGCCGTTGACCACACATTGATTTTTAAAAATGAGTAAACTGACATAACTTGGGTCCAAGATGTTGAAGATAAAAGAAATATACATGTAAATAATAATAATTTTTTTCTAAAATCTTTATTGCATTCAAACATTTGTTTTAGTAACATCACATTTACATTTTAATACAGGTCTTAGCGCTCTTCCCTTAATTCCGTGGCTGACGATGGCACGCGGCTGTTCAGACCTATAGAATACAAAGAGGACTTAAATATACTGCAGTCAGATTTGTATGCAAGTAACAATTTAAATCAATTTCAAGTGACATAACCATCGTTATAATCATCATCACCATCATCATCGCAATTGGAATCATACTTATGAACATTAAATGTAAATGAGAACCCTCACTAATTAATAACTGATTTAAGAATTTTAAAAATGAATTTTTATAAATAATTCCAAATGAATATGAATACATAAATGGTTTTATCGATAACAAGGAATCTTAATCAATTTACTTCGGAAGACACATATTGTAGGCTAACAACCTTACCGCGGGGAAACTAAACCTGAGGTGTACAACTCCCTATTTCGAACCTTTTGAGACACACATTCCTTCAATGCACCACTGCAAAAGAAAACAATTAGGAACGAACATTATGATTTATATTTGTTGCATTAAAACCTAATGCATTTTGGAACGCATTCACAAAAAGCCATTGTTAATTGATTGTCATTCAATTAGGTGTATGTGTCTGTTCAACGCGCTAATAAAAAGTGTTAATTGTTTCAAATAACAATAAAAAACAAATAACTTTATTACTTTCTTAAATCACTTCTAATCAATATTCATCTGTTATTCCGAGCAAAATTAAATTTTAAACCGAAAGAAAGTGTGTGTGTGTGTGTGTGTGTGTGTGTGTGTGTGTGTGTGTAAAAAAACAAATAAGAAAGATTACCATATTTATTCCACATTTTGTTCCTTCTGCGGCATATAAATATCTCCGCAATATTTTTCTTGTTTTTAAATGTATGCATCTCAACTGATGACAAATGTTTCCGTCCACAGCCTTAAAATGAAGAAAACTGACATATATTGGCATATTTATTGCAAACGTTCTTCAGGCACAATCTTTTATATAATAAAATACGTAAATTGAGGTAGAAGTCATGTTGATGCCATCTCTCCAGACATAGTCTTAAACAATAACGTAAGGTGATGTATAGTTCAATGTTCAATAGGTCACTTAACTAAACATCCATTTTACGCCGAATATGTTAAGTCACGTGCTTTGTTCATGTACTGATACAGAGGGTTTAATTAATGATGATCACAACATAAGTAGTATGCTTTTCCTGTTACATCTGAATCAGTGAAGAGCAATTTGAGAACTATGGTAGGCCATTATCATTGAGTAGATCCTCCATGTAAGTACCAATTTGTTTCATAGAGAGATACAATAAGGATGCATATATATATATATATATATATATATATATATATATATATATATATATATATATATATATATATATATATATATCTATCTATATATATATCTATATATATATATATATATATATATATATATATATATATATATATATATATATATATATATATATAAATCTTTTGTGAATAAAGAACACAATTTCACTCATTGAGATATTCGACAGCACAAAGCTGCCTTAATATAACGTAGATTGTTACCACGGAACATTTGTGGAAAAACCAAATATGGCGTGATAGCGACTTTAGCTACGAAATAAAGAACAAATATTCACAGCAACGTTTTCTCTTACATTATCCATCTGTGTTGCAAAAATACTACGCTAAGGTCTGATGATATATTGCTAACCGTAAATAACCTTGCAAAATAATGATATAGGTTACCTTTTGAAGAAAAGAGATCGCGTGGGCTAAGATTATAAATTGATATGAATAAATCATGTTTTAGTAATATGCTCTCTCCTTCAACTAGAATATGTTACCGTAATACGAATTATGTCTTGATCAATATATACCTTATTTGTGTTATAAATCAGTTCAAGTTAATTAGATATAACATTCGTGGTTTCATAGCAAATGCAATATCCAGCAAATTGACTAAACCAAATTCACATTTGTAAAAAGCAAGGAGGGATGATTTGGTGAACTGTAACCATGAGTTGCCAATATAACTATCGATATAACTATCGATGAACGTCGCCAGTCTGTGCTTATTGCCAGAAGTTACAATATGGACGCCTCTCTACGACACAAACGATACCAAATACGATTATGTGGTCAAATATGCAGTTATTATAAGCATTGCCGAAACTTTGCCTTGCATACCTTCATCACTTCAAATTACACCTATGGCTTCATCTAATCAGAATAACATCTTTGTATGCTTGGCTTCAATAATAAATCAACGTACGTCTCTGGCAAAGTTTAATATTTGACTAGGAATCGCAAATGAAAGCAGCAATGAGTCTGTTTGAATTAGTTTTAACTATATCGTTTAAAACCATTAGAGATGGGCCTATGAGTCTTGCAATAGCATGTATGATAATCCTTGCAGCAATCTCATAGTTGACAAGAATTTAAAAATGCTTCTTGATTTTTAACGACGCAATGGCGCAACTCTTAGAAGAGAATCCGTGATTTGACCAGATACGATACCAGAATCGATTCGACTGAGTTTTGTCACCTTTATTGTTGCTTATATTGAACCAAGCAAACGTGTCTGGACAGTCTTGTAAAATCGCGATAAAAGAGCGTGACCATTCCTTTCTGAGATCACGCAAAAGCAAAAAACCAAATATTCTCGGCTCTTATTGTTTCTTTGTCTAAGAATATGTGAATGGAAAAACTTGTGAATCGATCATTGTCGTTTAAGTTATATACAGTTATTTGTTTGACATTGTATGACATATATCATATTTTGTTCTAATAAACATGTCATATTAGAGTATTTGTTCATTTAGATTATCTTTCTAAGTACATTGTCAACTATTTTTGTTTTGACCAATAATTTATACTCAATTTATATTTTTCCCATGATTGTTTATAGAGTTTGTATGTACACCATGTTGGTAAGTTATTCACCGTTGTTTATTTGTGATTAGTTCAAAATCTAATTATAAACTTCGATTTTCAGGAAGTGAACTTCTAACCTACATACTGGTCGTCTTATTTTGTGTATTGTATTTGCATACCGTTGGGTAAACAAAAGTTTTCATTCCCATTTCAAATTCATTAGCTGTAATAATTTATTGAACTATTCAGATAAAATATCGGATGAATCATTTGTTTAATTTATATATTAGAATTATAAATTGATCATTAACTGTTAGGATTAAAACAATGATTTGGGGTTGTTGCTAATTCTCTCAAAGACATCATGGATTTTATAAACGAGTTCGCTCCTCTTCGTTCAGTTCCTTAAATAAAGACCATAAAACTATACAGTGACATTTGTGACCTTGAATAATTTTCAAAGTCATCTAAGATATAAGAAAACTTGACATCGCTAATAAGGCGGAATGATATTGCCAGGAAATGAGAATGCAAATTCACAAGTAAACACACACATGCACATACCCCATAATGGTAATAACGGGGTCCATAAATAAGGTAACACTGCATATTGGGAGTGAAGACATCTCCTGGTGCTTGTTTCATAAACATCATCCATTCATCTGTGTTATAGGCCAGACCTTGAACTTTAACGCACTCTCTGCAATATGAAAACTGACTTCTTAGAAAAGAAACATCAATTGATAGATTTTACAAGTTGCGTTGCCATCTAGCGACCAATTCCACTTCCTCTTTGATGTCATATAATTATACTTTGACAGTTTGACCTTATATCTACAACGCAATAAATGTATATCGACAAAGAAGACCACGTTATCTATATATTATTCTGAAATTACATCTTAATTAATGAGCTCTGATACTGAACGGAACTTCCATTGACGTACAATTATATCGGTCCTAAAGTATTACTAAAAGTAACAAATATGTAACAACTGCAGTTATGTAATGTTATATGTCTCGATGTGCCGTGTACATACTTGGATATTAGTGTTTTCTTAAACGATTCCACGGAGCAATTAGAGAAAATCCATTCCTTTCTAGAGTATGGTGTGGTTGCGTTGAATTTCATAGCACGATAATACATAATAAATCTCTCTTCAGGATTACATTTTTTGGCGTCTCCTGTGCCGTCATGATGTGCTCCAAGACTATAAATAAATAATAAATTGAATAAATATATTTAAACTATAAACCCTCATCCAAAAACAGGCTAAACGATCTAGGTAGTATTATGATCATAAAGTACGCATAAGCTTTATACCCAAAGGACATTACATATTTAAGTCTACAGCAGTTTGAATATTTAATTCTCAACGGTTGTGAACGGTCCCTAGAAATTGCTACAGCTAATGAATTTCCATAGTAAAATCATTCCTTCAAATACGCTAAATCTTCAATAGAAGTTTGACTGTATGCATGCCATTGCAGATATTAACATTTAAGAAAATATTCAGTGTTTTATTTCAATGTTGTATCTAGGATATAACAAATATCCAGCCATATGCCATTTAGACATGTATCAGAAAATAATAACCTGTCTAATGCATTCTGCAAGATTAGAATGATTACTTTATCTCATTTTTAACCAACACGCCAATATCAGTCAAACGGTCCCTCAGCAGCGTCAGTAAATTATTTCGTGGCTTTAAATATATGCTATATACAGTTCAAAGTCTTTATGTTTTCAATATAACAAAACCAAATGTAAACAACATTTCACATGTTATATAAATCTTCACAATGTATTATCTCATAGAGAAAGAATCAAAAACATTTAAAGGAACTACGTTTGACAAAAACTAGAACGGAAAGAGGCTAGACATGTTTCTCAAATCAGAGAGGTCAGTTAAATATTGAATTGTATGCATCATATTTTAATTACGTAGCAGGTATTCCCACCTGTAAGTATTCCAAACAGATAACATGATCCAGTACCTGAGACAGATTAACCCGAAATTCGGAAACGATATCGACCTCAAATGGGTGGGCGGTGACTGCTGTACACAGAAAATACACGGGGCACCAAAAGTAGTAATCGAGTGAACGTACAATACAAAGGCCAATATGCACAATATATTCACCTACTTGTGACCAAGTTCATGTGATGCTGTCAGCACCGTCGTAGAATAATGCTTTGACTGGATAAGCGAAACTCTCTGAACCTCGTCACATACACCCGCTACAGGACTTACACCTGAAAAAAAGATCAATTTTATCTCCGAACGTCTAGAGTGGTCTAATACAGTATACTCCCTTAAAAGATTACTAGCACTTAGATATGCAGTGACATGAGAGCACCATTGCTATTAATGGATTCTATCACCAAAATCATAAACTGTTGCTTTCATAAATTAAACATATCAGAAACTAAATGAAACAATGTTCATTATATATATATATATATATATATATATATATATATATATATATATATATATATATATATATATATATATATATATATATATATCTGGGTGTCTGGGTGTGTATGTCTGTGAGTACTCACCGGAAATATCTTTCTTATCCCTGGAACCTCTATACAACACGTACCTAAATATAACGATAATAATCAAGTGTACTTGAATACTAAAAACTTTCATACAATCAATACAAATGTAATCGTTATTACAAACAAGACAATGGCATTAATACCTAAGTCTAAGAAATATTATTGTCCTTACCTTAACACTGATACTAACCGTAACAAATTTTATTCCTATATCAGGTTTCTTTAAGTTTTAGTCTGATAGGCACATCAACCTTGTACCATATAAAAATCAAAATGCCTTTGTTCCCATTTATTCAACATGGTTTAAATGTTTTCCTTTATTGCAACTTATGCATGAGTAATTTTGACAGACCCAATATGAAGGAATCTTAGAACGTTCGTGGATTTTGCAACGCTTTTATCGGAGATTAAACGCAATTAATAGCTCCTACTAGCTAACTAGAGATTTGCTTTCCTCTTCTGACCAAAACGGCTGTTTTGTGACATCTATTACTCCTAACGAGATCAATATTCCGTATTTTGTCTCAGTTTTGCTATCGGTGTGTCTAAAACAATGATAACCAAAAGTACAATCCAGTATATAGCAGTAAAAGTATAAATAAAGACGTTTAGCTTATGATTTGAAAATATAAAGCTCCTCTAAGGCATGATAACCTATGAAACAAATATATCTATAGTAATTTATTAAACAATAGCAATGTTTAATAACTAACGATATACCTTTAAAAATAGCACACAAAACTATGTTTCCACATTAAAGAGATTGCAACATTGTGTTCCTTACGTCTTTTAAAAACAAGCAAATTACTGAACCACCTAAAGCACATTTTCTATAAGTAATTCAAAAATCAAACTGATTTTGTCATGAATAATTTAATATTCTTCAACGAGCTGCAGTATGGTATAAAATGTAACAAGCTTTTCTTGAGAAGTAGAAAGCATTATATTTGCCTTTTATATGTACTCGCGATTGTTACGTTCTCCTCGTTTATCCATTGTATCGGCAGCGTAACGTTTAAATCAAGCGTATGAAGTTCATACTTACCCCGTGAAAAGCATTGCATGGTCGAATTCTGGTACTATATTTATGCCAAACGTTTTGACCCATTGTTTGAGATCGCGAGTATAGGGGTGTGCATCTATGTACTTTGTTCCATTCTCTGTAACCACCATTGAATTATTGTGGGGAAATTGGAATTCTCGCTTTAAAAAAGTCATGAAAGAAATTGAAATGTTCCAGTGAATGCAAATAAGAAGTTTTTTCTGCAATCTCAAGTGCATTCGATTAAAAACGAGGAGACAATTGTTTAAGTTGCTTATTTTGTAAGAAGATGTATAAGAGGCTAGCGATAGCCGGACATATGTATAATGATTAGTACTCTAAAACACCAAAACCTACTCAGAAACTATTGTTTAAGTAAAAATTATACCTTGCCCATGAAATTCAATGGCATATACTTAATGATCACGAATTCCTTAAATCATGTCGGTATCTGATTTAGAATGGTACATGTCTGTTAAAGTCATCAAGGGATTTTCTTCCCAGCTGAGATTAGTGGCACAACACATCTTCTGCCTGCCATAGTTTATGATTCCATACATAATAGTTTCCGTTTCTTATAGCTTAACCAAAATTAAAAGAGGTATGGACACAATATCGTTCTAGTAACGGAAACTTTACTTTATCTGATTTCATTATTCTTTAACACCTGTTATACTGTCCCACCTATACTTGAATATGGGAAATATTTTAAGCCGGTCTTAAGTTTGTGTTTTGCAATATGGCCTGAAATTTGGTCAGAAGACTTGAAATTTTTATTGAGTTTAACATTATCATCAATTTCTATGGAATATAGTAAAGTATATATAATTTTTATTTTTAAGATGATTATCGGTTTTCTAATATTTTATGGTGCAAGTGACCTTTTCTAAAATCAAGCTCACGATCTAATTGACTAAACATTGGTTCAGTAAACAACATAATATATGGCTAGTAGTTTTGCGTAATTTTAATCATTAGGATAATTGTCTTAATAATAATCAATGACATGTATATCACCCATGGAGAAAACTATTGCAACGAATATTAACCATCTTCTTTATTATACATTAAGCAACATATTTAATTTTGTTGACAACTTAGACTTTTCTAGAAATGAATTTCAGTTACTCATCCTTGGTCTACCAATGTGTCTTAGGTTTTTCGTAATATCTTAACACTGTGTCGTAGTTTTTATATAATCTTTTTTAATTTATACTATAACATCTGATCAGAATCTTTTTATGGGAAGTTATTCAACATATTTGTAACTGGAATGACATAGTCGTAAATAATATTCTCGGATTTTAAAACTAATTTAGAGTGCAATGCAGACACGGGCATCTCGAATTACTTATTGTGAATCATCCATAGGCTGCTGGCACATTTCTACGTTTCAGATTGGATATGGACAATAGCTTATTCAGTGTTGGATCGCATTTGGATTTATTACTTGAATTTATTTAAAACGTTATACTTTGACCTTTTGTTGGAATGATTATGACTATTTCGATATAATTAACCATACCATCCATTCCTCGTACATGATCACTTTCGTACGCTGGATAAATAGATTATTTGTTGAATATTACAAATCTTGGTGGCTTCTACACTTTTCTACTGTGTAGTTTTAACTCATAGAGTCGTAGCGATAATAAAGATTACGCTGTTACTTCCATAAATATTGATAGCTTCACCTACCACACCATTTAGAAATCAATGTAATATTGACGTCCCATCAGAGGATGTTGATCTCATGGCGTAGAACCAAAAAAAGTGAATCGTATTAAAACTATGAATTACATTAGACAGTGTACATACGTTTTTAGTTGATGCCGTTTAGTATATTTAAAAAAAATGTAAATCAGAATGCTAAATTTGATCTAATAGAGCATTTCCATTAAGCACGTCTAAATGGGTCAAACACACATTAGAATTTGTAGACATTCCGAGTAAGTCAAATATCTTACCTGGAAAACGGTAAAGTGTTGAATGATTACAGTGATTGATATACTTGGATCGTCTATTGTCTTAAAGCGGAGGTCCACCTACGGCAAAATACAAATACATTATATTCGTTTTTACAAGTTACGATATCTGTATGTAACTGTACATAAATTATGCTTTATTCAAATTTGTTTCAGGTAAGACATTCCTTATTGATAACATAGAAAAATACATGACTCAGAAAGGAAAAGGACGGACACATGCTAAATATGTTTAATCATTTCACAGACTGTTCTATTTTGTTAAGAAAAAAAAACGTCTTCAACACAATCATTATTAATATCAACATATGGGTTGTTTCATAAAAATCGCTTGTAAGTGAAATTCAATAAAGCATTATAAATTTTGTTGGAACAATAATTATCCATTTCTACAATGCAATTTGCTAAATGTGGAGAACTAGTTATAAATGAATAAATCAGTTGAGACACGTTATACTGTAATTATATTACAGTTACGACAATTTCTGAACTATTATTAGTCTTTATCCAAAATGGATAATATTCTTTTCCTTATTATCCTTTTCAAAATAATCTTGTTTGCGTGAAACGTATACACTATACAAAACTAAAGAGTGTTGATGTGTTTGGCAAATAAATACTCATTACGTACACCGTTTATAATGTGTGAATACGCTTCTCTTATCTTTTGTAGCACTTTTTCACTGTTACTAAAGGGATCTGCAGATTGTACACTCCATGCATAGCTGCAAGCAAGGGTGAAATTATATGTTATCTATGTACGCGAGCAAGTGAGCCATGGTACAGGCAGATGTTACTCTGTTTTTTTTTTAAAATCTCTGAAATAGTTATCTTTATCATCCAAATTAAAGCCACCATAATTTATTTGAGTAATAAATTACTCCAATGGAATGCAGCATCCTTGCATATTAAACGACTCTAATATGGAAACTAGTCCTTGGCCTTAAATAATTTCTATTCGGGACAACATGTCTACATAAACATCTTTGACACAGAATCAATAAGCTTTTCTTTTCAAGTTAAGATCATGACTGGCAAAAGTATTCACAAACCTTTGTCTTGTTCCACTCGTTCTGATATTAAAACGCTTATTCAGTAAAATTGCAGGTACATAACGTAATACAATAATACATGCGTAACTATCTTGATATGCGTGCTTTGGATGATTTATAGATATTTGTATGTATTTATCTTTGAAAGGATGGCTTTTTACTTACAGATCATAAACTCCAGAATCTATCAATACGGCGACCTTGACATAATAGTCATGTCTCTGCTGGCGAGATTTTTCTGTGAAGATAATTTGCAACAAAATACATTCATTTTACATAGGCTATGTCGTCAAAAATATAATTGGTTAAGATCTATAATAGTTGTTAGGAGTTATCTTAGCACTGTAGTAATATTGAAATAGGCTATAGTTGAATGTATTTGAAATAGATCATGTACTCATTACTACGTACGCATGCTCAAATAATCTCTCTTTCTCTCTTTTGTCTCAATGTGTTTTTTGTCAGCTGTGATGATAAACTGTTTGAAGCAACATGCTTGTGTCAGCTATTCTCATTAGAGATAAACCCAACTCCACCAACAAACATTGCAACAACCAGCACACGTGATAGCATACCATCCTCGCTGCTTCATGTACTATTCATTCAGGATCTCTTCTCACCTTTCGCCCATTTCTCTTGTAAAGGTACTATATTTCGAGGTAACGTAGCTTCTAGCAGACGAAAATGGTTTTGTTTCTCTCGTCCACGGAAACGTCGCAGACCAGCGTAACGTTCCCCTTCTATACTTGTTGCTCTGGTATTTGTAGCATCTGCAATGGGAGATAAAATGACAGTGAGAGAGTTTTAATTTATATTGCCGCTCTTCATCCGTCACTGTCCTATAGCAGCAGAGAGGGTGGACAGACCAAGTTTTCAAGCAAAAATAAGGCTTCCTACGAATCTCATTTTAACCACAAAAAAGTCTCCATTTAGCAAACGGAGACTTTACGATTTTGATCGCAACGATGTGGTCATCACCCTCTCTGCTTCTGAAACTTTCAGTTCTGGTTAACAAAAAACAATAAATAATTTTAACCGAATATTTGATCAAGTCCGATACGATATCGTGTTACAGGACGGAAATTCTTTTAGGACTTCACAAACAAACTAATCGCTAACACCTCCTCTTGTAGATCAATTAGATTATTTGACTGGTCTGTGAGTCTAAAATTAATTCTCGTTAACGAATTATTATGGCATCGCATATAGACAGGATTAACCGGAGACTCAATGATTAAATATCCTGGAGGGGCTATTGGTGCAAATGAGTATAGAATATATCCTTGCTGAGCTTGATTTGATCGTTCGAGATTAATTTGATAGCTTCCTTCGATAACATCGCATACTAAATTGAGCGCAATCACTGAGGATATATTCACGTTGAACGGAGCGATATGTCTGCCGCCACCGTCTGGGTCATTATTATGTTTGGGGATTTTTATTGATTTTTTCCATGCATCATGAATTATTTTAAAACCAACATCGATGGCATCACTGAGAAGTTTTTTTAGTTCTTGTACGTTATATCTTGGTAGTTTGACTGTTGGAATATCCTTGACGGGGATACTAAGGTTTGATGCAAATGTTGTTCTCGATAGGGGGTTATTGTCATCTAATATATCCTGAATAATTTTCAAATTAAATGTTTCCATATCGTCGATAATTGTATTGCATGTTTCTACGACGCTGATAAATTCATCTCGGGTGAGAGAGCCAGATTTAGGAGATATTAACAACAGTGAAAAATCATTACTCATTGCTGTGAAATTTTTAACGATTTTAGGTTTGTCAATAAAATGATATCCCTCTATTCTTTCCCCTTCCTTCTCTTTCCCAGTTGGTTGGTATCCAAGACCAAAAAAATCTATAGTAATTATGTGATCTTTATAACTCTTTATTGGATTATCAGATTTTATTCTGTCGGTGATATAATCAGTTTTTTGTGGTTCGGGTATATCAACGGTTTTTCCCCCGGGTGGTAATTCAGGCCATCCTAGTACGGTTCTAATAGAACTCTGGTAGATATCTACGACGTATCCTTCTGTGCTTATTTCAATTGCGGATGATAGCGTCGGCTCATGAACCGTTATAGCGATTTTCGATTCTTTTCCAGTAATCGATTTGATTCTACGCGCGAATTCATCATTGATTTGTTCAATTTGATATGATCCGGTTGCTATCGAAACAACGTTCCAGTCTGGAGTCCCGTCTTCTTTATTCTTATTCGCGAACACCAGTGAATTATTCGGTTGTTGACCACCAAATGATTTTGATCTGATATTAGGCCAACTGTGATACACTTGTAGTTTTGCTAGCGCTATCTCCTTCATGGGGACTGGGCTAGGGAAATTCACACTGAATTCAGGATTCGTCGATGTTATTGATATCATGCTTGTTTGTACTGGGTTCGTGTTCTCCACTATTCGTTGAAGTAATTCCATCGGTGTTGTCGTCGTTGCTATACTCATGTTGTCGCTCTAATTTTGATATCGCGGAATCATAAATATTGACCATCACTGAGAACTCAGTATCTGATATCGTTGAGGTTATTGAGATCATTCTGGTTTTCGGGTTCGTGTTTCCTAATTCCATCGGTGTTGTCATCGTTGCTATACTGTTGTTGTCGCTCTAATTTCGATATCGCGGAATCAAAAATACTGAGCATCGCTGAGAACTCACTATCTGATATAATTGTATTATCGTGTGACGACGATATCATCTAGGATAATTGCGAATATGCGGTTGATACAACACGAAATTGACTTAAGTAATCTTGCAGTTTACTCTGGCTGCATGATTATATCCTTTTTGTTATCCCGGTTGATATACCCGCGATTGTAGCCACCGCAGAAATGCAAATTGGAACTACGACCGGGGCAATCATTGTAACCGATGCTAGTATTATTCCGGCGCCAGCGAGAACGGTTGACACCGAGTACATAGTAACATCAATTGCGGTGATTCTTCGGCGGTATTTTTTTTTTATTTGATACTCCTCGGCGAGGGTTTTGAGTCTAGTTTGAAATTCTCTGACCTGATAATAGCGACATTGCGTTGATGAAATCATTTTTATTTTAAAAACGCTAGCGTTTTCAATTGTGAAATTCGAAGTATTTTCCTTTCAATTTAGTTATTTACTTAAACCCGTTAGTGTTTTCAATTATTCTTCATCTTCCGGGAAGTAGTAGATCCTGGGGTAGTCTAATTCACATACAAATTCTAAACACCAGGTTATTTTTTTTCTAATGGTGTTATCAACCGCGACAATCTCAAATTCTTCTTTATTCCCGATAATTACTGTTGCGGTGCCACCAAAGTAGGTTTTACCGCTCACGATGATATCAAATTGCTTGTTAGAGATTAACGGCATCCTGTAGATACCATAGGGCCAGTCCCCGATATCGATTGGCAATCTAACACTAGATTCTTTTACCCAATCAAAGGTGCCATGATCGACCGTATACACGATATTTTTAATGCTTCCGTGTGGAAGCAGAATCTTTACTTTTTCAAGATTTTCTTTTAGTTCAGAAATATCATTGTAAATTTCGAGATACGTTTTCTCGATTTCGGTAAAATTCATCATCCTCCCCTTATTCTTTTAATTAGAAAAGAATTCAATTAGAAGGTTTCTGATTCCAAGATTATTTTGTTCGTCAAACGCGCTTTTAATTTCCGCGAGAGTCATACCTACCACAAGTGGGGATCCAAAGAACTTATTAACAATTTCGCTATTGGGTTTTTGTTCGTCAATAGCTTTTTTAACTTCAGCTTGAGTCATGCCTGTCAACGATGTGGTTTCAGAAACAATTGTTATCCCTAAAAAATTATCAACGATGGTATTAAGTGTTGTTTGTCTCACCATAAACATATTAATGTCCTTGAGAGTCATCGTAGATGTAGCTGGGACACCAAAGAAACTATTAGCGATGTAAGCATTGTGAGTATGCTTGCCGATAAATTCGCTAATTTCAGCGAGAGTCATGCCTGCTACAAGCGGGGTTCCAAAAAACTTAACAACGACGTCGTTAGTGGGTTTTTGTACCTTTTCAAGATTTTCTATTAGTTTAGAAATATCATTGTAAATATCGAGATAATTTGCCTTGATTTCATCTTCATTCATCATCCTCCCCGCGTTCTTGTTAAAAAAGAACAAACATAGAAAGTTTTTAATTTCAGCGAGAGTCATGCCAATCACAAGCGGGGTTCCAAAGACTTTATGTATGACATTTTTGCAAAAACTATTATAACCTTGTTTATAATTATCCAGATTACGGCCGTGGGCGGCAATTGCGTCGGTGATCGTAGAAACAAGAGCGCCTGGTTTAAGTTGTCCATCGTTGGAATACAGCGCAATAGAGTTTTCACCAGCGTTGCGCTGCCGTATCAAAATGTCATCCAACGACACATTACTGCTTTTTAATTTACCCTGGCTATCTTGAAATACAACTATTTCATTGGGATCAACATTTGTTAAGTTCAAAGTCTCAGCGATTTCATCTTTAATTTTTTTTTATATATCCTTGATAGAATCACCGGTTGCAGTGTCATCGGGTTTAGGTTTCAGAGGTCTTCCCCAAATATCAATCATGCTATTGTAAAACTCTCTCTCTCTCTCTCTAAAAAAGCGATTGCTGGTGTATTCATTTACGACAACATGTGGTGGTTTTCCCCTTTGGTTAGAAATAGCATCAAGAACATTTAATACTTCGCTGCCGCATATTGGTGGATCATTCATTTGTTGTGTTGGTAGCGTAGAATACCAAGTCTTCATTGGAAAAGTTTTTATATAACACATAAACTCTTTTGGCGGGGCTAATCCATATGAATCAAAATAGACAATCCCACGTGGATCAATAGCGTATGCAACCCAGTGAGTACCAGGTCCGGTGCTGTTAACGAGATTAATGATACCAGTTTCAACGCTGTTGGGTTGTGTCGGTAATTGATTTTTCATAAAGACACCTCTGAAGTTTTTAATCGCGAGTTTTTAGCAGAATCGAGTAAATCAAAATCGGACATAGGAATCAAAGATTCCAGAACCATCGGTTCCTCAATCAAAGGTTTCCGAGTTAATAAACCGGTCCTAGTCTTAGACCTTTTCCGCTGTACCACGAATACGGGGTTCCTGGTAGTCTTAGACCCTTTCCCTTTTTTTTATACCCCTTCCCCGTTGCTTTCTTTAGTGCCATTCCTGCCGCGGTACCAACAGCCCCTAACGCTGCCGCTTTAGCTACCGCTGGGGCTGCTGACGCAATCAATGCTGGAATGGCAGCTAACAATGGAAATATACCACCTGATTTTATCATGTTGGCGATTGCGGCTTTCGAAAAATCAATTTGAACCCCTCGCTTATTTTTAATTGCATCATTGAAATGTTTTATTTGACGATTCGTTAATGATATTTTATGTGTACCGCCGGACATCTGCGCTGGTTTCAACGTTATTGTGGTTCCACATTCTTTAGCGGATTTTGATCGTGATTTCTTGACCTGATCATCAGTCAGCTTGACACTAACAACACTATATGGCATTTTATTGTAAAACACATTTATGCTTTCAATTGATCTAATTGGAAACTTGTGCATATTTTCCACTGGTGCATCAATAAGTCTCATTCGTCCGCCAACCCCTTCTAACAACATTGATTTGTCGCTGAGAATGACAGCAACCGCTCTATAATTAATAATACCACCAGGGCGGGTTACACGGGCTCTAAAGTGTATATCAACGACAGATTGTCTTGTTAAATCAAGATGTTTCAATGAAAAGTAATAGATCGAATACAGATTTTTAAAATCCAACTGTGATATTTGTAGACCAGTATCAACATTTTGATCCCGTGCCATAAATGACAACATATTGTGATATACACGTGCAATATGGTTGTGATTGTAATCAAGTTGTATATCCTCGGATGGTTCCTGCTGTCCGTTTATTCTCAGCGAGACTTCTCTAACACCTAACTGATCAAATATCATATGGCTGCGTTGTTGATTACCAACTCGCTCATTATTCTGTAACGCTACAAATATATGACGTGGAGCTGAAACGCCTTGTTTTGATGCTAGGTGCCATGTGAATATATCATCGACATTATCCTGTTTAATATCCGTGGTCACTGATAACCAACTCAACAACGACTTTCCTCCTTGATCCATAAATTACAGTAATCGCTCTTCTGCTGTGATTGATGGAGTTAACACTGGCATCCACAATGATAGTTTTGTTAAAATGACTTTACCCTCGGGAGCACCAGCATCACGCCAGATTGCATCATTATCAGTACCCTTTCGCACAAGCGCTATTGTATGCTTAGCTCCATAAATAACTTTTCGGACGTTTCTACAGAATCCAAATAAATGATGCAGTGGAATCGCGCATGAAAATTGTCGACGCTGTCCTTGCAACGTTGCTACGCGTGTTGCAAATCCTAGGTTGTAATTTGGAACATTATTTATGACATCAAAGGTACCAGCTGGTCTTGTATATCCGGCTGGTGCTGGATCAACTGCAGTAGCTTGTGTTGCTTTTACTCTAGAATACTGGATGTGTTCAGGATAATCAGAGGTATCCTTTGCAAACATCATAGATGGACCAGCTGATCTTGTATAATCATCAGAATATCTCGCTAACCCTATGATTGTTGTGGCAACATCAACTTCACGGTCTATTGATTCAATTTCTTTTCCATCAATGAGATATCTTGCACTTTCGAATAACGCCATTATGCCATTATTGACAAAACCAACTCGGATAGTTGGGCTAATGTCATATGGTGTATTAGCTGCAACATTTGTTACTAGTTCACCTTCGATTTCGATAAATGCTTCACAAGGCAAAAAGTATTTACTGGTATCTTGAACTTGAAGTTCAACTCGCGATCGTAGGTCGGGTTGTATTGCATGATAGGAATAGTACTGATAATCGCGGACGGAATCGTCTTTGCGCACTTGGGCTTCCATATCAAGAGCGGGATCAGCTGTTCGTTTAAACATTTTTAACATACTAGTGTTTTCAATTGCGAAACTCTTTGTAATCATCGTCGTTTTTGTTTTCGTTTCAAACCACTTCCTGCTATCGCGTTCATGATAGAACTATCTGTCAATGGCGACGGAGTCAACGACGCTAGTTTTTCTTCCACTGCGCTATTTAATGCTTTGCTGATTTTTGCAGGCATCACTGTAGTTGATGGCAGCACTAATGACGAAGTCATTCCTGGTTTCCTTCGCACTAATGATGCTATTTTATCTTTCGCAGCAGAAAATGCCTTTCCAGCAAGATTTCCAACGAAATCTCCGATTTTACTGGGTACCTTATCACGAATGATATCAATGGCTTTCATTGATAATTGTTTAGCTAACGGCGCCACTTTTGGAGTCATTCTTGTAAATAGCCCCGCAATGTTATTGCCGAAACCATCTCCGTACCACGCGCTGTAAACAGGTAATCGTGAGTTCACCACGTAGACGCTTACGGGTTTATCATGGTTATAGTGTATAATCATCTTGTTATAAAACTAGTAGTTTTTCAATTAGTGATCAATCGCTTACATCCATTGGATTTTCAGCATAACGTAGGGCGTCTCTGTGATTTTCAACTAATTCAGCAATAAGTTCTCGATATACATTAATGTCCATGATACCGCCAGCAAATAATCGCCTACAGATATCAGCTGCTTCATTAATTACTTCCGGTGAGTTATTTCCAGCTCGTTTCCCCCCGATGAGAACCTCTAACCGTGATATATCACTGAGAATATTACCAGGACATGTCACGGTAGAGTCAAAGACTCCAGCGTTGAAATCCTTTGGATTTTTAATTGAATATCCCTTTCCGCTTATTGTCTTAGAACCGGCTTCTGCTCTTATATCTATTTCCTCCGGGATTGGATCCTCCATATAAGGTGGTGGTTGTGGACCACCTTTAACCACAGCTAGAAAGTTATTATAACCAGGGTGCTGCAACGCTGTGATTTTATTTCCGCCATGTTTCGCTAAATATATTTTTGATGCCCAATCCTTTCTGTTTCTTATAAAATCTTTAAACTCGTCTTTTAATAAATTCTCTCTTATACCCTTTGGAAAATTGTTTCTAGCAAAATCAGCTAATTCGTAATCCGTACCGAGTTTTTCAATTCTATTTAATTCTGCGACTGTAAATATACTTTCAGGTGAATAGTCTCTTCCTGCAGCTGCACCTTGTTGTTCTTCTTCGCGTTCTTCAATTTCGCGCTGAGTTTTTATATCACTGGATAACTGTTGTATCCCTGCGCGTGTTTGTCCCGTCTCTGCTGCCATCCTTTCAAGCACACCAAGAACAGGCACTTCTCGTCGCTTGCCTTCCTCAGGAATATCCCCAAATATTGCTCGTTCAGTTGCTGTTTTCACATCTTTGGTCGCACTTGTTATCGGAGTAAACAGTTGTTCACTTGACACAGAAAAGTCAGTCTGCGCTTGTTGTCGTTGTTGAAGTTTTTCGCGAAGTCTGTCTCGAACCGGTATAAACTTTTTAATTGCTGCTAGCCGCTCTCGGGCTAATCTAGTTGTAAGCGATTTACCTACCATATATTGTTTGTGAACTGAATTTTCAAATGTGAAACTATCATAACTAAAAGATGAGTTATTAAAAAATGTACCATCAAGTTAACGTATCCATCTTCGACAGGGTTAAACTGTACGACGCTATCCGCGAGTGTTTCAGAAATAACATCGCTGGGGTTTTCAGAATTGTAATATCTAAGAACGGCAATGAATGATTTTTGTTAACGACTCGGCAACAACTACAACTACGTGAAAATGGAGGCGTCGCGGTGATTACTTGCTACTACGACCAGATCATCAAGTATGCACATAACTACATGAGCAGGTCCAAACTGCTAAGTATTCTTTCAGGAGAAAATCCTATGTGAGTGTTACAAAAAACGCTAAAAAAAATAAATTTTAATAAATTTACTGAAAGCCTATCACTCACGTGGTTAATATACTGGTTTTTCCTCGTTTAATATTTTTCTAAGATCACGAACCTTAGAACTAATTTCAGCTCGTTTTTGATACTCTTGGCCGAGCTTTTGACGTATTGCTTCAACGGTGCTAAATAGCGTTATGAATACATTAATGTCGTTACCGTACAAACAAGCATTGATGGATTTTTGAATTCCTTTCACGAGCCTGTACATCTTAGGTAAAACATAACGACCCTTACTAAACTGATACTCTATGTCTTAATATTCCGAGGCAATCCTGTCGCAGTCGAGATCTTCAGATAATACTACCCCTCTATTTTTTAAATCTGAGATTTCAGCAATTATAACATTTACATCTTTGATATCCATATTTTTATAGTATACTGTATCTCTAATTATTAAAAAAAAAAACACTAAAACGACAACACATCTTTGGAACTCCTTGGTTGCCTTCACATCTAAGTAAGCCCAGGGGGACCCGAAACATACATCTCCGGCAGGAGGCCTAAGGTGACAAACGTCATCTTAGACCGCCCAGAAGATATCCTTGGGGTGGGTGACGTCACAATGCCATATATATTTCCACTGGAGTTTTGTGGCAAATTTTAGGCATACATATATACTTAATTAACTTAAGTGGGACGGCACATTACAGCACAAACATGAAACGACGGGGCGGATTTTCTACGGCCAATCCAACCAATCAAAAGCTACCCAACTAAATTAACCCGGTTGCATGATTGTGAACAAAAGACAACCACACGCCCGGGTTAATGGCGTTGGTTAGTTTTGATCGGTTGCATTGGCCTTCGAAAGCCCCAGCTTTCTACCTTTCAAATGCTATATAAAGCGACTAATATGGCGGCGTTGATTCACAAGTGTGTTATTTTATTTCCTCGAATTACTTATTAATGCTGTTTCACAACATTTAAATGAGACAAAATAGTTTAATAAAACATTAATCAAAATAATACAGTTGTTAAATAACAGCGTATATTTTCCCTGTAATGCGTTATCGATTAGGCCACAAAAAGCTGTATACAAGGAATTTTAACCACGCCCACCTACTTCAATGAATAGGAAACACTCGCGTTCCGGCTGAGCGAACATAGGTAATGCGTTAGATTATAAAGAATTTTTGTACTGAAAGAACGTAGTTAGCTGTCTGCTTTATACTGCTAGTCCACCCACCCCCACACATGAGACATGTAGATAAATAAAATACAACTGTTTAAATAATGCAGTTTTAGCCCAAGCGACAATAAAAAGTTTTAGAATGATTTAAAGTTGATAAAAATACAACTCTAACGAAACTCATGTATTATATACTCCATTACAGTCATGTGGGCGCGCACCTGTCAATTATACCTCTCCTACAGGTAATAGCAGACGACACATAATACAAGGGAACTTAGTAGGTAGAGTGTGAATTGCGGCGAATTTATCCATAAAAGATTTATCTCCCTTAAATCGTTTCAAGTGTATACCAATTTTATTTTATGACCATTCTTTTTAGACAGAGTAGTTTTAATCATATTTTCTGCAACAAATCGAATTGAAGCCCTACAAATGTCAAAGTATCTACCGGCCGCATTTATTGATTGAAAGATTATCTCCTCGCTGCTTTCTAAATCAAACGATTTGACCCACCTAGGGCGTTCTGAGTGCCTACCAGCGTTGCTTTTTAAAAGGTTATCGCGCTGCGAGACTGCTTGAAGATTCTCAAGACAATTATCAGTCTTCACGCCATTTATGTGATCAATAAAAAGGCCGTCTTCGATTAATCCGTAAAATGCTTCATAAATGACTCTGTGACAGAGATATGTTTTATTTCTAGCACCAAACATCAAGTATCCCATATTATTAAGAAATCCAACCGATTTTTTTAGTCTACGGTGCCTGACAACACCATCACTAGAGGCTTCATAATTAACAAGCACCGGATGTGGTCTGAAATCTTGGCTCATTTGTATAATAATACTATTTGTCTAATTTATATCTGCTTTAATTATAAACCTCTTGATATAATCTTGACGGGTTTTTATGACTTTGTCCTTGATTTTATCAAGGACGTTAGGGTCAGTGATTCGTTTGTCATAATAGCGTTTTAGTTCCCTGTATCGTTTACCCCCCACAAGCAAGACACAACTGCGATTTCCCCCTTACCCCAGCCCCACATCGGAGACATGGGGGAGGGCCAAGGGAACCGTTGCGAACACTTTGTAAATGATACCCACATAATTCGCTTCTGCATGATTTGTTACACGGGGTTGTTGATCCAATCATTAGCCACTTGCAGTGATTCATTATACTATATTTTTCTATTTAAATACTTGTTTTAATTATAACATGGAGGAGTTCAAGGGATTATCGAAAATTAAGCCTTAGAAAAATACTAAATTCATTGATTATACCATGAAAGAATTCCAAAGATTATCGAAAATTAAGCCTTGGAAAAATACTAAATTTAATCTCGATAAGGAGTTCAAGAGATTATCAAAAATTAAGCCCTGGAAAAATGCTAATTTTAATCTCGATAGAGTTTCTGATACACCAAAACGTCTAATCAGTGATAGAACTATACTGGGTAAAATCAGGGAGTGTTTTAATGAATTCTACCGAGACGGTGCAGTACACTGTTGGTCGACATTTCGAATTATTGATGAAGATGTCAATGTACCAATCATCGATGCTACTATGAATGATGAAAGAGCAGCTGAGATAATTTCACACCTTGGTGGGAAATCCAAGGGTGTAAAATCCAAAGGTAAATTGCAAAGCAATTCCAAACAGAAGTATTTTTTCAGAATAAAATTCATTATCGAAATCGAAGGCAAATGAATTATCAGGGATAAATTTGAACCAATCCTTAGGAATAAAAAAGCTGTCATTGTGAGTAGAGATTCCAAATCAGGAATTCTAACTGGAATCGACAAAGCATACTACGAGAGATCTTATCCTGTAACAGCAATCGTTTATGGAATATACCCGCTAAATGATAAACCCAATATTGCAAAACTAGCTCCTATGAAATATTCACCGTTGACTTCGTCAAGGCTCAATTGTGTAGCAGCAAGGGTAATGGAACACTTCACAAATGCATCCCGAGGAAATAAACTAACTGATCTGCGACGTAAGAAAATAACCGAATGGAAACTGACAGTAAAACAGTACGGTGCAAAGATTTATGATATAGCTAAATTAGAAGCATCATTAAAATTCCCAATATCAGTAACGACAATAACCGGAGAAGTATTATACGAACCGAAATATCAATCGCGAGGAGCTCCAATTGAAATTATTGATCATAACAAACACGCGTGGACACCTGCAGTAACAATATTTCCACGAGATAGATCCGTGAGATATATCCCCGAAGAATTCATCAGAGATGTTTTCTATGAAGAGAAATTATTCGATGCTATTCACGCGTTGTGTAAAGAGGACCCTGTGTCAGTGTGGATACTTAGTAGTGCTGGTTCCGAATCAAGATTCGATCAATTTGTAAGACCAAACGGTGAATTATATCGCGTTGAAGAGTTAGATACTAGAATGAGAAAAATTGCAAATGATTTTTCACCGGAGAGTTTCCATGAAAAACTACTAACGGATAGTTTTACTATTCCATCAGTGTTAGCTCACTTTGCAAGAGAAAAAAACTCATGGCGTCCAACACGAAGTGATTTTCTCGAGGACGTTAAATTGAGTTACGTCGATTTTGGTCATGGAGGACTGTCGAATACCAAAATACGCACGCGATGGTATGATTTCAATTGATATATCCGCGTGTTATCCTGGAAGTTTTCTCGGGTATGGGGAATGTAGTAACTATTTTAAACGATTTGGACACCCCACGCATGAAATGACTCGTGTTGCGATTAATGGTCTATTGCCTGATTTTGATTTAACTGGATTCGCTCGTGTGATATCATTCGAATAATCTACAGGGTAACATCCGTGTACTTATCTTTGGATTGGTAGACACCTATCTGAAAAGGCGTGGATGCCAATAGTGCTATTGAGATATATGATCGATTGTGGTATGCTAATATCGTTGATTGTCAGTGAAGCGATTATATCCTATCGAGCTCAGAAAGAAGTTTGGCTACCACAACCCGATCTAGATCGCATAATTAGCGAACAGCGAAAACTGTTTCCAGATGGAAATTCTTCGAATTTCATTGAAGAACAAATCATGAATTGGTCCAAACAGTTATTTGAAATTAAAAAAGAACAAGCAAAAGACTTTGGACGAAGAATAATCGGTAAATTTACCCAGGGTGGAAGATACGACAATGCAAAATATTCTTCGCGGTTGATCATAGACGTCGCTGAATACGATTTTATTGTAACGGATTTAACGAAAGAGGATGCTTTTCTATCCAATGGTGAGAAATTGGGTACGGTTGTTACCTACTGTGAAGGATATAATTCCCAGTACACACATTTGAGAAGTTCTATGCTAGCCTATGCTTCTATTAATCTATTTTCGATGATTAATAGATTTCCTAATACCGCGGATAGAGTAGCTACTGATTCGATGTATATACACAATAAATACAAATCAGCTGTAGCGGCTTTCACAGATCCCGAGGAAAATTGGGGAAGTTGGAGATTTAAAAAGGAAACACTATATGAGTATTGTGAATCCGCAGACGTTACCATGGATGATAAATATCTTTGTTATAACCGTATTGAAATTCAATCAGAATTTTCTAATGCACCACCGGTATCTGATCCAATATGTAGATACAAGACAGTTTATTTAAACGGTTGTGGTGGGTCAGGAAAGACAACTCGTGCAATTGAAATATTTCGTCGGTCAAACATGATTGTGCTAACACCGACTCACAGACTCGCCAGAGAGATGAAACAACGAGGGGTAAATGCCTGTACTTATCACAGCTTCTTTCGATGGAAGGGTGACAAATGGACTCCTGAGCGTATGGGTGATAAATTCATTCCTGAAATCATAATCTGGGATGAAATATAAACAGTGCCATTAGATGTATTACAAACATTTCTCGAGTGGTTGTTAAACAAAAACACAAAAGTCGTCATGTGCGGTGATCACGGCCAACCACCACCATTTGTCGGTGCATCCTCACATGAATGGCTAAAGGGTTTTGTAGACTATTATGAGGAAATTAACACTGATTATAGATCACTTGATGAACAATTAGGAGAATTCAAAGCGCTAATTAGATTACAACCGGATAAAATCCAGTGTGAAATAGAGCGTGAAATAATTTCGGAAACTCCAATGAATGATTTTTGGGAAACGTGGAAACCGAATGATTTGATAATTGCGAGTAGAAAAATTGTCAGAGACACACTTCAGATGAAGTTATTTGAATTGCATAAAGAAAAATTTGCAACACTTCCAGTGCCTCTTTGTTATAGGCCTTCGGATACACGAAAACAGAATATAGAAGTTGATATTCCAGGCCTGACAAAGTCAGGAAGTGAAAAACAAATTCTCGTATTAAATGATATTGTGCTGGTTGATATCAGCGTCGTTGAAGATGCATTATGCGCTGATAAATCCCCATGGATGCTAGGATACGCAGCGACGATACATTCTTCACAGGGATTGACTATCACAGACACAATTGTTCGGATGGTAGATAATCGCATCGAATGGTCGAATTTAGTCTATCTCGCAGTATCCAGAGTACGAAAAATAAATCAGCTTCGAAGAATTGTCCTGACAGAGTCAGGCGATGATGACACCACAATGGATGATGCTAGCATCGTTGATGTTAAAACTATTGATAAAAAACTATCCGGTTACAAACAACAAGAAAAAAAAACGACAATTTGATATTGATGCTTAATTAATAAATACGCTGAAACAACAACAGAATAATCACTGCGCAAGTTGCAATTGTATAATGCGTTGGCGTTATTCGGATAAAGATCCTCGCCAATGTACCGTCGACGGAAAGAATAGTAGCATTGGTCATATCAGAAACAATGTGATGTTGACTTGTCTTGAGTGTAATAGACGCAACGGCGCGAGTTAAGACCCCGCGGTGGTAATTTAGTATCGTCAGGAATTACTTGTAATTGTTCGCGTGTAAAACCCCGCTGAGGGGCAGTTGAATCCAATTTATAGATTGGAGGTCTACCAGTTGATCGTGTTATAGTAGATATCTTGTGTGCAGTAACACTCAAAATAGGATCAGTAGCCCTTTTTGTGCCACCTTCAAGCTCTCCTGGTTCGTATAAATACCTAACAGTGACATTACTACCAAGAATTGATTCTTTGAAATCTTTTTGTGAAATTCCTTGGATTTCCATTTTTGGTATAGACGCTTTCTTAATCGCGTTGACAGGTTTCATGTTAATTGTTCGAGTAATCTCATTATTCAGTGCGGTAATCACAGCTGGTAATCTTTTAACCCATTGACGGGATCTTTTATCCTGAATAAACTCCTTCGCGTATTGATATCCAAAAAACCGCTCAGCAAGAGTCCGATTAAATCGTTCTACAATTGCCTGATCGCGATGTAACGCAGTATGCCCTCGTCGTATGGTGACATTATGATGTTTCATCTCTGATAAAACAGCGCCTTGAAATTCCTTGCCAGGATCAACCTGCAATAGATTTGGCCAGCGCAGATGACCCTTTCGGTAAATCCTTTCAAATGCAGAAGCGACTTCAGTTGATGATTTTGTTTTCAGCGGCTCTGCTTCTTTGTATCGACTCGCAACATCAAGTACGGTTAACGCGTATTTGTAACCACGATCAAGTGGCAAATATAATATATCAGCCTGATGAACTTCATTGGGTCCGGGAACATCAAAATGCGAGAAATTAATTTGTTTAGGCGCTGGTAGATAAATTTGCCATATAGCCTGTTTGGATAACCAATTAGCCGCAGTGGTTTGTTTCACTTTTGCGGCGCTAGCAAGTTTATTGATTGCAGCGTTACCCCGCCAGTATCCCTTTGGAGAATAATAAATAGATTCCATATTATTAATTACCGGCACCTAACATCAATTTGCCTTTCATAGCTGATTTTACCAACCACGAAACCAATTTTTCTCTGAAAGATTTATCAGGAATAACATTTAACGCATGAATTAATTTCACATCTGCGAGATGCCTGTGTTGCAAATTGCTGCTTTTATATGCGACATCATGAGCATGACACGCCTTATCAATAGCGTTTATCGGTTCTTCACCACATCGAGGTTGATTTTGATCATGAAGTCTGATATCTAATCGTGTTCCGGGGCCACAGTAGCTATATCCTGGAAGGTGTTTTTCTCCTGGATACTTTGCCCATGGGGTTCCAGGGAGCTTTGGTAATTTGGCTGCGATATCACCTCCTCGTTTTTTTTTTAAAACATCTCCGAAATGTAAAATGTTTGATTTTGTAGAAACAAATCTAAACTTTTTTATACCACATATTGCACATCTACCAGTTAGTGCTGATCTGTTATTCCTAGTTGTAATCGTCGTCACATCATTTGTGCCAGTACGCGTTTTACACTTCACACAATATAGATCCATAATTTATGTATAGAGATATGGATATAATTGATTTTTCAGCGACTAAAACAAGAGAACCAGTTAAGCATCATGCAGCGCTACCAAACTCTATCCGGATGATTATAATCGGGCCATCTGGATCCGGCAAGACGCAATTATTGCTCAATTTAATAATGAGATGGATGAAGTGGGATAAGTTGTATTTAATTGCCCCTAGCGTAGATGATCAACGATGCTATGAAGTGTTAAAATATTTTAATGAAAACGCTTCAGTGATTGCCGCCGAGGGTATTATTGAATTTATAACCGATATTGACGAGGCACCATCAGTAGAAGATCTCGATGGAAGTATTAACAATTTAGTCGTATTCGACGATGTGATGTAAGATAAACAAACAAACCCAGCTAGAATATTTTCCCGAGGCAGGCATAAAAGCACAGAGGTGGTATATGTCACTCAACGCTACACACAGATTCCAAAAGTGATATGAGATAACTGCAATTTATTGTGTGTATTTAACGGTGTTGATACTCATACTCTTAGAAATATTTGGCAGACATGGTGCTGCGGTGATATGGATCATAATCAATTTAGAAATTTCTTTAGTAACGCTCAGTCAACCCCGTACGGATTTGTAACAATAAATTTGCATGACCCTCGGACACGATATCGTATCGGACTCGATCAAATATTCGGTTAAAATCATTTATTGTTTTTTGTTAACCAGAACTGAAAGTTTCAGCAGCAGAGAGGGTGATGGCCATATCGTTGCGACCAAAATCGTAAAGTCTCCGTTTGCTAAATGGAGACTTATTTTTTTTGGGTTAAAATGAGATTCGTAGGAAGCCTTATTTTTGCTTGAAAACGTGGTCTGTCCACCCTCTCTGCTGCTCCTATACTTTCAACTAAAATAAAGGCTAATTGGGATTTAAAGTAGATTCCCTCGAGACACAAATTACGAAGTTAATCATCGGTGCGTTTCCTGACATTTCCATGATAAGAATTTCATTTGAATTCAAGAAAAACAAAATGTTATTAAACCAAAACTGATACATTAACAATCATCATGAGGTAAATGGACCATTAAGATATAAAGCATAAATCTTCATCAACGATATTACAGAATCTCTCGAACATTGTTTTGCAGTCCAAAAACTCTAAATAATGTTGGCATATGTTTTGTTCCAATTATAAGAAAATATTACAAACCTTTCTTTTCTACATTTGCTTGGTTCAGTAGAATATAACGTTTCCCAATGACACTAGGAATTTCCGACATTTGACCTGATGCGAAATCACTATCCACTGGTCGAAGATCGTAGTTACAATCTCCTATTCGCACGTTTCCGTTCTCGATTAAGATGGAAAAGAATATATATAATGATTATTAATTAAATTTTAGTTTTTGGAAAGCTTGCGAAATCTCAATTTAGTTTAGCTACATAGATATTGGCTTTGTAACGGGATTTCTCTGATATTCATCATCATGGGATGATTTTGTGATGTGGTCATATGATGTAATATCAGATTAGAAGGCTCAGTCATTAAATAGATATGGAATAGAGATGATGTACATTTATCTTGAAATTGAGATTCAGACATGTCATTTTGCAAGAAAATGTTATTACACTGTTACTTGCTGTCTTGTTGCGGTTTTTGCAAGAACAAAATCAAATAGCCAAACAAATTAAATGATTTGACGTGTCATTGCATCCAATATAATACTAGGTGATCAGTTTGTTCTCCGATTTTAAAGGTACAGACAACGAAAGGTAAGTTTTCATGTTACTGACTTCAAAAAAGTACAGCCAATGTATATGGAGAATCTGCATCAAACTTTGCTTTAATCAATTTGTGCAGGATTTGAATCTGGTGCTTTTCCATATCGTGCGAAATGACTTTCTGTTCATCTTCCTGTTGTTGCGCCATTACAGTCGAGTTAACCTTCCTGCTCTCCAGTAACGGCCAATTATGAAGTGACATTACCTAAGCATTCGTCTCCGTCAAAGAAGAACCTTCTATTCCATAGATTCAGTTCTGCCCTGGAGTATCGGAATCTCGTCCATTCCCCCTGTTCAGTGAATGTAACAGCAACGGTGTTAATGTTTTCAAACAGTTCTTAGAATAGACAAGTTTGCCCGTGCTCAACTGGAAGTTCCTTCAACACATCCTAATATTTATATTGTGATTCAGCTGTCGAAAACAAAATAAAGAGAAAAGAGACAAGAAAAGAGGAAGCTGTTAGAATTGCAAAATACTCTGGTTCATTTTTTTTGTCTATCTTTAAATAAATCTTCTGCAAAACACTTTATAACATTTTGTGCAGACTACCATTGACATATGTATTCTCAACTATATTAACAAATGTCCTTCTGGCATTTACTCACAACGCCATCCGTATGCCTCTCTTAACGTCCATATTTATTTTTGCACTTCATGTATTCTTGCAATATGGGGAAATGACAGACAACGTGGCTGCGGAAAACCATCTTTAGTTTTCCTCTCATTCAGATCAGAGACATTGATTTAGTTGATGAGTTTACAGATTGTAAACACTATAAGGGTACCCCTTTTGCTTACGTGTCATGCCCCACAACATACAAGGCCAGTGTCATGTCGATGTGCGCAATTAATACTACCTGGCTCTGCTTGTGACTTTACACCATTTAGTTCTTGTAGTCTCAGTTGCACACGAAAAGAATTCTGGTTAAATGAGACAATTCTGCATGTACTGAAATCATTAACCACAACATGTCCAAAATACCATTTATGATGAAATTTTCTCTTAAGACGGATAGTGTTTGCTGCCGAATGACAATTCGCTATTCTGGCTTACATTTTATACCTCAACAAGAAGTTCAAGAACTTGGTACCAAAGCAGATCACACTCCAGCTGCATGCCACTCTATCCCCTTCTACACCCGCCACCAACCAATCCTGGCTTCAGATTGGATGATGTTTGGGACACAGCGTGTGTGCAGGAATTGCAGTTTCTGTCAGTGTCCGATAAGTGTATGGAACTGACTTCTATAGTTTGATGTATTGTTTGGCATTTCAGGAATTTGTGCGTGTTCTTACTCTTTGCCCAGTACTCCAAAACCAAGTTGTACCTTGCAGGTATTACAGGCTGGGAATCGTAAAGCTTTCGAGCAGTTCGACCGGCTGCAATGCATACTTCGTGCGACAAAAAGAAACATATCAAACATAACGAAATGATTTCAGATTACATACAGGATGGTGGTGCAGTTATCAGCTTTGTTGCGTGAATATTTTCACTAAGGTGTTAATGTGACACTGCAAAGCGTGTATATGGTGGTTGTTATTGGATTATTCCGATGTATTGAATTCAGTTCGATCACTGCAGCGCATTTATTCAAGCAAACTATCTAAGGATTGGGATGTGACATTTCAACAGATAAACAGACAGATTGCACCATAACCGATTTCTATCTACTCAGGAGCAAATGTTTACATACATTTAGTATCATGTGTTTTAGACATCCACAAGTTTTTGCACATTCCAAACCGGCATTCTTTTAGGGGCTCTTATTTGATATATTTCCAACGAATTCATTTTACCCTAATCGGACACTCATAAACTATACAAATAGCGTAAAGATTATGTTATGCCCATTATTTAGTTTTATTTACAACATTTAAATAGACGAAAAAAGAAACATGAATATATTTCTCATACTGAGAGCAGCCTAGCTTTAGTCCACAAATCTGGGATCAACTCAGAATATACCATATGAGTGGAGAAAACTATGGGCTTAGTGAGACACTAAAAATGCATTTACGCATAAACTTATGCACCCTATATTTCTAACTATTATATCTGTATATACATATACATATATATATATATATATATATATATATATATATATATATATATATATATATATATATATAGATATATATATATATATATATATATATATATATATATCTATGTATATATATATATATATATATATATATATATATATATATATATATATATATATATATATATATATATATATATATATATATATATATATAAGAGGAACCAGGAACTCAATGTCAAAGTTGACAACCGAATTGGTTTTGCTAGTTTGGTTGCCACTGAGTAATTTATCTTGTATTTTGAAATATCATTTATTAATCATTGGAAACAAGAACATAACTTCATAAACAATTTAGTTATATAATGATCATCTTATTGCATGGAAAACATGACAAACGCAAATGAACAGCTACATATAACTTATTGGTTAATTGACATCCCTTCGTGTATACCACTCAGCTATCTACGCCACGTATAGATCCGAGAGACGTTGTGTCGCCCGTATAAACCTCTCAATACTTCATCACGTATACAGGCACATGATGTTAAAATGTGCTGCTAACAATAATTAATGTACGTTAACGGATACGCGAACTGTCTAACTGATGATTTTAAAATTAAACTTTAAAATGTGAACGAATATTTACTGAAAAAGCAGATAATTTTATATATTTGGAAACGTCCTTTAAAAATCAGTGATTAAAATATTATCCATAACTGTGAAATACCTAATGAATGAAGTTATACTTGGATATGTACCCACAGCTGGAATCATATATAAGACTGTACTAATACCAATAAGGATAACTCTTTTAGTGACTAACGTATGAACCAATCATAGCAAAATACAAAAAGGCTAAAACATCTTGAGAAACATTATATAACAATTTAGGCATGCTAAAAAATAAATGCTGAAAAAGTGATTGTAGTAGATGTAGGTCTTTTGATGATCGTGTAAATTGTAATATTGGTAAAATAGTGGTAATTATAAAATCGCAGTTTTCACTCTGATCGAGACTCTGTTGTAACTGATAATGATTAGATTGCATGTATATCTAAGCTCCCAATTTAAATATCCTTACAACGTATTAAATTGAATTTCTGGAATTCATTCAAAATACATATGACAGCCTTGGAACAATAGGGATTGCCCGTTTGCATGTCTAACGCATTCAAGTTTGTACACGTTTATGTGAGACCGGACCGGTTCATTTCAATGACTATATTAATAGTACTAATCGCTTACTGGCTAGGCCCGCATCATTAAAAGGTTAGTTGTTTGGAAGGGTCGGCCGAGAGTCAAGATAATGCGATTGTGTGGGAGGGACATGTTGAAACATCTCTGCGGCATGATGCCCCAGTGCTAGACATCACCATATATAAAATGCCATATGGCAGACATCGTAGCGATATGAATAACAAATGTTAAAGCTTACTTAAAAATCAAATCATACATAACACACACACACACACACACACACACACACACATTGGTTCGGCTTTGATAAAGTTACACTAACGTGTAATGTGGATCTACCATCATTCTCAGTCAGCAACCCATTGACTTATGATGCATTGGAAAGAAATTATCACATATCATTGTGGCTACAGTTACTGGGCAAAGTCTTATATTATTCTAAATCACTGTACTTACAATGACTCTGTCACACTTGTGATTGGATCTTGTGACACATCGGACAGTCATAAATGCCATATTCTCAATGTCCTGGTAGTAAGCAACGGCCTATTTAAATAAATACATGACAATTCAGATCGGAAGGTAGAATTATATATTTTTATACACATTTCAACATTTATGTATTTTAGTTAATAGACTGATATATATATATATATATATATATATATATATATATATATAGAGAGAGAGAGAGAGAGAGAGAGAGAGAGAGATAGATAGATAGATAGATAGATAGATAGATAGATAGATAGATAGATAAATAGATAGATAGATAGAGTTTGTTGCTTAAGTAGATTTTAGTTTGGATAATATGGAAGGTATCTAACTAGGTAATGAATAAAGTCTCAGATAAAATGAGTATATAAAAAGGTAAGTTTGATTAGGAAAATAGACTGATAGTTTTCTAATTGTATAGTGGGGCTAGTATGTTTAAAGAAATCACTGCAGAACAAACAACGATGAACAGGTGGGAAAAATTTTTCTTTGTCAAGGAATATATAAACAATATTTTGTTTAAGTTTACCTCCTTTTCTTTTTCTTTTGTAATCAAACTTACATTTTTATATACTCATTCTATATAAGACTTTATTCACTACCTAGTTGGATACCTATTAAATTGGCCAAAACAAAACTACTTAAACAACAAACTGTATCTATCTATCTATCTATCTATCTATCTATCTATCTATCTATCTATCTATCTATCTATCTATCTATCTATCTATCTATCTATCTATCCATCCATCCATCCATCCATCCATCCATCCATCCATCCATCCATCCATCCATCTATCTATCTATTTATCTATCTATCTATCTATCTATCTATCTATCTATCTATCTATCTATCTATCTATCTATCTATCTATATATCTATCTATCTATATATCGATCTATCGATCTATCTATCTATCGATCTATCTATCTATCTATCTTTCTATCTATCTATCTATCTATCTATCTATCTATCTATCTATCTATCTATCTATCTATCTATCTATCTATCTATCTATCTATCTATCTATCTATCTATCTATCTATCTATTTATCTATCTATCTATTTATCTATCTATCTATCTATCAATCTCAGTGTGTATATACATCCAAAAATAATTCAAAATATTATCCACTGGAGAAATTGCGAACGTCCTGGTAATAAAATGTCCAAATAATTCCAAGTTAGAATCCCAGCGAAGTATCCGAGATGGAAGCCAGGTCGTGGAAATAAAATTATATGAGCACAATTATTTTCCAGATAAATATTAAAATATATCCTCTTGAATCCAAACGAATTTGAATAATGTCCAATACAACATAGCTCAAAATGACATAAATTAATATTCTAACAGCCAAAGTTATACTAAATACTTTACTACAATGCTTAATTTATATACCTGTTTTTACTTAAACAAGGAAGGGTCACGTGATCTTCTAAAATATTTTAGAACAAATTTACATTAAAAAAATCACGTACCCACACAAGAAAAAATAGAACGATTTTTATAACAAAGCTCCATAATGTCCATGGAACCAACCAATCATTTTAAAGCTTGTTTACAACTCTGAAGCCAGGTCAAAATCGAAGTCAAAATCTGGTGTTTAGTTTTAAAGTACAAGTCATCCCACTTTAAAACAAATATCTCCCAATAAATGAATCTTAACCTAAAAGATCAAATCCGAATCTAACAAACAAAAATACAAGAAATGACTCTGATCAAATATACGTAACATCTTCCCCCATAAAATAAAAAGAAAGGTTTATATGCGAAACGTTATTTTCAGCACAAATCAATTTAAACCTAAGGTTAAAAGAACTTGTATAAATTACAGTGTATATGACATAATATACTGTTTTACACGAGAAAGGGCGTCTTCTATTAAATTATCTTTTCCCTTGATGTGCCGGATAACAAGATTATATTCCTGTAATAACAAACTCCACCTTAGTAATCATTGATTTGTATTTTTCATCTTGCCCATGAAAGTAAGGTGGTTGTGGTCACTAAAAACTATAATCGAAGAAGGAGCTGAACTAAGATAAACTTCAAAATGTTGTAAAGCCAAAATCAATGCCAAACATTCCTTCTCGATAGGCAATTAATTTCTCTGGTGCTTATTTAATTTTTTTTTGAAAAATAGCACACTTGATGTTCAATACCATTTTTGTCTTCTTGAATTAAAACTGCCCCAGCACTAACATCACATGCATCGACAGATAATTTGAAAGACTAACTGAGATTTGAAACTGCAAGAACTGGTGCTGTTTACAAATATGGCTTTTAAATTGTCAAAAGCCTCCGGACCTTTTTCAATTCAAAAGAAAAAGTTCTTCTTCTTTAATAAATTTGTCAGGGGTTTTGCAATTATAGAAAAATTGGTACAAAATGTCCGATAGTATCCGGCCAAACCTAAAACCCGCATCAGCTGCTTTGAATTTCAGTCACAGAGAATTTATAAATAGCCTCAACCGTAGCATCTATTGGTTTAACATGTCCATTTTCCTAACATATGTCCTAAAAAAGTCACACTAGCACGGCAGAACTTACTTTTAGATAAATTAACTGTCAAACTTTCATCAGTGAGTCTGTCAAAGAATTTTCGAATTGCAGCTTGATGTTCTATCCAGGTGTCGTTATAGATGATGACGTCATCTATATAGGCATCACAATTTTATAGACCAGATGTGTTCATATTCATAAGACGTTGAAATGTACTTGGTGACCATTTCATCCTGAATGGCATTACTTTATATTGGTAAAGTCCATTTGGAGTCGCAAATGTTGAGATTTCCTTTGCTTTTCCCGTTAATGGAATCAGCCAAAATTCTTTCAGAAGCTCAAATATGGTGACATACTTGGTATTCCCGATTTTATCAATACAATCGTCAATTCTTGGTAATGGGAATGAATCTGTGTTTGTTACACTGTGCACCTTCCTATAATCAGTGCACATACGAAAAGTTTACTGTGGTTTTGGAACAAGTATGCATGGTGAACTCTAATCACTTTTACTGGTATCGATAAAGTCATTCTCCAGCAAATATTGAATTTCCTTTTTAAGTATTCCTGTTTAAGTGGATTCATCTGGTATGGATGTTGTTTGACAGGTTTGGAATTTACAATTTCAACGTCATGAAAAATTGTGTTTGTGCTTGTAGGAATATCTGGAAATAAGTGCTCATATTCAAATAATAACTGTTTCAGTTAATTTCTTTCTTGCACTTTCAAATCTGAACGTTTACTGTCTTGATCCTTCATAATTTCTGAATTACAAAGATTTGTCTTTTCAATATTAGTAGAATCTGTTGATATTCCTTCACCGAGTAGGACAGGTACAAGTAAATTAATTACATATTTAACATGGCTATCTCTTTCAATATTCTATTTTAGCATGTTTATAAGGCAAAGTTGTTTTTGTTTACTCTTCCCAGGAGTATTTATAATGTAATTTAAGTCATTAATCTTCCTGTCAACTGTGTAGGGACCATAATATTTGGCTTAAAGAGGATTTTGTGTCCGTGGTTAGAGAGCCATGACTCTATCACCGGGCTGACAACTCCTTCATTCGATTTTGTATCATATATTGATTTCATTTTAGATTCAACAGAGTGCCGATTTGCTCTTGCGACCTCACAAGTCTTTGAGAACTTGTATCTCAAATCGGACCATAATCAAGAAGATTGATTTCAGTATATTCATTAGCAAGAAGTTCCTCTATCAATAACTTCAATGGTCCACGCACAGTGTGTCCAAAAACCAGTGCAAAGGGACAGAAACCTAAAGATTTTTGAACAGATTCTCTAACAGCAAACACTAATAAATGCATTTTTCATCCCAATTGTTTTTCGTATTTGATCAGATTTGATTTTGATCATCTTTTTCAAAGTCTGGTGGAATCTTTCTAATGCCCCTATGCTCTCAATGTGATAGACGGAAAATTTGAATTGGTGAATTCCCAATTCATACATAACTTGTTGTAATTTTCCAAACATGAAGTTTGATCCTGGATCAGACTAAACAGACCTGGGAAGGCCATAATGAGTAAAAGACTTTAACAAAAATTTTACTATTGTTTAAGATTTTATATTCCTGAACGGAATTGCCTCTGGAAACCTTTTTGACGCACACATAATGGTCAACAGGTATTGGTTACCTTACTCGATATTGGGTACGAGACCTACACAATCTACCATAATTCTACTAAATGGTACGTCAAAGGCAGTAATAGTTGTAGATGAGTTGTTAAAGAGGATCGCTATGATAATTACCTTCTGATTGATCCAAACAAGGTGTAAAGTGACCTCATCAAAAGCCTGACCTATTCACGTGTCAGCTAAGGGAATACTGCTTTCATCAACATCATTCTCAAGAGGTTTCTTTGTCATAGCACGGGTAACTTCACAAGCTTGAAATATATCAGGGAATTCTCTTTCAATTGGATTAACTTTCTGATCCAAATCAGTCTCTTCAGTTACAAGTGGACTAACCACAACCTTGTCTCCAGCTAAGTTGTTGCCTTACAATAAATGAATGACCTCAAAGGGTTAAAGCGAGACTGTTCCAGCTGTCACAGGTCTTGATACTACGTCTGATGACAAATTTAAACATGGGAGAGAAACATTAACAAAGCCGCACTCTACTCCCTGAATAAGAACAATTTCATTAGAAAAAGACTTTTCAGAAAAAGGCAAAGTACCTGACAATAAAAGACTCCGAGAAGATGCTGTGTCCCTTAAAATTTTAAAAGGGGTGGGATTGGCTGAATCACACAAGACTGATGTTGAACCTTTTGATATGAACGGTTCATAATTATCCATAATAAAATCAGACTGGGATTTATTAGACCCAACAAATGTATTGCATTTGGAACAGATTAGTCTTGATCTTGATGCCTATTTTTCAATTTGTAGCAATCAGAAATAACGTGTCTTTTTTGGCATTAGGTACACGTCGGAAGAGACAAGGATCAAGAATCAAGCTTCTCAGAAGTTTGATTTTTGGAAGTTGTGCTAGTTTGAGTTTTAAAAGGGCTGGTATTAGGCTGAAATACTTTTCTGCCAGATGACTGTTGAATAGAAGTCTTATTAATAAAATTAATTTTATGTGTCAAAGAATATTGCTCGGCAGCTCGAGCAGCATTCTCCAAGGTTTCAATCCATTTCTCATCGAGATATATTTTAACGTCACTATGGACACAGTTTTTGAACTCTTCAATTAATATAATTTGCTTGAGATTTTGATAATCTTTTTCAAATTTCTTGGCTAAGCAACATCTATCAAACAACTGCTCTTTTTCTCTAACAAAATTCGACATGAGTTTGTCCAGCTTCTTTTCTGTAATCTCTGAATTTTAGTCGATATGCTTCAAGTACTTATTCATCACCCTTTAGAATACATTCTTTAACCATATCATAATCACCACTTTGCTGAACAGAGAGTGAAGTGTAAATATCACTAGCCTTACCTGTGAATAAACATTGCAATAACCGAGTCCAATTCTTCCTTGGCCACTTTGAATAATCTGTAACTTTTTTCAAAACAAATGAAGTATTTGTCTACTTCTCCTTCTCTGAAAGGTGACAATTATGTAATATTTCTTGCTAAATCAAAACTTAAATTTGAATTTGAAGAATGAAGGCGTTTTTCACTTGCTAACTCTATTTCTTTCATTTAACATTGATATTCCCTTTCTTATATTTCTCTCTCTTTATCAATTTATTTTGTCTTGTTGCCAAATGTGCATCTGCTCTTTTTTGTAATTCAAACTGTCTTTTTTTCTCCTCTTTATCATATTGTAATTGTTTTCTTTCTCCATTTCCTGTTTTTCTCTCTCTCTTCTCTATTTCAAATTGTAATTTTCTTTTTCCCTTTCCTGACATTCCAGTTTCTTCAACTCTAATTTCATCTTGCATTTTAGTTCTAATATCTTTCTTTTAATGTCAGAGGTTGGTGCAAACTTACTGACCAAAATCAAAGCACTTTTTTCCACAAGAATATTTTCTACCAATAAGTTGACCAAAATCCTTTTGATATCTTGTTTCGTTAAAAATCCTTAACGTAATTAGAAAGAACATATTTTCTGACAAGTTGAATCAACTCATCTTTTTTGAAAAGATCTAATTGCTCCTGAGTAGGATTAGAAAGAAATATTTTTATACAAGCATGATAATCTCACTAAAGATTTTTAAAAAATATAAAAATCTAGGGGAATTCAAATTTAAAACAAAAAGAATCTAGCCAAATTCCAATTTGTCCTTATCCCGGATGAGCCCCAATTTATATGTTACGTGCTTAGGCTCGAATAAACAGTAACACAGAAAAAGTGAGAATAACAAGCTTGTAAAAACTGAATAAACAATTGATTGAGCACAAATATTTTCTAGCAAAAAAAATAAACTTACAGTTTTAAGAATCAATTACAAAATTAATCCAAAAATAATTAAAAATTTTAGCCACTTGAGAAATTGCAACAGCCCTGGTAATAAAATGTCCAAATAATTCCAAGTTCGAAACCCAGCGAAGTATCCAAGATGGAAGACGATGTCACTTACCTCCTCCTCCAACATGTGTGTTTTTGTCACAATAGGTCGGCCATTTTTCATCTCTTGCACAACGTAGATGTCAGCATTTGGGTCTATCTCATAATTTCTCTTTAACGTTAAGGTCAGAGCTCCTGACTGTCGCTTAAGATGAAATGTCAACTGATCTGGAAGCTGAATGTCTTCGAATGAACGTTTGTAAGCCTGTTCTAATGTGGTGACATCTCTCAACCATACTATTTCGGAGACTGCAGGTGCTGCAAAAAGGGAGATTAAATCATTTGTGAGAATACATATGTCAGCCAACAAGCAATCGAACAAACGAGAAGCATATAGTATTGGCCTATCCGATGTTTCCCAATAAATGAACTAAAAATAACTAAATACGTAAACAAATGTTAAGATCGGTTACAGCTTGAACACAATTTTAATTACTTAAGCAATAGTTCAGGGAGTATTTAAATTTGTTTATAACATACAATATAAAAGCAATCATACAACTTCAATTACTTTTGGATTAAACACCTACGTTCGGACTTCCTTTTATTTATTTTGCCACAGTGTCACCTAGAGTACTATTATGAAAAATCAAAATGTTCCCAACAACTATATGTACAGAAACTGAATGATTTTATGTGTGGTACCATTTTTGATTTTTATCTGCTAATTATGCAAGATAGTACAATTTATCTTGTATATATTATAATAGTTTTTGTTTTAGTATCTTCTTCCACCTACTGTTTATAGTTAAACATTTATCATCTGACACGTTCTTCAATTCACTTGACGGGTGTAACAATATACCATTGATAGTAGAATAATAATTGGAACAATTTTTCGAACACTAAGATAATATCTTCATCTCCTTCACTTTATCATACACCTAACATGAAAACTATAATTTGAAACGTTCATTGATTGTGTCTCCAATGATTACCAACATAAAATTACTAAAACTACTTTATATTATTATATTAGTCAAAATAGTACACTACATGTGAATGTCTTCCCAGTAGGTATTTCCAGCAAAATAAATTAGTATATTAAAGGAAAGGGAAAGCTTACCTAGCTTAAAGTTAGAAGTACCAAAAATATTACTTCCTCTAAAAGTGATGTTCTGAGGATTTTCAGTAATCGAAAGCTTTCTAAAGTCTGGAAAATGAAAAGTTCTGAAAATTACAAACTATAAAGGAATCATATCATATATTCGTACCTGAGTGAACATAATCCAGGAGTACACAGACTAAGGCAAATACACTTATCGTCATTTTCAACCTAATGACTGATGTTGCGTATGTGGAAATACTGATCTGTTTTGCCACTAAAAGCGAGCTATTATAGAAGATTCGTTTTATGCAAATTCTGAAGGTCATGACAAATTTGCTCTGGTTATGTGTCGACTATTTTCTTTAGGGTTTAATTATTTCAATCTCTCAGAGACCGACTGACAAGAAGGAACAGATTGATACCATGCATGTGGCATCGGTATGTGACGATGCGTGCCCGTATATGAGCTATTATTATGTAATTCTTTTATTTATTGAAAAATACAATGCATTTTTACAACTTCTTATAGACAGTAGGTACAACGTCACGTTTACACATTACATATTACAGGCGTGGCTGGAACATGTTTTATTTTAAAATATACAAAGTTCTTTAGTTTTGCTCTAATATCTAATAATCACCATTTCATCATTTTGAAATGTCAGATAGTTCTTACAAAACATTGCGATGCATATAGCTTTGAGAACTACTCTCTCTCTCTCTCTCTCTCTCACTCTCTCTCTCTCTCTCTCTCTCTCTCTCTCTCTCTCTCTCTCTCTCTCTCTCTCTCTCTCTCTCTCTCACTCTGTTTTGGATCGAACTACTGCTCATCCATTATGATTAAAATCTGAGCTTATGTCCACGACCCAAACACCGTTCACCTGTCCGATACAGATATCTACGTATATGTGCAAGAAATACGTAATTCTTGATATTCAGGTAAAAAATAATTCAATATAAGTTTGAAAAGAAAATACTACCTGGCTTGGGATGATGTTATCACTGTTCTAGACCTTTGGTGTGTTTAAAATATTATCAAGGTTTTAAACGATTCATACAACAATTGATTGGTCTATTAACGGTATGTTCCATACTAAGAAAGAACTAGCAGATTTATACTGACTAATATATGCATTAAGATCTAAAGAACTTCAAAACGGCAATTAATGTATATACACAGACATACCACGTGTAAGGAAGAAACTTTGTATCATTGTTAACAAACCTAATCCTAATATGTTGCGATAATTGTTTTTCTAAATGTACATATTTCTAACGGTCAACATTTGACACTTTCTAAAACTAATCATTCGTTAACGCGTCTGGGAATACATCCCTGCACACAATTAGTTTTTAAACTCCCTGCAACGCGTCTGTGCATACCTCCCCGAATATTAGTAGGCTTTGACGCTATCTTGTATCCCATTGTTGTAACCTTTTGTAGCTTGATTTGTACAATGTTAAGAAGATATTAGGTGAGTTACAGCCAGAAGTAAAACATATATATATATATATATATATATATATATATATATATATATATATATATATATATATATATATATATATATATTAATGTCTCATTTGAAACGTTAGGTGCGATATAAAACTTGCAATGAGAGTTATTTTTTCAGCGTGAATGATTGAATCTAATTTGTAATGCATTCGTGCATGTCCTGATGCGCTTGTTTGATATTGGTCATTTCATACTATATAACTGGTGTATAGATTTTCATCTTATGAATTATGATAAAAAAAGTTCAACGAACTTTATGCTATTAACTATATATCAAGAGTTTTAAGGAAACTGTATTACCCCCATTTATGTTTCTAATTCCTCTGCACAGATAGCCCTAACCAATTGAAATCACATAAATCATAATAAATAATTCCGTGTTTCAATGTTATTTTCCCCCAGCACCCCAATCATGTGTCCTTGGTTTTGTATGGACAGTGGTTTTTTTAATCCCTTTTTCCAATATGTTACCAGGTGCACAATCACGATAGAGGATTACCTCACATTCCTCCTTTTTTCAATGGGTGTAAATAAAACCTACTTCTGTAATTGTTAATTTTGAAAAGATTGCCCAACAGTATGACCAGTGTCATTTTTTACTTATTGTACCCTTCGGTAATGCTAGTATGTATGTAAAGCGTGATGACATTGTTTTATCGGTGTTACGCAATAATTGTTGTACTTATTACGTGTTTCTTGACACTATTACAGACACAGACAGATTATTCTTTTCATGATCTTCACTCAGATAAGAATCCCATTTATAATGGTCGTTGGGCATATACGTGCAGACAACAGAGATACACAAATATGTGTTACAATATCTGGCTCTTTTTTTTTCATTAAACGGGATGACATTGAGAAAATATATTGATATGTATTTAATCTAGTTTGAATCGTAGTAATTTCAATAGACAAAGATAATCAGTATTTTTATCAGGTGATATTAATATTATTTATTTTTGCTAGGTGAAATAGGAAAGGCAGTCTTGACAGATGTTTTAATTTTCGTAAGAGTCTGATGTTCTGTTTTATCTCATATATTTGGTTCTTTATATGTCACATATCAATATATATGCTTGATTTGTACAATGTTAAGATATTAGGTGAGTCACAACAGCAGAAGTAAATCATATCTTAAAGTACAACCTATTTGAACTAATACTGTTGAGATTATTCATACAGCAGGATTTTGAATAAATGTATCTCCTGTACATATTGTCCCTGCACTATTGGGTAAGTCGAGAAACTAAGAGATAAAAACAAACACGAAGGGAAATAAGAAAAAATTGAAAACTAAAAGGAGGAGGTTTGTAGTTCAGTTGTAAATTAACTTTCACTTGTTTTATTCTCCCCACAAATTGTTTATGTAAGGTTATGTTTCGTTTGCTAATTTGTAGGATATATTGCAAAGACTTATTGTTTGTGTAATTAAAGCTTCGTGCAATGTTTATCAATCAGCAGATATTATGAAGGGTTAAAAAATATCTCTTGTGTGGATTGTGTTTTATAATTTTGTAGGGTTTTGATGCTGCTTTTGCTTTTGTTTGTATTATTTCTATTTTAATCGACCCATATGCAATATTGGGCCTTGGTAGATTGGGAAAGAATTTTATTCACTTTTTAAAGCGAATTTTTTTTGGGGTTGTTAGGTTTTCGGACATTTCATTTAAGGTGATGGGTTTTCTTTTCAATTGTCGATTAGGTCTGGTATCCTGACTAATGGTGTAGTTTTCGTCATCCTAAGGATGAAAGATACACTCATTAACTTTCTTTAAGTCGTAGTTAAGGTTTCTCTTGGCCGTTTCTGTTTGGGAATGGCATTTGCTCTAACGCATAACGAAGTACATAAATATCCGATTTTTATATAAACAATCTCCTCTTGGTAATAACCATACTTTCCTAATCTAGGAAGCAGTTAATGATATAAAAGTTCCAGCATGATCAAACCAATTTTCAACCAACCCACCAGCGTCGCCTTGTATCCTGTACTCTTCCGCACTAGACAGTCCTTATTATCAACAATTGTATGCGACATTGGTCAATGGATTTTATTGGTAGCTGTTGCGATTTCTGATATGAACCTTATATTATATATGCAAATATTATTTTATAGTGGACATTTTTCGAAAATTCTTGGGTGAAGAGTTGGACAAGAAATGTGTGTCCGATTTAAAAACACTTATTACTTTGCTGTACCCTAGGCATCACTTAAAATATACTTGATTTATGGATTTGCTTTTTTATACCAGGGACGAATCTTCTAAAGCTTCGACTAATAGAGTGTTTCCGATCTGTATCCTACTTATAATGAGCTTGCGATTAGGAGTTATCAATATGTGTGGGTATTGGTGTTCCTGTTGACGTATTGTGCATTTTCTTGATGTACCATTCATCTTGCTATTGTTTATAAGTTGTATTCATATACGGTATATTTCATGGTTTTGAGAATTATTAATTTTACTAATTTAGCTGCCCTCTCTGTGTATATTTTTGTCGTCTTTACCACTGTACTTTGTTTACAAGCCAGCACCTTGCCGTATGCCAGAAAAGCTAAGATAAAAATTGCACCGTGAACTCGCTTGTGACAGTATGTTACACTAACAAAAGGGATTTGTAGAAGTTGGAAACGGTTTAAAGTGAAGCACTGTGATTAGAAGAAAATGAGAAAATGTAGAGATTATGTAGGCAAGATCTTTGTGATCGAATCCATATAAAGCGGGATATTTTTCTCCAAAATGAGTATAGATATTTACGTGCATTGTGGAGATTTTGACCCATTGGTATAAGTTTCGGCGGTTTTCGCATACACCTTGTCTACCTCAGAATGCAAGTTTACCCTCAAGAATATGTGGGTTAAAGTTTATCGCAAAAATAATTTTTGGTAAGGTACATGTCTGTGGGGCAGTGCATCGATTTATAGAGATTGTAATATATGTTATAATTTAGTCTATTTTAATGACTTGTTTGTTTGTGCTACATGACCGATGATTAGCGTTTAAGTCTTGTGCATCTCCCTGTAAATTGCTCTTGTAATATCCGACCAGCCGCCAGTTAATATCTGGCCGCACATCTCAGTAATGTCTTCTCTCCTCGCTGACTTAGTAGCTGTTCCACAGTTGTGTAGCGAACACGTGAATTATTTGACACAAAGAAATTGTTTGTTTTAATAAATATGAGCAATTTAGTTCTAATTCATGTATGGAGAAGCTTATTATTTACATTTTATGCTTCTATTTACCAACAGTTTTTCTGGTAAAAACCAAAAGTATGTTTGCAACCTTTATCCGTTTTCCAAAACAACTTTACGTCTAACATATTAGGTGCTCATTGAAGATAACTCAACCAACAAAAACGGTGTTTAATTCAATAATTTCCCCTGCACCTCAGACAGGTTTGGCAGAAAATATCTTTTCATTGTCATTACTCAAATGTTTATGTGCAATCGTGTCATTTATTAGATAGAAACAATCGTTTTAAATAATAAGGTACATCGTTACATTACTGCTAATCGTATACATTGTATATCTGAGATACTATGTACGAGGACAAATTGTCCAAGACGTGGTGATATTTTTAACTTTTAACGAGGAATAAGTGTTCTTTTTATAAACATATGCATGCATACGCTGCTGTACATGCGGCTGTCATTTGCTGAAAGATGTTTTGGTATATTTTGGAAATTCTCCGTTGTGATGATACTAATTACTGTAAATTACCCAACATATGATCAAAGTACGACTAATATTTAGTTTACTTTAACACAATAGTTAAGGCTTTGGAAATACACATTAAGACATTCATTATATTAAACAAGATGAATAAAAGGGTAGTATTTATTTTACAAGACTTAAATGGATACATGAATTTCGTACAGTTATTCAGATCTAATCGCTGATTTCCAGTAAGATTGCATAAACTTTGTGTTATCATTTGGAAAAATAGTATTTCAACCGTAATAGTAATGATTATGTACATGTCACTAGCGTAGATCGCTACTATATACATATGAAATGTTTTAGCTAATTTACCTTGAAGCAACTCATACAAAAATATTGATATATTTTAACTGCATCTCTGACGCCACTGTATACATTAGGTTCGGAAGAAGGAAGCATAGTTGGCATTTCTAATGTCAAATGGAATACTATTCCAGAGCAAAGTTCCTTAGTACTTGAAACATATTTTAATCATGTCTTATTTGGTATGGGAATGTTTGATAGACAAGGATCGCAGGTAGTGAGTATTACCAGATAGCGTGTCCTAGAATATTGCTTGTAAATCTTCATGATCAACATTATTTTGGCTTTTTTCAACCGGATTAAGGTTTTAATAGGTAAAATTTTTATCATGCTAAAGTTTCCTTAATTTTGTTCTGGATTGATATTAGCCTGAATGGTATAGTTGAAGATGTGCTAACTTTGCTAGATTTTTTTTTTTTTAATTACTCAACACTGTGTTACACAAGAGTAGATAAGGTCCATGCAACTATTATAAAATAGTTTTCTGCACCTTTCATTGATAACATTCGTATCCTAATGTAAAGCCATTAATATTTTTCTGACATGTTTCATATGTTCAGTCCATGATATGTTATTGTCTACCAAAACACCAAGTAGTCTATCTTGACAAACCATTTGCAAATTTGTATCCTTCCATGTCAGACAAAGCTCATCACTATCAAGGTTTATTATTTCTTGTTTTGTTTAGATACGTAATAGTTTAGCGTTACCAATATTTACCACTATATCACTGCATGTGCGCCAGTTATCCAGTGAGTTAAGGGCATCCTGTAAAGCAATGTCTAGTTCGTGCTTTCTGGTTTGAATGTCTTGCAAGAATGTGTCATCTGTATAAACATCTGTAGACTATATGGAGTCTCTTAGCATCAAGTGGCAAGCAACAAAAAAGAATATTAATAGTAATGGACCTATTTATGTATCCTTGTGGTACTCCATATCTAATTATCCCATGTTCAAATAGAACTTTATTTATATAACTATGTTATGCTCTTTCACTTAACTATTAAGTAAACTATCGAATTGTCCTTTCATTAAATTAGTAAATGATCAGTTTCTTCAAAAGGATTTCATGATCCACCATGTCATAACATTCATGAAATCTGCAAATACAAATCCGATTATTTGACTTTGATCTAGTGCTTGAAGCCATGTATCAGTTATAGAGATCAAGGCAGTCTCACATGAATATTTATGTCTAAAGCCTAATTGATTAGGCTGCAACAGCAAGAGTTTCGTTAGAAAGAACAAGAACGAGTTATGAACATATTTTTCAATCCATTTGTACACGTTCTGATAGTACTGAAATTGGCTATTATTATCAGCATCATTATTAAAAACATAATTATGTATAGGCATTAATTGTGCAGTTCTCCATATTTTTTAGGGCACAGATGAGGTTGCAATATTAAATTGATTATGAAAGTTATGCTATCTAACGTAGCTGAGTCAGACGTTTTAATGAGTGGTGGAGCGATCACCTCAAGTCCTGTAGCTTTCTTGGTATCACGTTTACTGAAACATATTGTAAAAACATTTGGTCGTTACATGACAGAGAAACTTATTAAGGGAGTGTTCAGTTCATTAAAAACATTACATTTAATTTCAACTACTAGTTTTTTTAAACTTAATGGTAATTTTAATAAACAGAAAATATCTTAAACATTTTGAATGCTAGTGTCATCAGTGACCTTATTGACATTTCCCAGACTGTTTTTTATTTCAAGCATTTATTGATACAAATGTTTTCTAAGCATTTTCAATCATAAATGTCATGTTATTTCCCCGTACTTAAAATTGTGCATAGTTTACCATATTTCAATTGTGTTCGTGGCTTCAAAGTATCTTGGATTTTTGTATTAAATAAATTATGTTGGATTGCACGCTTTAATCGATGTACTTTTAGGGGTGCATGATTAGAGAATACATTCATAAATCTTTCAGTTCGGTCCCTCAGAGCTTGATCTAAGTCAGGGGTCTCAAACATGCTGCATGATGACCACATTCACCCTCTAACCAGTGTTCTATGGTCAGCAAAATGATTGGTGTCACGACGTATCATGATAGATAACAAAGGCGGTGCGGCCTTTAGGCCATTGAAAATGCCCCTGTGAGCTTCATCTATGTGAGGAGTCTCCAACATGAGGACTGCGCGTCACGTGTAGCCTGCCAAGGTGTATAATGTAAACCCGCAAATTGATTGGCGTCACAAGTGGTCATGAGAGATTACCTCATGTGGCTTTCATGGTGGTTTCATTTTGAGAACCTTGATCTGGTTCAAACATAACTTAGATCTATACTTCTCTTTTACGTCTGATGTCTCACAAGAAAATGACCACAAACATATCATTTTGATTGTGCAAAAATTCTTCACTTCCTTAGATAACCTGCAGTGTATACTACATCCTAAAGCGAACCCACTAGCTTAATTATTTTCTCAGTTGTTAATATTGATGACAACTGAAAACAAATAGCAATCTTAATACTAAATACGTTTTATAAATACGATACAGTTCTTTAACCTATATTACAATATCAGCAGAGAGGGTGAATCCTACAACGTTTTCAGACAAAATTTTCATTGAATCATTAAAACGAGCCTTCCTACGATCTCATTTTAACCAAAAAAAATGTCTCAGATGCAAACCCTACAACGTTTTTAGACAAAAAATTTATTGAAATCTTAATGAGCTTTCCCTACGAAATCTCATTTTAACTAAAAAAATGAAAACGGAGATTTTTACGATTTTTTAATCAATTTTGGTCGCAACGTCGTTGTCACTCACCCTCTCTGCTGCTACAGGTTAACAAAAAATAATAAATGATTTTAACCGAAGATTTGATCAAGTCCGATACGAGGATCATGTAAATTTATTGTTGCGAATCCGTGCGGAGTCGACTGAGCATGACTAAAGAAATCTCGAAATTGATTGAAGTCCATATCAGAACACCATGTCTGCCAAATATTTCTAAGAGTATGAGTATCAACTCCGTTTAATACAGAAAGAATATAGCAGTTATCTCTGATGACTTTTGGAACCTGAGTGTAGCGTTGAGTGACATATATCACGTCAGTGTTTTTGTGACGCCCACGGGAAAATATTCTAGCAGGATTCTTTTGTTTATCCAACATTATATCGTCGTATACGACTAAATTGTTAATATCTCCATCAATATCATCAATACTCGGTGCTTCATCGATATCGGTTATAAATTCAATGGCGTTCTCACCCTTAATTTCTGAAGCGTTTTCATTAAAATCCTTTAACACTTCATAGCATCGTTGATCATCTACGCTAGGAGCAATTAAATACAACTTATCTCACTTCATCCATCTCATTATTAAATTTAGTAACAATTGCGTCTTGCCGGATCCAGATGGCCCGATTATAATCATCCGGATAGAGTTTGGTAGCGCTGGATGATGCTTAACCGGTTCTCTTGTTTTAGTCGCTGAAAAATCAATTATATCCATATCTCTATACATAAATTATGGATCTATATTGTATGAAGTGTAAAACGCGTACTGGCACAGATGACGTGACGACGATTACAACTAGGAATAACAGATCAGCACTAACTGGTAGATGTGCAACATGTGGTATTAAAAAGTTCAGATTTGTTTCTACAAAATCAAATATTTTACAATCCGGAGATGTTTTTAAAAAAAACGAGGAGGTGATATCGCAGCCAAATTGGCAAAGCTCCCTGGAACCCCATGGGCAAAGTACCCCGGAGAAAAGCACCTTCCAGGCTATAGCTACTGTGGACCGGGAACCAGACTTGATATCAGACTCAATGATCAAAATCAGTCCCGACCCGGTGAAGAACCAATAAATGCCATTGATAAGGCCTGTCACCTTCATGATGTTGCTTATAAAAGCAGCAATTTGCAACACAGGCATCTAGCAGATGTGAAATTAATTCATGCGTTAAATGCTATTCCTGATAAATCCTTCAAAGAAAAATTGGCTTCATTTTTGATAAAATCGGCTATGAAAAGTAAATTGATGTTAGGTGCCGGTAATTAATAATATGGAATCAATTTATTATTCCCCCAGAGGATACTGGAGGGGTAAATCAGCAGTCCATAAACTCGCTAGTGCTGCAAAAGTGAAAAAAACCACTGCGGCTAATTGGTTATCCAAACAGGCACTATGGCAAATTTATCTACCACCGCCTAAACAAATTCAATTCTCGCATTTTGATGTGACCGCTCCTAATGAAGTTCATCAGGCTGATATATTATTTCTGCCACATGATCGTGGCTACAAATACGCGCTAACCGTAGTTGATATTGCAAGTCGATACAAAGAAGCAGAACCATTAAAAACAAAATCAGCCACTGAAGTCGCTTCTGCATTTGAGAGGATTTATCGACGAGGTCCTCTGCACTGGCCAAATCTATTGCAGGTTGATCCTGGCAAGGAATTTCAGGGTGCAGTGTTATCTACAATGAAACATCATAATGTCACCATACGACGAGGGCATACTGCGCTACATCGCGATCAGGCCATTGTAGAACGATTTAATCGGACGATTGCTGAGCGGTTATTTGGATATCAATACGCAAAAGAATTCATTCAAGAAAAAAGATCCCGTGAATGGGTTAAAAGGTTACCATCTGTGATTACTGCACTGAATAACGAGATTACTAGAACAATCAACATGAAACCTATCAACGCTATTAAAAAGAAGTTTATACCCGTACAACCACAAAAAGATTTCAAAGAACCAATTCTTGGTAGTAATGTCACTGTCACTGTATGAAAAGTTGCCTTTACAAATATTTAAGTTATACTTAAATACAAGTAAAGATGTAAAATGTATCAGTATCACCTTTACAATATCTTTACATAACAAAAAGATGAAAGTTCATCTTTTGTCAATGTAAAGACTATAAAAGCAGTTGAGTTGTCTTTACAAAAATGAAAGGCATTGAAAGTCTGACTTTACAGATATTAAATCCAAACTAAACTGCAAGCTTTCTGCCACATGCTTACATACTTTAAATAGTTTGTCCACTTTGTTTCATTTAATTTAAGGACAGATGGTATAGTTAGGTCAACCAGAGAGATTTGTTTAATGGGACTGTTCCATCAAAGATACAAGAAATCCAGATAAAAGTGACAATGATAACAATTACAAATGATCAATAGTTAAATAAATGTATTGCAATCATTACATCAAAATGTACAGTTAACATCAGAATCAAGCAGTATCTTAATTGATATATTTTTATACATGATAATGGCCAATATTTATAAAAGAACAACAAAGGGGTTAAATAGCTATTAAAGGAAAGCAATTATTTGTGAAATACATTTTATTAATATCTATATTGCCAAAAATATCTAACAACTAGTCAATGCCACATTAATCAGTTCCATCTCTTGAAATCAATGAATTATTTATTGTAAATCCTGAATGAGTCATTTGCTTGGTGAAGAGAAAATTTATGTGATTATTGGTCCCTATATACCTCGTATACGTATCAGCCCTTTAGGCTACATATACATGTACTGGTGTCGGACATCCTTCACAACCCTCTAACTCCCACAGGTTCCTGAGGCATTCCTTTTCAACAAGAAATAATTCAGAGCTGGGTTGGTGCAATGTTCTGTGACAGGACTTGCCCCCGTTATGCCAAAGATTATTTTATATGTACAATAAAAGTGTATTTTAACCTATGTATTGTGTATTATTTAAATTGTAATTTAATTGGTTAGATATAGTTTGAATAACGCACAGTGCATCCTTACCTGACACCTTGTTTGGGCCCCTCTTTGTCTGTGGTGGTTCTGCCAAACACGAGGTCAGTTACAAATTTTAGCTATGTTCATGTTGAACCAATCAGATGACGGAATTAGAACACGTGATCTAACATTCGTCAGCTGGTTTGAGGCAGTGATACATTGGCTTGGATGCAACAAAGACGTGCCTTTCAGTGCTAGCGTTACACTAAATTATTAACCAAGGTTACAGTAGTGAACAGACATCTCCATCGACATGAAGTTTTCCTGACTTGTAAATTCTTGATGCAAAAGATTACTGTCCTTTTTGTGCACTTGATAACTGGTATACATAGGGATATGGTGGTATTGCATTGGTTGCAATGGAGATTATAAAATCTAGAAGAAACCATCAAACTTGAATCACCATTCACCACTGCTGGGATGGAGTATTAAAACCAGACTCACTGGTAAAAAGTATTTAATGTGTAATGTAATGCCTTGTTGCAGGTATTTACACACAATATATACTCTGATGCAAATCAAAGTTATTATCACATTTACAGTAGAAAATCCTTAGTTTGTTGCCAGTAATGACTAATAAAAGATAATACTTTCTACAACTTTAATTTTTGCAAAGGTAAATTGCAGTATATACTAATTAACGTAAAGACGTGTAATGTTAAACTTTAATGAGATTTTACGACTTAAATTTGGTCTTTTTGTCACCTTTTAAGAAATGGAATTATTTCCTTTAATTACTTAATGGAACAATTTACAACATCTTTACAAACTAAAAGTTATTCTTTCATGCACCTTTTGTTCATTGGAAAAGTGGGCCTTTTATTTGCATTTTAGGACCCTAAAATTGCTTGTAAATATCATCTTTAATACCTTTAACTTTTTCCAAAAATTTGTATTAAAGTTAAGTAAAGGTCAAGCAAAGTTTGTCTTTCTTTATCTTTTAAGTGCTAGTAAAGACATCTTTTGAAGTAGTGTGTTAGGTATTTATATGAACCAGGAAAGCTTGAAGGGGGTAGAAAAAGGGCTACTGATCCTATTTGGAGTGTTACTGCACACAAGATATCTAGTATAACACGATCAACTGGTAGACCTCCAGTCTATAAACTGGATTCAACTGCCCCTCAACGTGGATTTACTCGACAACAACTACAGGTAATTCCCGAGGATACTCAATTGCCACTGCATGGTCTTAACTAGCGCCGTTGCGCCTATTGCACTCAAGACAAGTCAACATCACATTGTTTCTGATATGACCAAGATTGTTATTTTTTCTGTCTACGGTGAATTGGCGAGGATCCTTATCCGAATACTGCCAACGCATTATACAATTGCAACTCGCGCAGTGATTATTCTGTTGTTGTTTCAGCGTAATTATTAATCCAGCATCAATGTTAAATTCTCGTTGTTTTTTTTGTCTTGTTGTTTGTAACCGGATAATTTTTTATCAATAATTTTAACATCAATATCATCCATTGTTGAGTCATTATCATCGCCACCAATGATTTCATCATCGAAAACAATTCTTCGAAGTTGATTTATTTTTCGTACTCTGGATACTGCGAGATAGACTAAATTTGACCATTCGATGTGATTATCCACCATCCAAACAATTGTATCCGATATAGTCAATCCCTGTGAAGAGTGTATTGTTGCTGCGTATCCTAGCGTCCACGGGGATTTAGTAGCACGCAATGCATTTTCGACGACGCTGATATCAACCAGCACAATATCATTTAATACGAGAATTTGTTTTTCACTCTGTCCTGGAATATCAACTTCAATGTTCTGTTTTCGTGTATCCGATGGCCTATAACAAAGGGGTACTGGAAGCGTTGCAAATTTTTCTTTATGCAATTCAAATAGCTTCATCTGAAGTGTGTCCCTGACTATTATTCTACTTGCAATTATCAAATCATTTGGTCTCCATGTTTCCCAGAAATCATTCATTGGAGTTTCTGAAATCACTTCACGCGCTATTTCGCATTGGATTCTATCCGGTTGTAATCTAATTAGCGCCTTGAATTCTCGTAATCGTTCATCAAGTGATCTATAATCAGTTTTAATTTCTTCATAATAATCTACAAAACCCTTTAGCCATTCATGTGGGGATCCACCGACAAATGGTGGTGGTTGGCCGTGATCCCCGCATAAGACGACTTTTGTGTTTTTGTTTAACAACCACTCAAGAAATGTTTGTAATACATCTAATGATACTGTGCATATTTCATCCCAAATTATGATTTCAGGAATGAATTTATCACCCATACGCTCAGGAGTCCATTTGTCACCCTTCCATCGAAAGAAACTGTGATAAGTACAGGCATTTACCCCTCGTTGTTTCATCTCTCTGGCGAGTCTGTGAGTCGGTGTTAGCACAATCATGTTTGTGAAATCCGTAGGACTTTTCCCACGGAATAATTCGATTGCACGAGTTGTCTTTCCTGACCCACCACAACCGTTTAAATAAACTGTCTTGTATCTACAGATTGGATCAGAGACAGGTGGTGCATTAGAAAATTCTGATTGAATTTCAATACGGTTACAACAAAGATATTTATCATCCATGGCAACGTCTGCGGATTCACAATACTCATGTAGCATCTCCTTTTTAAATCGCCAACGCCCCCAATTTTCTTCGGGATCTGTGAATGCCGCTACAGCTGATTTGTATTTATTATTTATATACATCGAATCAGTGGCTACTCTAACTGCGGTATTAGGAAATCTATTTATCATCGAAAATAGATTAATACAAGCATAGGCTAGCATAGAACTTCTTAGGTGTGTGTACTGGGAATTATATCCATCACAGTAGGTAACAACCGTACCTAATTTCTCACCATTGGATAGAAAAGCATCCTTACGGGATACAAGTTTTCCCTGTTTCATTAAATCCGCTACAATAAAATCGTATTCAGCGACGTCTATGATCAACCGCGAAGAATATTTTGCATTGTCGTATCGTCCACCCTGGGTAAATTTACCGATTATTCTTCGTCCGAGATCCTTTGCTTGTTCTTTTTTACTTTCAAATAACTTCTTAGACCAATTTATGATTTCTTCTTCACTGAAATCTGGACACTGTTTTCGTAGTTCGCTAATTATTCTATCTAGATCGGGTTGTGGTAGCCAAACTTCTTTCTGAGCTCGATAGGATATAATCGCCTCACTGACAATTAATGATTGTAACATCTCACAATCAATCATATATCTCAATAGCACTATTGGCATCCAGTGTTTTTCAGATAGGTGTCTACCGAGCCAAACATAACTACACGGATGTAATCCTGACGCTAATTCAAATGATATCACACGAGCGAATCCGGTTAAATCAAAATCAGGTAATGGCCCATTAATCGCAACACGAGTCATTTCATGCGTGGGGTGTCCAAATCGTTTAAAATACTCAGCACATTCCCCATATCCGAGAAAACTTCCGGGATAACACGCGGCTATATCAATTGAAATCATACCATCACGTGAGTATTTCGTATTCCACAGTCCTCTATGACCAAATTCGACGCAACTCAATTTAACATCCTCGAGAAAATCACTTCGTGTTGGACGCCATGAGTTTTTTTCTCTTGCAAAGTGAGCTACCACTGATGGAATAGTAAAACTATCCGTGAGTAGTTTTTCATGGAAACTCTCCGGTGAAAAATCATTTGCAATTTTTCTCATTCTAGTATCTAACTCTTCAACGCGATACAATTCACCATTTGGTCTTACAAATTGATCGAATCCTATTTCGGGATCTTCATCACTTCTAAGTAACCACACTGACACAGGATCATCCTTACACAACGCGTGAATATCATCAAATAATTTCTCTTCATAGAAAACATCCCCGACGAACTCCTTGGGGATATATTTCACGATTCGTTCTTGTGGAAATATTGTTACCGCAGGTGTCCACGCGTGTTTGTTATGATCAATAATCTGTATTGGCGCTCCATTTTTGTTATATTTCGGTTCGTATAAAACCTCTCCGGTTATCGTCATAACGGTTATTGGAAATCTTAATGATGTTTCTAATTTAGCTATATCAGAAATCTTTGCACCATGCTGTTTCACTGTCAGTTCCCACTCGGTTATTTTCCTACGTCGCAGATCAGTTAGTTTATTTCCTCGGGATGCATTTGTGAAGTGTTCTATTATTCGTTCTGCTACACAATTAAGCCCTGACGAATATTTTATAGGAGCTAGTTTTGCGATATCGGGTTTATCATTTAACGGATATATCCCATAAACCATTGCTGTTACGGGATAAGATCTTTCGTAGTATGGCTTATCGATTCCGGTTAGAATTCCTGGTTTGGAATCTCTACTCACAATGACAGCTTTTTTATTCTTGAGGATTGGTTCAAATTTATCCCTAATAATCCATTTGCCATCGACTTCGATAATGAATTTGATTCGGAAAAAATGTCTTTTTTCCCCAACACGTGAAATTATCACTACTGCTTTTTCATCATTCATGGTAGCATCAACAACACCATCAATTCGAAATGTTGACCAACAATAAGATGCTCCATCACGCTTGAATTCATTAAAACAGTCTCTGATTTTACTAATCATGGCTTTATCAAGAATTGTATTCTTTGGTGTATTAGAAACTATATCGAGATTGAATTGAGCATCTTTCCAGGGTAATCTCTTGGACGTTTTTTTTGGTTTATCGAGATTAAATTTAGGACTAATTTTTAATAATCTCTTAAACTCTTTCATGTTTCCGTCTCTTGGACGTTTGTTACGTTTTTTTGGTTTATCGAGATTAAATTTAGGACTAATTTTTAATAATCTCTTAAACTCTTTCATGTTTCCGTCTCTTGGACGTTTGTTACGTTTTTTTGGTTTATCGAGATTAAATTTAGGACTAATTTTTAATAATCTCTTAAACTCTTTCATGTTTCCGTCTCTTGGACGTTTTTTGGGTCTATCGATATTAAATTTAGGACTAATTTTTAATAATCTCTTAAACTCCTTATCAGCATTGAATTCAGCATTTTTCGAAGGCGTTCTCCTTAATTCCCTCATGCTATAATTAAAACAAGCATTTAAATGAAGAATTTATATATAATGAATCACTGCAAGTGGCTTATGATTGGATCAGTAACCCCGTGTAACAAATCATGCAGAAATGAGTTTTCTGGGTATCATATGCAAAGCTATCGTCGTGGAAGCCTTGGTCCGTTACCTTGTATTCTATGTGGAGTTGGGGTCGGGGGAAAATCTCAGTTGTGTCTAAATTGCGGTGGTAAGCGATACAGGGAATTGAAGCGTTATTATGATAAAAGAATACAAAATGGACAATCAATCAGAAATTTTGACCCTGAAAAGGTCCTTGACCCTGACAACATCAAGGATAAAATCATAAGAACCCCTCAAGACTACATTGAAAGATTCATTATTGAACCAAACAATGAATTAGACAAACAATAGTATTATGTATACGAATGAACCAAGAATTCAGACAACACCCTGTGATCACAAATTATGAAGCATCCAGTGATGGTGATGTAAGAAACCGCAGACTGAAGAAACCAGTTGGTTCTGTGAATAATCAAGGGTACTTGATGTTTACTGTTGGCGGGAAGAAGAGATATCTTAATCATCGTTTCGTGTATGAGTGTTTTTATGGATTGATCGAGGATGATTCTGTCATTGATCACAAGGATTCTAATCCGAAAAACAATTCTTTATCAAATCTGCAGGCTATCACACAAAGTGAGAATACCAAACGAGGAAAGACTGGCATTTGCTCAAAAAAAGCGAGACCAGTAAAATCTTTGAATACAACAACTAACGAAGAAAAAATATTTCAATCAATGAATGAAGCCGGTAGGCACTTCGATATTTGTAGAGCCTCAGTACGATATGTTGCAGAGGGGATTTATCGATCTGCGATTTCAAAGGGGACTGGACAGAAAATTCGATTTAGTTATGTCTAATGCGTCATATTTTTCATTTAGAAATATATCATTATTATAGAATAATGAATTCTGAAAACATGAATAGCATCATATCCGAGATTTCAAAATTGAAAAGTTGGGATATTGAACTATCAGATGGGTTAAATCCTGATCAAATCATGTCTGATTTTCAGGATATAGAATACGGAGTTAGCACTAACAAGTATATGCTACCAAAGAAGTATGCGCTCATCAAAAGAATTCAGAATTCTATTCGGGACTCTCTCGCATTTTCCAGTGACGTAAGTGTGTTCGCTCCGTTGTATACCATCGTAGAACGAATGCGAAAAGAATTGGGGTACGAATACGGATTGAAAAAGGAGGTTAATTCTAAAATTAGAAACCTACGGGCGTTAATTTTAGAAAATGTGCAATTTTGACCGTGACCGATCTTCAAGAGAGATTTTGATTGTGACCGACCCTCAGAGAGATTTTCATTCTTTTTTAGCATTGTTTGATTGAAAATGTCAAAATCAGTGAATAAAAAATATTTCACACTGAATAAAAATTGATGGACGGTTCAGATTGATCAATAAAAATCATAATGTTGAATCGGCACATTACATTTTATTATTATATGAAAAAGTGCCGTTTCAACACCGATCGTAGAGGCTGTTATAGGATGAAATAACACTTCCACGGTGGTGTTAGGTCGGATTGAAAAATTATTTTGCGATTGAAAATGAAGCATTAACAACCCGATTGGCTCGTGAACGACTGGATGCAATCAGGAAATTTGTACCAATTCGTGACTCTGTACGGAATAAACTGCAACAACGACAACAAGCGCAGACTGACTTTTCTGTGTCAAGTGAACAACTGTTTACTCCGATAACAAGTGCGACCAAAGATGTGAAAAAGTTAACTGAAGCAGCGATATACGGAGATATTCCTGAGCGAGAACGAGTAAAGAAGGCGCCGCTGCTTGATACGCTTGAAAAGATAGCAGCAGAGACCGGACAAACACGCGCAGGGATACAACAGTTATCCAGTGATATAAAAACTCAGCGCGAGTATGAACGATTAGCTGATATTGATGATTCCGCGCCTGAAACTCAAAGAGTTTCCACACCTGAACCACAACCTGTTGATGTCGTCACCCCAAGAGGTATCCCCTTTATAGACAAATTCACCGAAGAAGCTATAACAGAAATCAAACAACATCAATTAATAAAACTCGAAAATTATGCGGATTTTGGCATTTTCGCTGTCCAAAAATATTATTCAAGGGGAGAGTTTTTAAAAGACGAGTATAAAAACAGTAGAATTAAACGAGACGACTGGGTAGATTGGTTGTATAAAATAAACAAGGATATTACTGGTAATTTGAAAAAGGATACAATTAAGTACAGAACTTTTAAAGCAGGAGTTGATAGTTATGGTATACAAAAACAACAAGGTCGAGGCCGACAAAGGCAATTACTTGATGATAGTCAGGGCGCAACTGATACAACTGAGGAAACAAGCGGAAAAGGATATTCGATTGGAAATCCAAAGGATTTCAACGCTGGAGTCTTTGACTCTACCATGACATGTCCTGGTAGTGTTCTCAGTGATATATCACGGTTAGAGGTTCTCATCGGAGGGAAACGAGCCGGGAATAACTCACCGGAAATAATTAATGAAGCAGCTGATATCTGTAGACGATTATTTCAGGGTGGTATCATAGATATCAGCACATATCGAGATTTCATTGGCGAGTTAGTGGAGGATTATCACAGTGATTGAATAAAAACGCTAGCGTTTCCAATTGAAAAATGGTTTCTGATTTCAAATAATGATCATACACTACAATCATGATAAACCAACCCCCGTCTATGTAGTTAATTCACGGTTTCCAGTTTATAAAGCATACTATGGTGATGGTTTATGTAATACCATTGCGGGGTTATTTGCAAGAATGGCTCCAAAAGTGATGCCGTTAGCTAAACAATTATCAATGAAAGCAATTGATGTTATTCGTGATAAGGGGATTAGTGCTTTTGGAGATCTTGCTGGAAAAGCGTTTTCAGCCGCGAAGAATAAAATAACATCATTAGTGAGACGAAAAAAGAAACCGGTACCATTGCCATCTACAGCAGAAATGCCTGCAAGTGTTAGTAAAATAATAAATAACGCAGTAGATGAAAAACTAGCATCATTGGTGACTCCCTTGATACATCAAGGGGACCAAAATAACATGATAGCAAACATGATATCAGGAAGTGGCTTTAAAAAAACACGACGATGAAATGGAAAATCGCGATTTAGACTCTGATAAATAGAATAAAATGTTCAAAAGGTCACCCGATCCAGCATTTGATATGGATGCCCCAGTTCTCAAGAATGATTCTGTACGCGATTTTCAATTTATTCTTATCACGCAGTACAACCAGATCTCCGATCGCGAATTGAACTTCAAGTTCATGATACCAGTAAATATTTTCTACCGTGTGAGGCATTTATTGAAGTAGAAGGAGAACTTGTAACAAATGTTGCAGCTGATACCCCATATGACAATAACGCAAATGTCCGAGTTGGTTTTGTTAATAACGGCATAATGGCGTTATTTGAAAGCGCTAGATATCTCATTGATGGAAAAGAAATTGAATCCATTGACCGTGAAGTTGATGTGGCCACAACAATCATAGGGTTAGCGAGATATTCTGATGATTATACAAGATCAGCGGGTCCATCTATGATGTTTGCAAAGGATACCTCTGATAACGCTGATCACCTTCAATTCATTAAAGTGTTAACAGCAAGAGATAATGAAGAAGCCGATCAACAGGAAGCAGCTAATCCAGAACGTCGAAGTAGACCCGGAGCTGCGTTTGATATTCTCGGAGGCGTTAATGGTAATCTCAATTTAGGAATTGCAACACGCGTAGCAACGTTGCATGGACAGCGTCGACGATTTTCATGTGCGATTCCACTGCATCATATTTTCGGATTCTGTAGAAACGTCCGAAAAGTTATTTATGGAGCCAAACACACAGTAGCGCTTGTACGAAAGGGTACTGATGATGATGCAATCTGGCGTAATGCTGGAGTTGCTCCCGGTAAAGTCATTTTAACAAAACTATCATTATGGATGCCAGTATTAACTCCATCAATCACCGAAGAACAACGACTACTATCATTTATGGACCAAGGAGGAAAGTCGTTGTTAAGTTGGTTATCAGTGACCACGGATATTAAACAAGACAGTGTTGATGGTACATTCACATGGCACCTGGCATCAAAACAAGGTGTTTCAGCTCCACGTCATATATTCGTGGCGTTACAGAATAATGCGCGAGTTGGTAATCAAGAACGAAGCCATATGATATTTGATCAGTTAGGTGTTAATGAAGTCTCGCTGAGAATAAACGGACAGCAGGAACCATCCGAGGATATACAACTTGATTACGGTCAGAATCATATTGCACGCGTGTATCATAACCTGTTGTCATATATGTCACGTGATCTAAATGTGGATACTGGTTTGCAAATATCACAATTAGATTTCAAAAGCCTCTATCCGATTTATTACTTTTCGCTGGAACATCTTGATTTAACAAGACAATCTGTCGTTGATATACACTTTAGAGCCCGTGTAACCCGTCCGACTGGTCCACCAGTTGGTGGGGTACCTCCTATCCTTATCCCGAATTATAGAGCGGTTGATGTCATTCTCAGTGATAAATCAATGCTACTTGAAGGTGTTGGTGGAAGAATGAGAGTGGTAGATGCACCAGTGGAAAACATGTAATTGAAATTGTAAACGATTTAGAATCAATCAATTATGTATAATGTCATATAGTAATATTAGTGTTGCGTTAACTCCCGGTCAATTAAAAAAATTGCAATCGGAATCAGCTAAAAAATGTGGAACCACAATCACGTTGAAACCCAACCAAATGACTGGTGGTGCAAATAAACTATCGCTGACAACTCGTCAGGTGAAACATTTCAATGATGCACTAGTAGCAAAAAAGGGTGTTCAGATTACTCTCTCTGCGGCTGCTATCAAAAATATGATTAAAACAGGCGGTATATTTCCGTTGTTAGCTGCGATTCCAGCATTGATTGCAGCAGCAGCCCCAGCGGTGGCTAAAGCGGCAGCGTTAGGAGCCGTTGGTACTGCAGCAGGAATGGCACTAAAGAAAGCAACTGGGAAAGGATATAAAAAAAAGGGAAAGGGTCTAAGACTACCAGGAACCCCGTATTCGTGGTACAGCGGAAAAGGTCTAAGACTAGGACCGGTTTACTAGTTGAGGAACCGATGGTTCCTATGTCCAATTTTGATTTAATTGATGCTACTAAAAAACTAGCGATTAAAAACTTCAGAGGTGTCTTTATGAAGGATCAATTACCGACACAACCAAACAACACTGAAACCGGAATCATTAATTTAGATAACAGCACCGGACCTGGTACTCACTGGGTTGCATACGCTATTGATCCACGTGGGATTGTCTATTTTGATTCATATGGATTAGCACTGCCGAAGGAATTCATGCGTTATATAAAAACGTTTCCAATGAAGACTTGGTATTCAACGCTACCAACACAACAAATGAATGATCCACCAATATGCGGCAGCGAAGCATTAAATATCCTTGACGCTATTTCTAACTCCTTGGGTAACCCAAGAGGGAAACCACCTCATATTGTCGTGAATGAATACACTAGCAATCGCTTTTTAGAGAGAGAGAGAGTTTTACAATAATATGATTGATATTTGGGGAAGACCTCTGAAACCTAAACCCGATGGCGTTGCAACCGGTGATTCTAACAAGAATATAAAAAAAACTAATCGAAGATGAAATCGCTGAGACGTTAAATTTAACAGATGTTGATCCCGGGGAAATAGTTGTATTTCAAGACAAACAGGGTAAATTGAAAACTAGTGATGTGTCGTTGAATGATATTTTGATACGGCAGCGCGACGCCGCTGAAAACTCTATTGCGCTATATTCCAACGACGGACGACTTAAACCAGGCGCACTTGTGTCTACGATCACCGACGCGATTGCCACCCACGACAACATGATTGCTACCCATGACAATAAGATTACCACCCAAGACAACAAGATTACCACCCACGGCCGTGAGCTGGATGATCATATACGAGGTTATAATTCTTTTCGCAAAAATGTCATACATAAATTCTTTGGAACCCCGCTTGTGGTTGGCATGACTCTCGCTGAAATCAAAAACTTTCTATCGCTATTCTTCGCTAACAAGGAAGCTGGAAGGATGATGAATGAAAATGAAATCAAGGCAAATTATCTTGATATTTACAATGATATTTCTAAACTAATAGAAAATCTTGAAAGAGTGCAAAAACCCACTAACGACGTCGTTGTTAAGTTTTTTGGAACCCCGCTTGTGGCTGGCATGACCCTCGTTGAAATCAACGAGTTTATCGGTAAGCATACTCATAATGCCTACGTCGCTAATAATTTCTTTGGTGTCCCGGTTACATATACAATTACTCTCAAAGATATTAATATGTTTATGGTGAGACAAACAACACTTAATACCATCGTTGATAATTTTTTAGGGAGAACACCTGCGTCTGAAACCACATCGTTGACAGGCCCGACTCTCGCTGAAGTTAAAAGCGCGTTTGACGAACAAAAACGCATCAGCGAAATGGCTAATAAGTTCTTTTTGTTTTCATTTTTTAGTAGTCGCGATAAAAGATTGATGATAAAATATACCGAAATCAAAAAAACCTATCTCGACGTCATCAACGATATTGCTAAACTAAAAGAAACCTCTGAAAGGGTAAAGCATGGGACCTTTGATTGGGTAAAAGAATCTAATGCTAAATTGAAGGTCAATATCGAGAAGTGGCCCCATGGTATCTACAGGATGACGTTAATCTCTAACAAGCAATTTGATATCATCGTAAGCGGTAAAACCTACTTTGGTGGCACCGCAACAGTAATTATCGGAGGTGAAGAACAATTTGAGATTATCGCGGTTGATGACACTGTTAGAAAAGAAATATCCTGGTGCTTAGAATTCGTATGCGAAGTAAATAACTAAATTGAAAGGAAAATCCTTTAGATTTCACAATTGAAAACGCTAGCGTTTTTAAAATAAAAATGATTTCATCAACGCAATGTCGCTATTATCAGGTCAGAGAATTTCAAACTAGACTCAAAACCCTCGCCGAGGAGTATCAAATAAACATAAAAAAATACCGACGAAGAATCACCGTGATTGATATTACTATGTACTCGGTGTCAAGCGTTCTCACTGGTGCCGGAATAATACTAGCATCTGTTACAATGATTGCCCCGGTCGTAGTTCCAATTTGCATTTCTGCGGTGGCTACAATCGCGGGTATATCAACCGGGATAACAAAAAAGATATCATCATGCAGCCAGAGTAAACTGCAAGATTACTTAATTCAATTTCATATTGTATCAACCGCGTACTCGCAATTATCCTCGATGATATCGTCGTCACTCGATAATACAAATATATCAGATAGTGAGTTCTCAGCGATGCTCAGTATTTTTGATTCCGCGATATCAAAATTAGAGAGACAACAACAGTATAACAACGATGGAATTAGAAAACACGAACCCAAAAACCAAAATGATCTCAATAACATCAACGATATCGGATAGTGAGTTCTCAGTGATGGTCAGTATTTTTGATTCCGCGATGTCAAAATTAGAGCGACAACAACAGTATAGCAACGATGACAACACCGATAGAATTACTTCAACAAATAGTAGAAAACACAAACCCAGTACAAACAAGTATGATATCAATAACATCTACGAAACCCGAGTTTAGTGTAAATTTTCCTAGCCCAGTCCCCGTGAAGGAGATAGCGCTAGCAAAACTACGAGTGTATCACAGTTGGCCTAATATCAGATCAAAATCATTTGGTGGTCAACAACCGAATAATTCCTTGGTTTTCGCGAATAAGAATAAAGAAGACGGGACTCCAGACTGGAACGTCGTTTCAATACCAACCGGATCATATCAAATTGAACAAATCAATGATGAATTCGCTCGTAGAATAAAATCGATTACTGGAAAAGAATCAAAAATCGCTATAACGGTTCATGAGCCGACACTATCATCCGCAATTGAAATAAGCACAGAAGGATACATCGTAGATATCTATCAGAGTTCTATTAGAACCGTACTAGGATGGCCTGAATTACCACCCCAAGGGGAAACCGTTAATTTACCACCTGAACCACAAAAAACTGATTATATCACCGACGTGATAAAACCCGATAATCCAGTAAAAAGTTATAAAGATTACCAATTTAGTGTAGAATTTTTGAGTATCGGATACCACGCAACTGGGAAAGAGACGGATGGGGATATCATAGAGAGATATCATTTTATTGACGAACCTAAAATTAATAAAAATTTCATAGCGATGAATAATGATATTTCATTGCTGTTAATATCTCTTAAATCCGGCTCTCTTACCCGAGATGAATTTATCAGCGTTGTAGAAACATGCAATAAAATCATCGACGATATGGAAAAATTTAATTTAAAAATTATTCAGGATATATTAGATGACAGTAATCCTATAACGAGAAAAAATTTTGCATTAGACTATAAAACCCCCGTCAATGATATTTCAACATTTAAACTACCAGGATATAACGTACCAGAACTAAAAAAACTTCTCAGTGATGCCATCGATATCGGTTTTAAAATAATTCATGATGAATGGGAAAAAACAGCATCATCGGAAATAAAAATCCTCAAACATAATAATGACCCAGACGATGGCGGCAGACATATCGCTCCGTTCAACGTGAATATTTCATCGGTGATTGCAATCAATTTAGTATGCGATGTTATAGAAGGAAGCTATCAAATTAATCTCGAACAATCAAATCAAGCTCAGCAAGGGTATATTCTTTATTCGTTTGCACCAACAGCTCCTCCAGGATGGTTAATTATTGAGTCTCCAGTTAATCCTGTCTATATGCGATGCCATAATGATTCGCTAACGAGAATTAATTTCAAACTCACTGACCAGTCCAATAATCTGATTGATCTACAAGATGAGGTGTTAGCGATTAGTCTGTTTGTAAAGTCCTAAGGACTTTCATCTTAGTGATTTTCATCATAAATTGCTTTGCAATTTTAAAAATTATTAACCAGAACTGAAAGTTCAGCAGCAGAGAGGGTGAGTGACAACGACGTTGCGACCAAAATTGATTAAAAAATCGTAAAAATCTCTGTTTTCATTTTTTAGTTAAAATGAGATTTCGTAGGGAAAGCTCATTAAGATTTCAATAAATTTTTTGTCTAAAAACGTTGTAGGGTTTGCCTCTGAGACATTTTTTTTGGTTAAAATGAGATCGTAGGAAGGCTCGTTTTAATGATTCAATCAAAATTTTGTCTGAAAACGTTGTAGGATTTACCCTCTCTGCTGCTACAATGCTATTTATATTTTATTTATTAAATTTTAGTTATTATTATCAGGCATTCTCTTGTAGAAGCCAGAAATATACAACTTTTTGTTCTTTCCGGTAGTTGTAATCACATACAAAAAACAATAAATCTAATATTTTGTATAACACTCGCTTCTTTCCATGAATGACACGCGTTTTATGTAGATTAAAGGTTAAGCAAATTTATTAGTTGCCTCGATTTGTTTGCTTGCTTTAGATTATTTCATCATGGATAATGATATAGCTTGAATCTTATAAAACGCGGGACATTTAATTATGTTTAGTTATGGTATTTTACAATTTGTTTGACATCAGATGAAACTGAATGGTGGAATGGTTAAAAACAATGAAACTAATTGCCGTTGACCACACATTGATTGAAAAAATTGAGTAAGTTGACATAGCTCATCAAGATAAAAGTAATATACACGCAAATAATAATAATCTATTACAATCACTAACTATCATGTTGATTGGATTCAAACATTTGTTTTAGTAACATCACATTTACATTTTCATACATGTCTTAGCGCTCTTCCCTTAATTGCGTGGTTGACGATGTCACGCGGCTGTTCAGACCTACGGAATACAAAGACGAGTTAAATACACAGTATTCAGATGTCTATGTAAGTAACAGTTTAAATCAATTTCAAGTGGCATCACCATCGTTATAATCATCATCACCATCATCATCGTAATTGGAATCATAATTATGAACATTAAATGTAAATGGAAACCCTCACTAATTAATAACTAATAATTTAGATGAATAGAGACAAATTTTTCACTAATTGAGTTATTCGACCGCACAAAACTGCCTTAATATGACGTAGATTGTTAGCACGGAACATTTGTGGAAACACAAAATATGGCGTGATCGCGTGGTTCACTACGAAATAAAAAAAGAAATATTCACAGCAACGTTTTCTCTTACTTTATCCATCTGTATTGCAAACATACTACAGTAAAGTCTGATGCTATATCTCAATCCGTAAATAAACTTGAAAAACAATGATATAGGTTACCTTTTGAAGAAAATACATCGAGTTGGCTAAGATTATAGCTTGATATGCATTAATCAATTCAATGTTTTAGTAGTATGCTCTCTTCCTGAACTATAATATATTGCCGTCTTGATCAATATATACCATATTTGTGCTACAAATCAGTTCAAGTTCATTTGATGTAACATTCGTGGTTTCATAGCAAATGCAATATACAGCAAATTGACAAAACCAAATTCACAAAGCAAATGCCTCTTTCGTTTCAGTTAGCTTTTATCTGGCTCTATAATAATATCATTGGGAAACAAAGTACTGTATTTATGTTTCCAATCTGTGGTTGAGAATTTATGATAGGACCTTATAATCGGTATCAAATATTGTTTGAACGAAATTATTTAACATACTGATTCGAAGTGATCTAAGACATAAGAAAACATTAAATCTCTAATTGAGCCGTATGATATTGACAGGAAATGAGAAATTAAATTCACAAGTAAACACACACACGCACATAATGAACATAGCCCATTATAGAAATTTTAGGGTCCATAAAGAATGTAACACTGCATAATGGGAGCGACGACAGCTCGTGGCTCTTTTTTCATAAACAGCATACATTCATCTGTGTCATTGGCCAGACCTTGATCTTTCATGTACTCTCTGCAATATGCTGTGCTCCAATACTATAAATACATTATAAATTGAGTAATTATATATAAACTAAAAATCCTCAGTCTAAAAGCAGGCCACACGCGCTAGGAAGTATTATGATCATAAAGCGCACAGAATCTTTCTACGCAAAGGACATTACAGATTTAAATCTACAGCAGTTTCAATATTTAATTATCAACGGTGGTAAACGATCCCTAGAAATTGCAACAAATAATTAATTTCCATAGTAAAATCATTCCTTCTAATACATTAAATCTTCAAAGAAGCTTCACTGTCTGCATTCCATTGCATATATCAACATTTAATAATATATTCAGTCTTATATTTAAATGCTGTATATAGGATATAACAAATATCCAGCCATATGCTATTTAGACAAATATCAGAAAGTAATAACCTGTCTCATGCATTCTGGAAGATGATAATGATCACTTTATCGCATTTTTAACCAACACACCAATATCAGTGAAACGGTCCCTCAGCAGCGTTAGTAAATTATTTCGCTGACTGTCGTACACAGAAATCAGATTCCATCACGGGGCAAAAGTAAAAATCGAGTGAATGTTCAATACAAAGACAAATATTCCACAATATATTCACGTACTTCCGACCAAGTTCATGTGATGCTGTCTGCACCGTCCAAGAATAATGACTTGACTGGATCAGCGAAACTCTTTGAACCTCATCACATACACCCGCTTTATCTCTGAACGTCTAGACTGATCTTATATAGTATACTCCCTTAAAAGATTACTAGCACATACGCATGCAGTGACATGAGAGCAGCATTGCTATTATTGGATTCTACCAACAAAATCAAAAACTGTTCCTTTCATAAAGTAAGCATATTATAAATTAAATGACATATTGTTCATTATATATATATTGGTGTTTGGGTGTGAATATGTGTGTGTACCCACCGGAAATAACGTTTTTATCCCTGAAACCTCTTCACAACTCGTACATACATATGCAATCGTTATTACAACGGCAGGTCTAAGAAAAAGTATTGTCCTTAACTTAACACTGATACTAACCATAACAAATGTTATTTCTATATCGGTTTTCTTTAAGCTTCAGCCTGATAGGCACATCAATCTTGTCCCATAACAATATCAAAATCCCTTTGTTTCCGTTTATTCAACAGGATTTACATCTTTTCCTTTATTGCATTTTGTGCATGAGTAATTTTGACAGACCCAATATGAAATAATATTAGAATGTTTGTGGATTTAAAAACACCTTTTTCGGGGATTAAACGCAATTAATAGCTCCTACTAGCTAACTAAAGATGTGTATTCCTCTTCTGATTAAAATGGCTGTTTTGTGACACCTATTTTTCCTAACAAGATCGATATTCCTTAGTTTTCTCACCATTGCTATCGGTGTGTCGAAAACACTGATAACCAAAACGCCTCTGAGACATGATAAACTATGAAACAAATATAACATAAGACCTATAGTAATTTTTTAAACAATAGCAATGTATAATAACTAACGATATACCTTTCAAAAAAAACACATAACACTATGATCCCACATTAAAAAGATTGCCCCATTTTGTTCCTTACGTCTTTTAGAAACAAGCAAATATAATCTGAATTATTGAACCACCTAAAGCACATTTTCTATAAGTAATTCCAAAATCAAACTTTGTTTATAATGAATAATTTAATATTCTCCAACGAGCAGCAGTATGTTTTTAATGTAACAAGCTTTTCTTGAGAAATAAGAAACATTATATTTCCCTTTTATATGAAATTGCGTTTGTTACGTACTCTTCGTGTATCCATTGTATCGTCAGCGTAACGTTTAAATCAAGTGTATCAAGTTCATACTTACCCTGTGAAGAACAGTGCATGGTCGAATTCTGGTACCATATTTATGGCAGAATTTCGGACCCATTGTTTGAGATCGCCAATATAGGGGTGTGCATTTATGTACTTTTTTTCATTCTGTGTAACTACCTTTGAAATCTTGTGAGTAAATAGGAATTCTTGCTTTCAAACAATCATGAAAGAAATAGAAATGTGCCAGTTAATGTAAATAAGCAGTTTTCTTTACAATCTCAAGTGCATTCGATTAAAAACGAGAAGACAATTGATTAAGTTACTAATTTCGTTTGAAGATGTATAAGAGGCTAGCGATAGCGTGAGATAAGTACTAGTTCGTATGTATTGTTCAAACTTATTTTCCAGCAGAAATGTGCATAGCTTCTGCCTAAAATCCTTTATGTTACAGAAGACCGCCATATGTATAATGATTAGTACTCTAACATACCAATAACTACTCAGAAAGTAGTGTTTAAGTAAACATTATACCTTGCCCATGAAATTCAATGGCATATACTTAATAGTCATGAACTCCTTAAATCATATCGATATATGATTTAGAAAGGTACATTTCTGGCAAAGTCATCAAGGGTTTTTACTTCCCAGTTGAGAGAAGTGGCACAATATAACTTCTGACTGTCATAGTGTATGATTCCATACATAATAGTTTCTGTCTATTATAGCTTAACGATAATTACCAGAGGTATGAGTACATCACTTAAATGAATTAACTCTTTTACATAAAGATTTGTTTAGTCTGTTATGAATACTAGGGTGTCCTTATTAAGAAAAAAGAAAGTATAATTCATTTCGAATTGTGCTTTCATCCAATTAATAAATGCTCAGTTTCTTCAAAAGGATTTCAGGATCCACTATGTCATAACATTTGTAAATCTGAAAATAGAAATCTGATTATCTGACTTTGATCTAGTGCTTTAAGCCATTTTTCAGTTATGGATATCAGGGCAGTCTAACATGAATATATATATCTAAAGCCTAATTGATTAGGCTGCAACAGCAAGAGCTTCGTTAAATAGGACAAGAACGAGTTATGGACATATTTTACAATCCATTCTGACACGTTTTGGTAGTATTGAAATTGTCTGGTATTATCAGCATCATTATTTAAACCATACATTATACATAGGCATTAATTGTGTAGTTCTCCATATTTAGGACACAGATGAGGTTTCAATTTTTAAATTGATTATGAAAGTTATACTATCTGACGTAGCTGAGGAAGACGTTTTAATGAGTGGTGGACCGATTTCTTGGTATCACGTTTACTGAGACTTATTGTAACAACATTTGGTTGATACATGACAGAGAAACATACATATTTAGGGATTGTTCAGTTCATTAAAATCATTACATTTTATTTGCACTACTAGTTCTTTAAATTTAGTAGGTATTTTAGTAAATAGAAAATATCGTAAACATTTTCAATGAAAGTGTCATTAGAGACTTTGGTGACATTTTCCAGACTGTTTTTTATTTCAACCATGGATTGACAAAAAGGTTTTATAAACATTTTTAATCACATGTGTTATGTTATTATATACTTTATATTGTGTATAGTTTACCTATAACAATTGTCTTTGTGGCTTCATAGTACCTGGGATTTCTGCATTAAATAAATTATGTTGGATTGCACGCTTTAAACGATGTATTATAAGTAGTGCATTATTAGAGACTACATCCATAAATCAGTCACTTCGGTCCCTCAGAGATTCATCTAAGTCAGGGGTCTCAAACACGCGGCATGGGGACCACATGTGACCCTCTAAGCAGTGTCCTATTGTCAGCAAAATGATTGTTGTACAAGTTATCATGATCTATTTCAAAGGCAGTGCGGCCCTTAGGCCATTGAAAATGCCCTTGTGAGCTTCATATATGTCAGCGGTCTCAAACATGTGGACTGCGGGTCACGTGTAACCTGCCAAGCAGTACATTGTGACCCTCAAATTGATTGGCGTCGCAAGTGGTCATGAGAGATAACACAAGTGGCACTTAGGCCATTGCAAATTACTTTAAGAGGCTTTCATGGTGGTTTTAGTTTGATGCCCTTATTATTGGTTATCCAAACCGTGGATAACATTTCATGCAACTCTAAATAGATCATCTTAAAGTTGTTCTTTACTTTTTTTTGGGAACGATTTGTAAGTGATATTTTTGTATGTACGTTTCTATTTCTCTAGCATTTATCTTTTCTTGTAAATAGAAGTAAAATAGTTGTCACTCAGAAAAAAGATTTGGTACATTAACATAGGTTTCACTGTGATTAATAACAGCGATTGATATTTATGTTTGCTGTTGAACGAAAAATGAATACATGAATGGTTTTATCGATAACAAGGATTCTTAATAAATTTACTTAGGAAGATAGGCTAACAACCATACCGCGGGGAATCAAACCACCTATTTCGAACCTTGTGAAACACACATTCCTTTAATGCAACACTGCAAAAGAAAACGATTGAGACCGAAAATTATGATGTAAATTTGTTACATAAAGACAATGCATTTTGGAACGAGTGCCCACCCAGCCATTGTTAATCGATTGCCATACAATTGGGTTTATGTGACTGTCCAACTCACTACTAAAAAGTGTTAATTGTTTCAAATAACATAGTGGATTTGTGGAATTTGCTCTTACGTTCCTACTTTCTTTAATCACTTCTAATCAACATTCACTTGTTAACTCGACGTCGATTAAATTTTAAATCAAGAGAGAGAGAGAGAGAGATAGAGGGAGAGAGAAAATGTGGGTGGGTCTGTGGGTGCGTGTGGGTGTAGGTTTGTTGTGTGTCAAGAAAGAAATAAGAAAGATTACCATATTTTTTCCACAATTAGTTCCTTCTGCAGCATTTAAATATCTCTCCCATATTTTTCTCGTTATTAGATTTCTGCATCTCAACCGATGACAAATGTTTTCGTCCACAACCTTAAAATGACAAAATTTTACAAATAATAGCAAATTTATTCCAAATGTTTTTCAGGCACAATCTTTTATATAAAAGGATGGAAATTGATGTAAATCTTATGTTGATGCAATCTCTCCAGACACAGTCTTAAACAATGACGTAATTTGATGTAAAGCTCAAAGTTCAATAGGTCACTTAACTAACAATCCAGGTTCCGCCGACGATTTTAAGTCACGTGCTTTGTTCATGTACTGATAAAGAGCGTTTAATTTATGATGATCACAACATCAGTAGTATGCTTTTCCTGTTACATCTGAATCAGTAAAGAGCAATATAAGCGCTATGGTAGGCCATTATACTCCATGTAAGTACCAATTTGTTTTATAGAGAGATACAATAATAATGCATATATATATATATATATATATATATATATATATATATATATATATATATCTTTTGGTGTATAAAAACATGTTCACTAATTGAGATATTTGACAGCACAAAGCTGCCTTAATATGACGTAGATTGTTACCACGGAACATTTGTGGAGCAGCAGAGAGGGTGAACCTCACAACTTTCCGAGCGTCGATTCGAAAATCTGAGGCTTCTGCCAAATAGTAAAAAAAATGGCGTCTATTCGATAAAATAAGATTTCCTTATATACGCCAACGTCGTTGTCATCCACCCTCTCTGCTGCTGCAAATGTTTCATTTGTGGTTAACAAAAAATAATAAATGATTTCAACCAAATATTTGATCGAGTCCGATACGATATCGTGTCCGAGGATCATGTAAATTTATTGTTACAAATCCATGCGGGGTTGACTGAGCATGACTAAAGAAATTTTTAAATTGATTGAAGTCCATATCGGAACACCATGTCTGCCAAATATTTCGTAGCGTATGTGTATCAACGCCGTTAAACACAGCAAGAATATTACAGTTATCTCTGATCACTTTTGGAATCTGAGTGTAGCGTTGAGTGACATATATCACATCAGTGTTTTTGTGACGCCCCCGGGAAAATATTCTAGCTGGGTTTTTTTGATTGTCTAACATCACATCGTCGAATACGACTAAATTGTTAATGCTCCCATCAAGGTCATCCACGGATGGCGCCTCGTCAATATCAGTTATAAAATCAATGGTATTCTCACCTTTAATTTCTGATGCATTCTCGTTAAAATCCTTTAACACTTCATAGCATCGTTGATCATCTACGCTAGGGGCAATTAAATACAACTTATCCCACTTCATCCATCTCATTATTAAATTGAGCAACAATTGCGTTTTACCGGATCCAGATGGCCCGATTATAATTGCACGGATAGAGTTTGGTAGCGCTGCATGATGCTTAACTGGTTCTCTTATTTTAGTCGCTGAAAAATCAATTATATTCATATCTCTATACATAAATTATGGATCTATATTGTGTGAAGTGTAAAACGCGTACTAGCACAAATGATGTGACGACGGTTACAACTAAAAATAACAGATCAGCACTAACTGGTAGATGTGCAACATGTGGTATAAAAAAGTTTAGATTTATTTCTACAAAATCAAAGATTTTACAATCCGGAGATGTTTTAAAAAAAAACGAGGAGGTGATATCGCAGCCAAATTGACAAAGCTCCCTGGAACCCCATGGGCAAAGTACCCCGGAGAAAAGCACCTTCCAGGATATAGCTACTGTGGTCCCGGAACACGATTAGATATCAGACTTGATGATCGAAATCAACCCCGATCCGGCGAGTATCCGATAAACGCCATTGATAAGGCCTGTCACCTTCATGATGTTGCTTATAAAAGCAGCAACCTGCAACACAGGCATCTCGCGGATGTGAAATTAATTCATGCGTTAAATGCTATTCCTGATAAATCTTTTAAAGAAAAGTTGGCTTCGTGGTTGGTAAAATCAGCTATGAAAGGCAAATTGATGATGGGTGCTGGTAATTAATAATATGGAATCAATTTATTATTCCCCAAGAGGATACTGGAGGGGTAAATCAGCAGTACATAAACTCGCTAGCGCTGCAAAAGTGAAAAAAACCACTGCGGCGGATTGGTTATCCAAACAGGCACTATGGCAAATTTATCTACCACCACCTAAACAAATTCAATTCTCGCATTTTGATGTGACTGCTCCTAATGAAGTTCATCAGGCTGATATATTATTTCTGCCACATGATCGTGGTTACAAATACGCGTTAACCGTAGTTGATATTGCAAGTCGATATAAAGAAGCAGAACCGTTAAAAACAAAATCAGCCACTGAAGTTGCTTCTGCATTTGAAAGGATTTATCGACGAGGTCCTCTGCACTGGCCGAATCTATTGCAGGTTGATCCTGGCAAGGAATTTCAGGGTGCGGTTCTATCTACAATGAAAAATCATAATGTCACCATACGACGAGGGCATATTGCGCTACATCGCGATCAGGCCATTGTAGAACGATTTAATCGGACGATTGCTGAGCGGTTATTTGGATATCAATACGCAAAAGAATTCATTCAAGAAAAGCGATCCAGTGAATGGGTTAAAAGATTACCATCTGTGATTACTGCACTGAATAACGAGATTACTAGAACAATCAACATGAAACCTATCAACGCGATTAAAAAGAAGTCTATACCCGTACAACCACAAAAGATTTCCCTAGAAACGCTAGCGTTTCCCAACCAATTCTTGGTAGTAGTGTCATTGTGAGGTACTTATACGAACCAGGAGAGCTTGAAGGGGGTAGAAAAAGGGCTACTGATCCTATTTGGAGCGTCACTACGCATAAGATATCTAGTATAACACGATCAACTGGTAGACCAGCAATCTATAAACTGGATTCAACTGCTCCTCAGCGAGGATTTACTCGACAACAACTACAAGTGATTCCCGAGGATACTCAATTGCCACCGCATGGTCTTAACTAGCGCCGTTGCGTCTATTGCACTCAAGACAAGTCAACATCACATTATTTCTGACATGACCGAGATTGTTATTTTTTCTGTCTACGGTGAATTGGCGAGGATCCTTATCCGAATACTGCCAACGCATTATACAATTGCAACTCGCGCAGTGATTATTCTGTTGTTTTTTCAAAGTGATTATTAATTTAGCATCAATATCAAATTCTCGTTGGTTTTTTTTGTCCTGTTGTTTGTAACCGGAGAGTTTTTTATTAATGATGCTAACATCAATATCACTTATTGTTGTGTCATTATCATCACAAATGATTTCATCATCGCCTGACTCTGTCAGGACAATTCTTCGAAGCTGATTTATTCTTCGTACTCTGGATACTGCGAGATAGACTAAATTCGACCATTCGATGCGATTATCTACCATCCAAACAATTGTATCCGATATAGTCAATCCCTGTGAAGAGTGTATTGTTGCTGCGTATCCTAGCGTCCATGGGGATTTATTAGCACGCAATGCATCTTCAACGACATTGATATCAACCAGCACAATATCATTTAACACGAGAATCTGCTTTTCACTTCCTGACTTTGTCAGGCTTGGAATATCAACTTCTATATTCTGCTTTCGTGTATCCGAAGGCCTATAACACAACGGTACTGGAAGCGTTGCAAATTTTTCTTTATGCAATTCAAATAACTTCATCTGAAGTGTGTCTCTGACTATTTTTCTACTTGCTACTATCAAATCATTTGGTCTCCACGTTTCCCAGAAATCATTCATAGGAGTTTCTGAAATTATTTCACGCGCTATTTCGCATTGGATTTTATCCGGTTGTAATCTAAGCAGTGCTTTGAACTCGCGTAATTGTTCATCAAGTGATCTATGGTCTGTATTAATTTCTTCATAATAGTCTACAGAACCCTTTAGCCATTCATGTGGAGATCCACCGACAAATGGTGGTGGTTGGCCGTGATCACCGCACATGACGACTTTTGTGTTTTTGTTTAACAACCACTCAAGAAATGTTTTTAATACATCTAATGACACTGTGCATATTTCATCCCAAATTATGATTTCAGGAATGAATTTATCACCCATACGCTCAGGAGTCCATTTGTCACCTTTCCATCGAAAAACACTATGATAAGTACAGGCATTTACCCCTCGCTGTATCATCTCTCTGGCGAGTCTGTGAGTCGGTGTTAACACAATCATGTTTGTAGAAATACAAGTATTTCCACCACCACGATATAATTCAATTGCACGAGTTGTCTTTCCTGACCCACCACAACCGTTTAAATAAACTGTCTTGTATCTACATATTGGATCAGATACCGGTGGTGCATTAGAAAATTCTGATTGAATCTCATCACATTTTAAGTACTTTTCATCCATGGCAACGTCTGCGGATTCACAATACTCATGTAGCATCTCCTTTTTAAATCGCCAACGCCCCCACGCTTCCTCCGGATCTGTGAATGCCGCTACAGCTGATTTGTACTTATTGTGTATATACATCGAATCAGTGGCCACTCTAACCGCGGTATTAGGAAATCTATTTATCATCGAAAATAGATTAATGCAAGCATAGGCTAGCATTGAACTTCTCAAATGTGTGTACTGGGAATTATATCCATCACAGTAGGTAACAACCGTACCCAATTTCTCACCATTGGATAGAAAAGCATCCTTACGGGATATAAGTTTTCCCTGTTTCGTTAAATCCGTTACAAGAAAATCGTATTCAGCGACATCTATGATCAACCGCGAGGAAAATTTTGCATTGTCGTATCTTCCACCCTGGGTAAATTTACCGATTATTTTTCGTCCAAAATCCTTTGCTTGTTCTTTTTTACTTTCAAATAACTTCTTAGACCAATTTATGATTTCTTCTTCATTGAAATCTGGACACTGTTTTCGTAGTTCGCTGATTATACGATCTAGATCGGGTTGTGGTAGCCAAACTTCTTTTTGAGCTCGATAGCATATAATAGCTTCGGAAACAATCAACGATATCAGCATGCCACAATCAATCATATATCGTAGTAACACTATTGGCATCCAGGCCTTTTCAGATAGGTGTCTACCGAGCCAAACATAACTACACGGATGTAACCCTGTAGCGAGTTCAAATGATATCACACGAGCGAATCCGGTTAAATCAAAATCAGGTAATGGTCCATTAATCGCAACACGAGTCATTTCATGCGTGGGGTGTCCAAATCGTTTAAAATAGTTACTACATTCTCCATACCCGAGAAAACTTCCAGGATAACACGCGGATATATCAATTGAAATCATACTGTCACGATGGTATTTTGTATTCCACAGTCCTCCATGACCAAATTCGATGCAACTCAATTTAACATCCTCGAGAAAATCACTTCGTGTTGGACGCCAGGAGTTTTTTTCTCTTGCGAAGTGAGCTACCACTGAAGAAATAGTAAAACTATCCGTGAGTAGTTTTTCATGGAAACTCTCTGGTGAAAAATCATTAGCGATTTTTCTCATTCTGTTATCTAATTCTTCAACGCGATATAATTCACCATTTGGTCTTACAAATTGATCAAATCCTGATTCGGAACCAGCACTACTAAGTAACCACACTGACACAGGATCATCTTTACACAACGCATGAATAGCATCAAATAATTTCTCTTCATAGAAAACATCCCCGGAAAATTCCCCGGAAAATTCCCCGGAAAATTTCCGGGGGATATATCTCACGGTTCTATCTCGTGGAAATATTGTTACTGCAGGTGTCCACGCGTGTTCGTTATGATCAATAATTTGTATTGGCGCTCCTTGTAATTTATATTTCGGTTCGTGTAATACTTCTCCGGTTATCGTCATAACGGTTATTGGGAATCTTAATGATGTTTCTAATTTAGCTATATCAGAAATCTTTGCACCGTGCTGTTTCACTGTCAGTTCCCATTCTGTTATTTTCCTACGTCGCAGATCAGTTAGTTTATTTCCTCGGGATGCATTTGTGAAGTGTTCCATTACCCGTGTTGCTACACAATTGAGCCTTGACGAAGTCAATGGTGAATATTTCATAGGAGCTAGTTTTGCAATATCGGGTTTATCATTTAACGGATATATCCCATAAACGATTGCTGTTACGGGATAAGATCTCTCGTAGTATGGTTTGTCAATTCCAGTTAGAATTCCTGGTTTGGAATCTCTACTTACAATGACAGTTTTTTTATCCTTGAGGATTGGTTCAAATTTATCCTTAATAATCCATTTGCCTTCGACTTCGATAATGAATTTTATTCTGAAAAAATACTTCTGATTGGAATTGCTTTGTTGGGAATTGCTTTGCTTGAAATCCTTTGGATTTCCACCTTTGGATTTCCATCTTTGAATTTCCCCTTTGGATGGAAATTGCTTTGCAATTTCACCAAGGTGTGAAATTATCTCAGCTGCTCTTTTATCGTTCATAGTAGCATCGATGATGGGTACATTGACATCTTCATCAATAATTCGAAATGTCGACCAACAGTATGCTGCACCGTCTCGGTAGAATTCATTAAAACACTCCCTGATTTTACCGAGTATAGTTCTATCACCGATTAGACGTTTTGGTGTATCAGAGACTCTATCGAGATTGAATTTAGTATTTCTCCAAGGCTTAATTTTCGATAATCTTTGGAACTCCCTATCAAGATTGAATTTAGTATTTTTCCAAGGTTTGATTTTCGATAATCTTTGGAACTCCCTATCGAGATTGAATTTAGTATTTATCCAAGGTTTGATTTTCGATAATCTTTGGAACTCCCTATCGAGATTGAATTTAGTATTTCTCCAAGGCTTAATTTTCGATAATCTCTTGAACTCCTCCATGTTATAATTAAAACAAGTATTTAAATAGAAAAATATAGTATAATGAATCACTGCAAGTGGCTAATGATTGGATCTACAACCCCGTGTAACAAATCATGCAGAAGCGAATTCTGTGGGTATCATATGCAAAGCGTGAGAAACGGTTCAAAAGGCCCTCTCCCATGCCTCCAATGTGGGGTGGGTGTTAGAGGAAAATCGCAATTATGCCTTGCTTGTGGGGGTAAACGATACAGGGAACTAAAACGCTACTATGACAAACGAATCATTGACTCCGTCATCCTTGATAAAATCAAGGACAAAGTAATAAAAACCCCTCAAGATTATATCCAGAGATTTATAATTAAAGCAGATAATAAATTAGACAAGTAGTATTATTATACAAATGAGCCAAGATTTCAGACCTCACCCAGTGCTTGCTAATTACGAAGCCTCTAGTGATGGTGTTGTCAGACACCGCAGACTCAAAGAACCTGTTGGGTATCTGAATAATATGGGATATTTGATGTTTTCAGCTGGGAGGAAAAAGTATCTCTGTCATAGAGCCATCTATGAAGCATTTTACGGATTAATCGAAGACGGTCTTGTGATTGATCACATAAATGGCGTGAAGACTGATAATTGTCTTGGGAATCTTCAAGCCGTCTCGCAGCGCGATAACCTTTTAAAAAGCAACGCTGGTAAGCACGCAAAACATCCCAAGGGTGTGAAATCGTTTGATTTAGAAAATAATGAAGAGAGAAGCTTTCAGTCGATAAATGCGGCTGGAAAATATTTCGATATTTGTAGTACCTCAATTCGATTTGTTGCTGAAAAAATCATTAAAACATCTCTGTCTAAAAAAAATGGTCATAAAATAAAGTTCGTATACACTGAAACTATTTAAGGGAGATAAATCCTTTATGGATAAATCCGCACTACAATTCACACTCTACCTACTAAGTTCCCTTGTATTATGACGTCAAAGGAATTTGTCGCCTGCTATATTACCTGTACTTGACTAGGCGCGCCCACGTGACTGTAATGGAGATATAATGCATGAGTTTTCGATAGAGAATAAAACTTTTTATTGTCACTTGTAGGCTAAAACTGCATTATTAGTTTTATTTATCTACATATCTCATGTGTGGGGTGGGTGGACTAGCAGTAAAGCAGACAGCTAACTCGTTCTTTCAGTACAGAAATTCTTTATAATTAACGCATTACCTATGTTCGCTCAGCCAGAACGCGAGTGTTTCCTATTCATTGAAGTAGGTGGGCGTGGTTAAAATTCCTTGTATGTGAATGTATTTTATCTAGAGAATTATAACAGAGTATAAAAACGCTGTTTTATTAAACAACTGTATTATTTTGTTTAAAATATTTCTCATTGTTGCAGCATAAAATTGTCTATTTTAAAAATCTCTTATTGTTAAGTATACATGTCTTCCCTCTCCTCTATATTGATCGGTATTAATGTGACCTTCAGTACACACTTCTGTTTCCCACCCTGTATGATCGGTATTTCACTGACGCAGGCATGCGTGATTGATATTTACAAACAGTTAAATTAATTTTTTTTTTTTGTGTACTTAGTATTTTATATTCCTAAATACGATGGATACAGTAAAATTGTCTATTTTAAAAATCTCTTATTGTTAAGTATATCAGATATATATATATATATTAAAAAATCTCTATTCTGTATGACTAGTCCGTGGTGTAATGGTATCGTGTTTGTCTTGTAAACATAGATCTATCAACTACGTGTTCGGTCCCCATAGCAGATACATTATTTGATGGCGAAACGGAAGATGTTTTTTTCTATTAATTGGAGGGGGGGGGTAGGGCGGTCCCCGTCAGCCAAACCAACATGGCAACCCATGAAATCGAATTCTCGGTAGCGTGGGTTGGTGTTTTTTCTAACTCATGCAACCATGAATTCGATTTCATGGGTTGCCATGTTGGTTTGGTTTACCACGCCCACATCATACCATCATCGTTCCATTGAATTATAATCCATCCTTAATTAAGTTAATTAAGTACATGTTATGCCTAAAATTTGCCACAACACTCGAGTGGAAATATATGGCATTGTGCCGTCCATGTTGTGACGTCCCCCCAAGCATATCTTCTGGGCGGTCTAAGATGGCGTTTGCCACCTTAGGCCTCCCTTCCGGAGATGTATGTTTCGGGTCCCCTTGGGCTTACTTGGATGCGAAGGCACCCAAGGAGTTCCAAAGATGTGTTGTCATATATGTTTTTTTTTTATTAATTAGAGATACAGTATACTATATTTATATAAAAATATAAATAATGGATATCAATGATGTAAATGCTATAATTGCTGAAATCTCAAATTTAAATAATAAAGGGGTATTATTATCTGAAAGTCTCGACGTTGACAAGATTACCTCGGAATATGAAGATATTGAATATCTGTCTAGTAAGGGTCGTTATGTTTTACCTAGGATGTACAGGCTCGTGAAAGGAATTCAAAAATCCATTAATGGTTGTTTGTACGGTAACGACATTAATTTATTTATAACGCTATTTAGCACCGTTGAAGCAATACGTCAAAAGCTCGGCCAAGAATATCAAAAACGAGCTGAAATTGGTTCTAAAGTTCGTGATCTTAGAAAAATGTTAAACGAGGAGCGACCCGTATCTTAACCACGTGAGTGTTACTAAAAAATAATATAGGCTTTCGTAAATAATTAAAATAATTTATTTATTTTTTTTTTAGCGTTTTTTGTAACACTTGTTACATAGGATTTTCTCCTGAAAGGATACTCATCAGTTTGGACTTGCTCATGCAGTTATGTGCATAATGGATGATCTGGTCGTAGTAGCAAGTAATCACCGCGACGCCTCCATTTTCACGTAATTGTTCTTGTTGCCGCGTCGTTAACACAAATCGTTCATCGCCATTCTCAGATATTACAATTCTGAAATCCCCAGCGATGTTATTTCTGAAACACTCGCGAATAGCGTCGTACAGTTTAACCCTGTCGAAGATGAATACGTTAGCTTGATGGTACATTATTTAATAACTAAGTTATTTAATAACTAAGCTTTTAATTATGATGGAAACCCTCCGGATTTCACATTTGAAAATTTAGTTCACAAACAATATATGGTTGGTGAATCGCTTACAACTAAATTAGCCCGAGAGCGGCTAGCAGCAATTAAAAAGTTTATACCGGTTCGAGACAGACTTCGCGAGAAACTTCAACAACGACAACAAGCGCAGACTGACTTTTCTGTGTCAAGTGAACAACTGTTTACTCCGATAACAAGTGCGACCAAAGATGTGAAAACAGCAACTGAACGAGCAATATACGGAGATATTCCTAAGGAAGGCAAGCGACGAGAAGTGCCTGTTCTTGGTGTGCTTGAAAAGATAGCAGCAGAGACCGGACAAACACGCGCAGGGATACAACAGTTATCCAGTGATATAAAAACTCAGCGCGACTATGAACAACTAGCTGATATTGATGATGAAACTCAAAGAGTTTCCACACCTGAACCACAACCTGTTGATGTCGTCACCCCAAGAGGTGTTTCCTTTATAGACAAACTCACCGAAGGAGCTATAGCAGAAATCAAACGACCTCAATTAATAAAACCCGAACATTATAAGATTTTTGGAAATTTTGCCGCCCAAAGCTTTCATTCCAGAAAAGACTTTTTAAAAGACGAGTATAAAAACAGTAGAATAAGCCGAGATGAATGGGCTGATTGGTTGTATAAAACGAATAAGGGTGTTGGCCGTTTAAATAAAAGAGAATTGGGATATAAAGAATTTAGAAGGGGAATTGAAGAGTATGATGAAACTGGTACAACTGAGAAAACAAGCGGAAAAGGATATTCGATTAAAAATCCAAAGGATGTCTTTGACTCTACCGTGACATGCCCTGGTAACATTCTCAGTGATATATCACGGTTAGAGGTTCTCATCGGAGGGAAACGAGCCGGAAATAACTCCGTCGAGATAATTAACGAGGCCGCTGATATCTGTAGACGATTATTTGCTGGTGGTATCATGGACATTAATGTATATCGAGAACTTATTGCTGAATTAGTTGAAAATCACAACGATGAAAATCTTATGGATGTAAGCGATTGACCACTAATTGAAAAACTACTAGTTTTATAACAAGATGATTATACACTATAACCATGATAAACCCGTAAGTGTCTACGTGGTGAACTCACGATTGCCTGTTTATCGCGCGTGGTACGGAGATGGTTTCGGCAATACCATTGCGGGGTTATTTACAAGAATGGCTCCCAAGGTGGCGCCGTTAGCTAAACAATTATCAATGAAAGCCATTGATGCTATCCGTGATAAGGGAATCAATTTCGTTGGAAATCTTGCAGGAAAGGCATTTTCTGCCGCGAAAGATAAAATAGCATCATTGGTGCGAAAGAAACCACGAATGACTTCGTCATCGATGACTTCGTCAGTGGTGAAACCAGGAATGACTTCGTCATTAGTGCTGCCATCAACTACAGTGATGCCTGCAAAAATCAGCAAAGCAATAAATAACGCAGTGGAAGAAAAACTAGCGCAATTGACTTCGTCACCACCGGTAACAGATAGCGCTATCATGAACGCGATAGCAGGAAGTGGTTTGAAACAAAAAAGAAATTCGAGGAATTTTCAACGACGATGATTACAAAGATGAAAATGCTAGCGTTAAACTCTTCGAGTTTCACAATTGAAAACGCTAGTAATGTTATAAATGTTTAAACGAACAGCTGATCCCGCGTTAGATATGGAAGCCCCAATGCGCAAGGATGATTCCGTCCGCGATTATCAATACTATTCCTATCATGCAATACAACCCGACCTACGATCGCGAATTGAACTTCAAGTTCAAGATACCAGTAAATACTTTTTACCATGTGAAGCATTTATTGAAGTAGAAGGAAAACTTGTAACAAATGATGCAGCTGATACCCCATATGCAAATGATTCAAATATCCGAGTTGGTTTCGTCAACAACGGTATAATGGCGTTATTTGAAAGTGCAAGATATCTCATTGATGGAAAAGAAATTGAATCAATAGACCGCGAGGTTGATGTTGCAACAACAATAATCGGACTAGCAAGATACTCCGATGATTATACAAGATCGGCTGGTCCATCTATGATGTTTGCAAAGGATACCTCTGATAACGCTGACCACCTTCAATACATTAAAGTGTTAACACCGCAAGACACTTCAGTTGATAATCAACGAGAAGCAATTAATCCAGAACGTCGAGCTAGACCCGGAACTGCGTTTGATATTCTCGGAGGTGTTAATGGTAATTTCAATTTAGGATTTGCAACACGAAAATTAGCATTGGAAGGACAAGAGAAAAAGTTTTCATGTGCGATTCCACTCCATCACATATTTGGATTCTGCAGAAATGTCAGAAAAGTCATCTATGGAGCCAAACACACAATCGCATTAGTGCGAAAAGGCAATGACAATGATGCAATTTGGCGTACTGGTGCCAATGAAGGTAAAGTTGTTTTGAGTAAAATAGTATTATGGATGCCAGTAATGACTCCATCAATTACCACGGAAGAGCGGCTACTTTCATTTATGGAAACCGGTGGTAAATCATTGCTAAGTTGGCTAACAACAACGACTGATGCTAAAGAGGATAATATTAATGGTACATTTACATGGCACCTGGCATCAAAACAAGGCGTTTCAGCTCCACGTCATATATTTATATCGCTGCAGAATCGGAATCGATTAGGTTCCCAAGAACGCAGTCATATGATATTTGATCGGTTAGGGGTAAGTGAGGTTTCACTGAGAATAAACGGACAACAAGAACCATCTGAGGATATACAGCTTAATTACGGAAACAACCAAATAGCACGTGTGTATCATCGGATGCTGTCATATATGGGTCGTGATCAAAATGTTGATACTGGTTTGCAAATATCTCAGCTCGATTTTAAGAACTTGTATCCAATTTATTACTTTTCACTGGAACATCTTGATTTAACAAGGCAATCCGTTGTTGATATACATTTTAGGGCTCGTATAGATCCTGGTGGTGTTGATTATAGAGCGGTTGCTGTTATTCTCAGCGACAAATCAATGTTGTTAGAAGGGGCTGGCGGACGAATGAGAATTGTTGATGCACCAGTGGAAAATCTGTAAATGAAACTTAAAAAGTTTCCATAGGATTTCCCCAATTAGATCAATTGAAAGAATAAATGTGTTTTACAATAAAATGCCATATAGTGTTGTTAGTGTCAAGCTGACTGATGGTCAGGTCAAGAAATTAAAATCAAAATCCGCTAAGGAATGTGGAACAACAATAACGTTAAAACCAGCGCAGATGTCCGGAGGTACACATAAAATATCATTAACGGATCGTCAAATAAAACATTTCAATGATGCAATGAAAAATAAGCGAGGAGTTCAAATAGAATTTTCGAAAGCTGCAGTCGCGAACATGATAAAATCAGGTGGTATATTTCCATTGTTAGCCGCAATACCAGCATTGATTGCAGCGGCTGCCCCAGCGGTGGCGAAGGCGGCAGCGTTGGGAGCCGTTGGGACCGCAGCAGGGATGGCGTTGAAAAAGGCAACTGGTGGATCCGCTCGCGGTAGATCCACAAGTGGATCCGGGTATAAAAAAAAGGGACAGGGGTTGTACCTACCAGGAACCCCGTATTCATGGTACAGCGGCAAATCCGTGAACGGATCGGGTCTAAGAAAAATACCAGGAACGGTTTATTAGTTGAAAGCCCAATTGTTGAGGAACCTATAGTTGAGGGACCTATGGTTCCTATGTCCAATTTTGATTTAATTGATGCTGCTAAAAAACTAGCGATAAAAAACTTCAGAGGGGTTTTTATGAGAGATCAATTACCGAGAAAACCAAATAACGTTGAAACCGGTATCATCAATCTTGATAACAGCAGCGGATCGGGAACTCACTGGGTTGCATACGCGATTGATCCACGTGGGATTGTCTATTTCGATTCATATGGGTTAGCTCCGCCAAGCGAGTTTATGCGGTATATAAATTCCTCGATGAAACTCAAAGGGTTTCCGATTTTTTATTCCACGCTGCCAACACAACAATTAAATGATCCACCGATATGCGGCCGTGAAGTATTAAATGTCCTCGCGGAGATTTCATTAAAATCCTTTGGATCTCCGTGGAAACCACCTCATATTATTGTAAACGAATACACGAGTGGGAAATTACAAGGATCAATAAATTGAAAACACAAGTTACGCTAACAATAATGATCGATATTTGGGGACAATCTCTGTCAATGTTGGAACCCACCGAGGAAACATCTGCGGGTTCTATCGAGGATGTAAAAAAAATAATAGAAGATGAAATCGCTGAGACGTTAAATTTAACAAGTGTTGACCCGAACGAAATAGTTGTATTTCAAGATCGCCAGGGTAAATTGAAAAGCAGTAATATATCCGTGAATGACATTTTGATACGGCATCGCGCTGCCGCTGAAAACTCTATTGCACTGTATTCCAACGATGGACAACTTAAACCAGGCGCACTTGTGTCTACGATCACCGACGCGATTGCTACCAACGAACGTGAGCTGAATGATTTTATACGAGGTTATAATGCTTTTCGCAAAAATGTCGTACATAAATTGTTTGGAACCCCGCTTATGGTTGGCATGACTCTCGCTGAAATTAAAAACTATCTATCGCTATTCTTCGCTAACAAGGACGCGGGAAGGATGATGAATGAAAATGAAATCAAGGCAAATTATCTCGAGATTTCTAAACTAATAGAAGATCAAAAACCCACTAATGACATTGTTGGTAGATTCTTTGGATCCCCGCTTGTGGCTGGCATGACTCTCGCTGAAATCAGTGAGTTTATCGGCAAGCACACTCACAATGCCTACATCGCTAATAGTTTCTTTGGTGTCCCGGCTACATCTACAATGACTCTCAAAGATATTAATATGTTTATGGTGAGACAAACAACACTTAATACCATCGTGGATAAATTTTTAGGGAGAACACCTGTGTCTGAAACCACATCGTTGACAGGCATGACTCTCGCGGAAATTAAAAGCGCTATTGACAAACAAAAGCACACCAGCGATATTGTTAATAAGTTCTTTGAGGGCAGTAGCCTCCAAGATATCACGACGAAATTTTCTAACATCGACAACCATATTAAAACCCAAGCAGAGCTTAAAGTTGAAGACCTTCTGGTTTCATTATTCTTCTCTAACAGGGAGGAGAGTGGAAAAACAATAGATCCTACCAAAATCAGGGTAAATTATCTCGATATTTTCGACGATCTTTTTAACCTGAAAAGAATATCTGAAAAGGTAAAGATTCCACATCACTACACGGGCGTTAAAAATATCGTGTATACGGTTAATCATGGAACCATGGATTGGATAAGAGACGGTTATACTACATTATCCATCGGTATCTTGGGTCTCCCCGGCATAGTGGGCCCTGACTACAAGCCAACATGGGTCGATGGTATCTACAGGCTAACGTGGATCTCTATCGATCAATTTAATATGATCGCGGACGGTAAAACCTACTCTGGTGGCACCGCGACGTTAATTATGGATGGTCGCAAAAAAAACTTTAATGTCGTCGCGGTTGATAGCTCCACCATTAGATCAAAAATAGCCTGGTGTTTAGAACTCGTAGCTCATTTTTCCGACTGAAGTACTAGCAATTCCCGCTAACGATGACAAATAATTGAAAACACTAGCGGATTTAAAATAACAACAATGACTTTGTCATCGACGCAATGTCGCTATGATCAGGTCAGAGAATTTCAGAATAGACTCAAAACCCTCACTGAGGAGTATCAAATAAAAATAAAAAAATACCGACGAAGAATCACCGCAATTGATGTTACTATGTACTCGGTGTCAAGCGTTCTCGCTGGCGCCGGAATAATACTTGCATCGGTTACAATGATTGCCCCGGTCGTAGTTCCAATTTGCATTTCTGCGGTGGCTACAATCGGGGGTATATCAACCGGGATAGCAAAAAAGATATCATCATGCAGCCAGAGTAAACTGCAGAATTACTTACTTCAATTTCATATTGCATCAACCGCATACTCGCAATTATCATTGATGATATCGTCGTCACTCGATAATACGATTATATCAGATAGTGAATTCTCAGCGATGGTCAGTATTTTTGATTCCGCGATATCGAAATTAGAGCGACAACATGAATATAATAACAATGACAACACCGATGGAATCAGAAAACACGAACCCAAAAAAACAAAAAATGATCTCAATAATATCAACATTACCAGATTGTGAGTTCTCAGTGATGGTCAGTATTTATGATTCCTCGATACCAAAATTAGAAATAAATCATGAGTATAGCAACGATGACGACACCGATGGAATTACTTCAACGAATAGTGGAGAACACGAACCCAGTACAAACGAGTATGATATCAATAACATCAACGAATCCAGAATTCAGTGTGAATTTCCCCTCTCCGGTCCCAGTGAAGGAGATAGCGCTAGCAAAACTACGAGTGTATCACAGTTGGCCTAATATCAGATCGGTTGCATTTAGTGGTCAGCAACCCAATAACACACTGGTGTTCTCGTATAAGAATAAACCCGATGGTACTCCAGAGTGGGAAACTATTTCGTTACCAACTGGGTCGTACCAAATTAAGCAAATCAATGCTGAAATTCAGCGTAGAATAAAATCAATCACTGGAAAAGAATCAAAAATAGCTATTAATCTTCATCAAAAGACGCTCTCGTCGTTGATCGAAATAAGCACAGAGGGATACATTGTAGATATATATAACAGCTCGTTAAGAACAGTGTTAGGATGGCCTGAAAAACCACCGGAAAAATCCGCCACCGACTTAACCACGGACATACAATCATATCATGAAATCAATCCCAGTTATCGAGATAATTTATCTGATATAAGAAAAGGAAGAATCGCCGATAGATTTATATTTACCAACAAAGAAACATTGCAATGGGATTTTATCATTAAAAGAACAACCGACTCATCTGTTACTATTTCATTTACGCTAACTGACGTCCGTGGTTATTTTAATGAGATTAAACAATTATATGACACACAACTAGAACAACTACGGAAAACAAAATCGCAAAAACACGTTGAAATAATAAATCAGCTTATATCGGACATGAAATATATCTATGAACTAATTATTCAAACAATAATTAATGACAACAGCGACAATAAACAACGATTCCTAACCGATTACAATATCACAGAGGACAATCTGCGTAATTTCAAGTTTCCCAAATACAACGCTGATGAACTAGCAAGAATTGTTAAAACCGATATCAAGGCGCTACAAAAATCAGATTCAACTGTCCTCTTCAGGTATAATAATGATCCAGATGGTGGTGGTAGGCATATTGCCCCTCATAATGTGAATATTTCAACGGTGATTGCGCTCAATTTAGTATGTGATGCAATTGAAGGAAGCTATCAAATTAATCTAGAGCAATCAAATCAAGCTCAGCAGGGATATATTCTTTATTCATTTGCACCAACAGCTCCTCCAGGATTCCTAATTATTGAAAACCCAATTAATCCTGTCTACATGCGATGCCATAATAATTCGTTAACGAGAATTAATTTCAAACTCACCGACCAGTCAAATAATTTAATTGATCTACGCGGTGAGGTGTTAGCGATTAGTTTGTTTGTAAAATCCTAAATTGCTTTGCAATTTCAAATGATTTTCGTCCTAAAGACTCGATCAAATATTTGGTTGAAATCGTAAATGATTTTTTGTTAACCCAGTGATGAAATCACTAGCAGCAGAGAGGGTGGATGACAACGACGTTGGCGTATATAAGGAAATCTTATTTTATCGAATAGACGCCATTTTTTTTACTATTTGGCAGAAGCCTCAGATTTTCGAATCGACGCTCGGAAAGTTGTGAGGTTCACCCTCTCTGCTGCTTGTGGAAACAGCAAATATGTCGTGATCGCGAATTTCGTTACGTAATCAAAGAATCAATATTTACAGCAAAGTTTTCTTTTACCTTATCCTTATGTGTTGCAAAAATACTACGCTAAGGTCTGATGCTATAACGCAATCCGTAAATAACCTTGAAAAATAATGGTATAGGTTACTTTTTGAAGAAAAGAGATCGATTTGGCTAAGATTATAAATTGACATGAATAAATCATGTTTTAGTAGTATGCTCTCTCCTTGAACTGGAATATGTTGCCGCAATACGAATTTTGTCTTGATCAATATATACCATATTTGGGTTATAAATCAGTTTAAGTTAATTGGATATAACATTCGTGGTTTCATATCAAATGCAATATACAACAAATTGACTAAACCAAATTCACATTGGTAAAAAGCAAGGAGGGATGATTTGGTGCACTGATGCCATGTGTTGCCAATATAACTATCGATGAACGTCGCCAGTCTGTACTTATTGCCAGAAAGGACAATATAGACGTCTCGTTACGACACAAACGATACCAAATACGATTATGTGGTTAAATATGCAGTTATTACAAGCATTAACAAAACTTTGCCTTATATACCTTAATCGCAACAAATTATATTTTTAGAATAACATCTTTGTATGCTTGGCTTCAATAAAAAGTTCAGCGTACGTCTCTGTAAAACGTGTAATATTTGATTAGGAATCGCATATAAAAGCAGCAATGAGTCTGCGTGTTTTTAACTCTATTGTTTAAAACCAACATAGTTGGGCCTGTGGGACCCGCAATAGCGACGTTATGCTGTATCTAACATGTATCATAATAATTGTAGCAATCTCATAGGAGACGAGAATTGCAAAATGATTCTTGGTTTTTATCGACACAATGGCGCAAGTCTCAGACGAGAATCCGTGATTTAACCAGTTACTATACCAGAATATATTCGACTGAGTTTTGCCAGCCTTATTGTTGTTCTTATTGAACTTAGCAAACGTTTCTAGATAGTTTTATAAAATCGCGATGAGATAGCGTGACCATTTCTGGCTGAGATCACTCAGAAGCAAAAAAGTAAATACTCTGGCCTCTTTTGTTCCTTTGGCAAAGACTATGAGAATGGAACGATTTGTGAATCGATGATAATCGCTTAAGTTATATACATTTATTTGTTTCACATTGTATGACATATATCATATTACTAATACTACACTATGGTCTGATGATATATCGAAATCCGTAAATAAACTTGAATAACAATGGTATAGGCTACCTTTGAAGAAAAGACATCGAGTGGGTAGTAGTAGTATGCTCTCTCCTTGAACTAGATCAATATGTACCGTATTTGTGTTATAAATCAGTTCAAGTTCATTGGATATAACATTCGTGGTTTCATAGCAAATGCAATATCCAGTAAATTGACTAGATCAAATTCACATTTGTAAAAAGCAAATGCCTGTTTCCTTTCAGTTAGCTAGTATATGGCTCTATAATAATAGAATAATGGTGTTGGGAAAGAAAGTACTGTATTCATGTTTCAAAACAGTGGCTGGGAATCTATGATAGGACTATATAATCAGTATCAGATATTATTTGAACGAAATTATTTAACATACTGATTGGAGTAAAACGTGCACATTGACGGTACAAGAAGGGATGATTAGGTGCACTGATAAGTTGCCAATACAACTATCGATGAACGTCGCCAGTCTGTTCGCTACGAAACAAACGATACGAAATACGATTATATGGTCAAAGATGCAGTTATTACAAGCATTTAGAATGCTAATGTTGATAACAAAACTTTGCCTTGTATACCTTCATCACAACAAATTACACCAATGGCTTCACCTAATCAGAATAACATCTTTGTAAGCTTGGCTTCAATAACAAATCTGCATACGTCTCTGGCAAGGTTTAATAATTGACTAGGAATCGCATATGAAAGCAGCAATGAATCTGCGTGAAGTTGTTTCAATTCTATCGTTTAAAACTATCATAGTAGTGCCTGTTGGACTCGTAATAGCTATGTTATGATGTATCTAACATGTATGATAATCCTTGTAGGAATCTCATAGGTGTCGAGAATTGCAAATCGCTTCTTGATATTTATCGACGCAATGGCGCAACTCTCAGACGAGAATCCGTGATTTGACCAGATACGATACCATAATCGATTCGACTGAGTTTTGCCAGAAGAATTGTTGTTCATCCTGAACCTAGTAGACGTTTTTAGATAGTTTTATAAAATCACGATGAGATATCGTGACCTTTTCCGGCTGAGATCACTCAGAAGCAAAAAACAAATACTCTGGCCTCTTTTTGTTCCTTTGTCAAAGGCTATGTGAATGGAAATATTTGTGAATCGATCATTGTCGTTTAAGTTATATACATTTATTTGTTTGACATTGTATGACATATATCATATTTTGTACAAATTAACATGTATCTTATTGGAGCACTTCTTCATTTAAATTATATGTCAAAGTACTGAAGCAACTATTTTTGCATTCACCACTAATTTATACTCCGTTTATATTTTTCCCATGATTTTTATAGAGTTTGTATGTACACCATGTTAGTAAGTTAAACAACTTTGGTTACTGGTGATTAGTTCAAGATCTAACAATGTTTATAAACTTCGATTTTCAGAACGTGAACTTCTGACCTACATTCTGGTCGTCTTATTGTGTGCAATATATTTATATACCGTTGGGTAAACACAAGTTTTCATTCCCATCTAAAATTCAGTAGCTGTAATAATTTACTGAACTATTCAGATAAAATATCAGATGAATCATTTGTTTAAATTATGTATTAGAATTATAAATTATTCATTAACTGTTGGAATTAAAACAATAATTTGGGTTTGTTGCTAATTCTCTCAAAGACATTATGGATTGTATAATCGTGTTCGCTACTCTTCGTTCAGTTCCTTAATTAAAGAACATAAAACTAGAGAGTGACAATTGTGACCTTGAATAATTTTCAAAGTGTTCTAAGACATACAAAACTTGACATCGCTAATTAGGCGGTATGATATTGCCAGGAAATGAGAACGCTAATTCACAAGTAAACACACACACACACATAATGAATATACCCCATAATATAAATGGTGAGGTCCATGAGTAATGTAACACTGCATATTGGAAGTGAAGAAATCTCCTGGCTCTTTATTCATAAACAGCATCTATTCATCTGTGTCATAGGCCAGACCTTGATCTTTCACGCAATCTCTGCAATATGAAAACTGACTTTTTAGAAAAGAAACATCAATTGATATATTTTACAAGTTGCGTAGCTATCTAGCGACCAATTCCACTTCCTCTTTAATGTAACATAAATATACTTTGAAAGTTTGACCTAATATCTACGACACAATAATTGTATATATATTATTCTGACATTGCATCTTAATTGCTAGAGCTCAGATACTGAATAGTACTTCCATTGACGTACAGTTATGTCGGTTCTAAAGTATTACTAGAAGTAACAAATATGTACCAAAAGCAGTTATGTAATGTTATACGTCTCGATTTGCCGTTTACATACTTGAATATTAGTGTTTTCTTGAACGATCCCACGGAGCAATTAGAGAAATTCCATCCGTTTATAGAGTACGGTGTGGTTGAATATTATAGCACGGTGATACATAATAAATCCCTTATCAGGATTACAATCTTTGGCGTCTGATCTGCCATCATGATGTGCTTCAAGACTATAAATAAATAATAAATTGAATAAATATATGTAAACTTTAAACCCTGATCTAAAAGCAAACCACACGCTCCAGGTAGTATTATGATCATAAAGCACGCATAAGCTTTCTACCCAAAGGAAATTACAGACTTACGTCTACTGCAGTTTTACTATTTATTTCTCATCTGCGGTGAACGGTCCCTAGAAATTGCAACAAATAATTAATTTCCATAGTTAAAATATTCCTTCTAATAAGCTAAATCTTCAACAGAAGTTTGACTGTCTGCATTCCATTGCAGATAATAACATTTAAGAATATATTCAGTGTTATATTTCAATGCTGTATCTAGCATATAACAAATATCCAGCAATATGCCATTTAGACATGTATAAGAAAGTAATAGGGTGTCTTGTGCATTCTGCAAGATGAGAATGATCACTTTATTGCATTTTATCCAACACGCCAATATCAGTCAAACGGTCAGTAAATTATATCGTGGCTTTAAATATATGCTATATACAACTCAAAGTCCTTATGTTTTGAATATAACAAAACGAAATGTAAACAACATTTCACATGTTATATAAATGTTCACAATGTATATTCTCACAGAGAAAGAATCAAAAACTTTTAGAGAAACTATTTTTGACAATAACTAGAAAGGAAAGAGGCTGGACATGTTTCACGAATCAGAGAGGTCAGTTAAATATTTAATTGTATGCATCATATTTTAATCACTATGTAGGTATTTTCCTACTGTCCGTATTCCCAACAGATAACATGATCCAATACATGAGACAGAGGAACACGAAACACGGAAATAATATTGAACTCAAAAGGGTACCCGCTGACTGTTGTACACAAAATCAAATTCCATCACGGGGCACCAAATGTACTAATCGAGTGAACGTACAATAGAAAGATAAATATGCCACAATATATTCACGTACTTCCCACCAAGTTCATGTGATGCTGTCTACACCGTCCAAGAATAATGACCTGACTGTATAAGGGAAACACTCTGAACCTCGTCACATACACCCGCTACAGGACTTACACCTGAATCAAATACATTTTATCTCTGAACGTCTAGAGTGATCTAATACTGTATACTCCCTTTAAAGATTAATAGCACATATGTATGCAGTGACAATAGAACAACATTGCTATTAATGGATTCTATCACCAAAGTCAAAAACTGTACCTTTCATAAATTAAACCTATCAGGAATTAAATGACACATTGGTCATTATATATATTTGTATGTGTGTGTACTGACCGGCTATAATGTTTTTATCCTTGGAACCTTTATACAACTCGTACCTAAATATAACGATAATAATCATTTGTACTAGAATACTAAAACGCTTTGTTACCATCAACACAAATGTAATCGTTATTACAAACAAGACAATGGCATTAATACCAAGGTCTAAGAAATAGTATTGTCCTTAAGTTAACACTGATACTAACCATAACAAATGTTATGCATATAATGGTTTTCTTTACGTATCAGCCTGATATGTACATCAATCTTGTCGCATACCAAAATCAAAATGCCTTTGTTCCTATTTATTCAACATGGTTTACATGTTTTTTATTTATTGAAACATGTGCATGAGTAATTTTGACAAACCCAATATGAAAGAATCTTAGAAAGTTCGTGGATTTAGCAACACCTTTTTCGTGGATTTAACGCAATTAATAGATCCTACTAGCTAACTAAAGATTTGTTTTCCTCTTCTGATTAAAACGACTGTTTGTGACATATTTTTCTCCTAACAAGATCAAATATCCTTATTTTTCTCACCTTTGATATCGGTGTGTCGAAAACACTGATAACCAAAAGAACAATCCAGTCTATAACAATAAAGTTTAAAAAAAGACGATTAGCTTATGATATGAAAGTATAAAGCGCCTCTGAGACACGATAACCTATGAAACAAATAGAACATAAGACCTATAGTAATTTATTAAACAATAGCAAAGTGTAATAACTAACGATATACCTTTCAAAATAGCGCATCCAACTATGTTCCAACCTTAATGATATTGCAACATTTTTTTTTAAACGTCTTTTATAAACAAGCAAATATAATCTGAATTATTGAACCACCTAAAACACATTTTATATAAGTAAATCAAAAATCAAACTGTGTTTATCATGAATAATTTAATATTTTTTAACGAGCAGCAGTATGTTATAAATGTAACAAGCTTTTCTTGAGAAATAGGAAACATTATATTTGCCTTTTCTGTGTACTCGCGATTGTTACGTACTTCTCGCTTATCCATTGTATAATGACCGTAACGTTTAAATCAAGTGTATTAAGTTCATACGTACCCCGTGAAGTGAATTGCATGGTCGAACTTTGGTACCATATTATTGCCATACTTCTGGACCCATTGCTTGAGATCGCCAGCATAGGGGTGTGCATTTATGTACTTTTTTCCATTCACTGTAACTACCTTTGAACTCTTGAGGGAAAATACTGATTTTGCTGTAAAAAAAAATATGAAAAACAAAGAAATGTTCCAGTGAGTTTACATAAGCAGTTTTCTCTACAATCTTAAGTGCATTCGTTTAAAAACGAGGTGACAATTGTTTAACTTACTAATTTCGTAAGAAGATGTATAAGAGGCTAGCGATAGCGTGAGAAAAGTACTAGTTAGTATGTATTGTTCAAACTTAATTTTCAGCACAAAGGAACATAGCGGCTACGTAAAACCCTTTATGTTATAGAAGACCGCCATATGTATAATAATTAGTCAATTTACTATAAAGCCTAACTAAGAAATGTTAGATGGTCATCAAATAGGAGAAATAATAAAAAAAAAATAATTTTTAGCTAAACTACAAAACTTTCAGATAAAAATACAGTTTGCTCAATAAACTAATTCATCAAAATCAAGCCAACAGTTTTAGACTGGAGTTTATATTTATCTGCATAAAATAAAATCAGAAACGGATTAGATCGGTGCAATCAAATATCATTCTAGTAACGGAAACTATACTTTATCTCATTTCATTTTTCTGTAACACCTGTTATACTGTCCCACTTACACTTGAATATGGGAAATATTTAAAGCCGGTGAAAAGTTTGTGTTTTGAAATATGGCTTGAAATTTGGTCAGACGACTTGAAATTTTATTGAGTTTAACATTATCATCAATTTATATGGAATATAGTAATGTATATATAATTTGAAATATTTAAGATGATTATCGGTTTTGTAATATTCTTTTTTCCATTTAGCTTTTCCAAAATCAAGTTCACTATCTACCTGACTAAACATTGGTTAGTAAACAACATAATACATGGCTAGTAGTTCTGCGTAATTCTACACATTAAGATCATTGTCTTAATATTAAACAATGACACGTATATCACCCATGGAGAGAACTATTGCAACGCATATTGACCATATTCTTTATTACAAGTTAAGCAACAAATTTAATTTTCTTGACAACTTAGACTTTTCAAGAAATGAATTTCAGTTACTCATCATTGGTCTTCCAGTATGTCTTGGGTTTTTCTTATTATCTTACCACTGTTACATAGTTTTAATATAATCTTTTTAATTTATACTATGACATCTGAGCAGAATCTTTTTATGGGACATTATTCAAAATATTAGTAATTAGATACCAGAGTCCTAAATAATATTCTCGGATTTTAAAATTAATTTGGAGTTGAATGCAGACACGGATATCTCGAATTACGTATTGTAAATCATCCAAAGGCTGCTGGCACATTTTTGCATTTCAGATTAGATATGGACATCAGCTTATTCAGTGTTGGATCGCATTTGGAATGCTACTTGAATTTATTTAAAACGTTATACTTTTACCTTTTGTTGGAATGATTATGACTATTTCGATATAATTAACCATACCATCCATTCCTCGTACATGATCACTTTCGTACGCTGGAGAAATAAATTATTTGTTGAAGTTTACAAAACTTGGTGGTTTCTACACTTTTCTACTGTGTAGTTTTAACTTATAGTGCCGTAGCGATAATAAAAGATACGTTATTGTTTCTATAAACATTGATAGCTTCACCTACCTTACCATTTAAACATCAATTAAATATTGACGTCCCATCACGAGATGTTGATCTCATGGCGTAGACCCAGAAATAGCGAATCGTATGAAAACTATAATCACATTAGACAGTGTACATACGTATTTAGTTGATGCCGTTCAGTATATTTTACGACAAATGTAAATCAGAATGCTAAATTTGATCTAATAGTGCAATTCCATTAAATCACGTCTTCATGGGTAAAATAAAACATCAGAATTTGTAGAAATGCCGAGTTAGTAAAATATCTTACGTGGAAAACGGTAAAATGTTGAAGGATTATAGTGATTGATATACTTGGATCGTCTATTGTTTTAAAGCGTAGGTTCACCTTAGGCAAAATACAAATACATTATATCCATTTACCAATTTACGATATCTGTATCTAAATGTTCACAAATTATGCTTTATTCAAATTTGTTTCAGGTAAGACATTCCTTATTGATAACATAAAAAGATACATGACATCTTTAAAAATTACACATGTTATGGACGGACACATACTAATATACGTTTTGTCATCTCAGAGACCGTTCCATTTTGTTAAGAAAAAAACAGTTTCAACACGGTCATTATTAAAATCAAGATATGGGTTGTTTCATAAAATTGGCTTGTATGTGAAATTCAATTTAGCATTATAACTTTTGATGTAACAATAATTATCCATTTATACAATACGACTAGCTAACAGTTGAGAGCTGTTTACAAATGAATAAATCAGTTGAGACACGTTATACTGTAATTATATTACAAAATATACAGTAACGCCAATTTCGGAACTATTATTGCATAAATAGTCTTTTATTTATCCAATATGGAGAATGTTCTTTTCATTATTATCCTATTCCAAATAATCTTGTTTGCTTTCAGACGTATCCACGAAACAAATCGAAAGAATGTTGATGTGTTTGGCAAATAAATAATTTTTGCTTACACCGTTAATAATGTGTGAATAAGCTTCTCTTATCTTTTGTAGCACTTCTTCATTTTTGCGAAAGGGATCTGCAGATTGTACAATCGATGAATAGCTGCAAGCAAGGATGCAATTGGCTGTTTTCTATGTAAGCCATGGTGCATGCAGATATTAATCTGTTTTAAAAGAAAATCTCACAAATAGTTATCTTTATCAGCCGAAAAAAATCCATCATAATTTATTTGAATAATAAATTACCCCAATGGAATACAGCATCCTTGTACAACAAAAGACTCTAATATGGAAACTAGTTCCTGGTCTTAAAGAATTCGTATTCGGGCCAACATGTCTACATGAACATCTTTGACACAGAATCAATACGATTTTATTTTCTAGTCAAACTCATGACTGGCAAAAGTTTTCAACAACCTTTGTCTTGCTACTCTCGTTTTTATAAGAAAACGCTAACGCGGTAAAATGTCAGGTAAATAACTTAATACATTAATACATGCACAAATATATTGATATGGGTGATTTGGTTGATTTATATTATGTATTTATCTATGCATGCATATATATATATATATATATATATATATATATATATATATATATATATATATATATATATATATATATATATATAGAGAGAGAGAGAGAGAGAGAGAGAGAGAGAGAGAGAGAGAGACATAGATTGAGAGAGAGAGTGAGATAGATTGAGAGAGAGAGAGAGAGAGAGAGAGAGAGAAAGAGATGGTTGGCTTTGTACTTACAGACGATAGATTCCAGAATCTATCAATACGGCGACCTCGATATAATAGTCATGTCTTTGCAGACGAGTTGTTTCTGTGAAGATGATCTGCAATAAAATACATTCATTTTACATTGGCTTTGTCGTCAAAAATATAATTGGTTAAGATCTATAATAGTTGAATATGCTTAATGTGGAATAAATCGATTCAAATGTGTTCACAATATTTGCTATTGCATAATATGGTATATTCTCAACACTCATGTAATATTTCATAGAGATATAATGTTGTTGACATTATTAATGTAGTCAGAAGTTATCTTAGCACTGTAGTAATATTGAAATAGACTGTAGGGGAATGTATTTGAAATAGATCATGTTCTCATTACTACGCACGCATGCTCAAAGACTCTCACTCTTTCTCTCTTTCTGTCTCAAAGTGTTGTTTATCAGCTGAGATGTTCAATTCAGTGAAGCAACATGCTTGTGTCAGCTATTCTCGTTAGAGACAAACCCAATTCCACCAACAGACATTGCAAAAATCAGCACTCGTGTTAGAATACCATTCTCGCTGCTTCATTTACTTTTCATTCAGGATCTCTTATCACGTTTCACCTCTTTATCATGGAAATGTACTATATATCGAGGTAACGTAGCTTCTAGGAGACGAAAATGATTTCGTTTCTCTCGTCATCGTAAACGTTAAAGACTAACGTAAAGTTCCTCTTCTATATTTCTCGCTCTGGTATTTGTTGCATCAGCCATGGGAGATAAAATAACAGTGAGAGAGATTGAATTTATACTGCCGCTCTTCATCCGTCACTGTCCTTTACATTCAACTAAGACAAAGGAGAATAGGGATTTAAACTAGATTATCTCTAGACACAAATTACGGAGTTAATCATCGGGGTGTTTCCTGACATTTCCATGATAAGAGTTTCATTTTAATCAAGAACAAACAAATGTTATTAAACCATAACTGATATATTGACAATCATGAGGTAAATGGACCAATTACATATATTATAAGCATAAATCTTTATCAACGATATTACAGAATCTTTCGAACATTGATTTGGAGTCAAAAAAATCTAAATATTGTTGGCATAGTTTATGTTCCACTTATAAGAAGATATTACACATCTTTCTATTCTACATTTGCTTGGTCCAGTAGAACCTAACGTTTCCCAACTAGGATTTTCCGACTTGTGACCTGACGCAAACTAACTCTCCACTGGTCAAAGATCGTAGTTACAATCTCCTATTCGAACGTTTCCGTTCTCGATTAGGATCGAAACGAATACATTTAATGATTATTTATTAAATTTTAGTTTATGGAAAGCTTGATAATCTCAAAATAGTTTAGCAACATAGTATTGGCTTTGTAACGGGATTTATCTGATATTCACCATCAAGGGATGAATTTGTGATGTGGTCAGATGCTGTATTGTCAGATTAGAAGGTTTAATCATTAACTAAATATGGAATAGAGATGCTGTACATTTACCTTGAAATTGAGATACAATGAGGTCATTTTGCAAGAAAATGTTATTACACTCTTACTTGCTGTTTTGTTGCGGTTTTGGCAAAATACATTCAAAGAGCCAAACAAATTAAATAATTTGACGTATCCTTGCATCCAATATAGTACTAGGTGATCAGTTTGTTCTCCGGTTTAAAAGTACATACATGAAAGGTAGGGTTTAACATTGCAGTTTTTATAGAGTTACAGGCAATGTATATAGATAATCTGCATCATATATTTTTAATGAATTTGTGCAGGATTAGAATCTGGTGGTTTTCCATATTGTGCAAAATGACTTTCTGTTCATCTTCCTGTTGTTGCGCCATTACAGTCGAGTTAACCCTCTTGTTCACGAGCAACTGGCAATTATGAAGTGAAATTACCTAAACAGACAAGAACCTTCTATTCAAGGCATTCAATTCAGCCTTTGAGTATCGGAATCTCGTCAATTCCCCTGTTCAGGGAATGTAACAGCAACGGTGTTAATATTTTCAAACAGTTCTTAGAATAGACAAATTCACCCATGCTCAACTGGAGGGTCCTTCAACACATCCTAATATTTATATAGTGATTCAAGTGTCGAAAGTAAAATAGAGAGAAAAGAGAGAAGAAAAGAGGATGTGGATGGCATTGCAAAATACTCTGGTTCATTATATTTGTGTATCTTTAAATAAATCTTCTGCAAACACTACATAACATTTTCTGCAGACTACCATTGATAGATGTATTCTATACTATATTAACACAAGTCCCGCCGACATTCACTGACAGCGTCATCCGTATGTCTCTCTTTACGTCCATATTTATCTTTGCGCTTCATGTACTCTTGCAATATGGGAAAATGACAGACAACGTGGCTGCGGAAAACCATCTTTAGCTTTTCTCTCATTTAGATCAGTGATATTGGTTGAGTTGTTGAGTTTACAGATTGTAACCACACAAAGGGCACCCGTTTTGCTTACGTGTCTTGCCCCAAAACGTACAAGAACAGCGTCATGTCGATGAGCTGCGGCACTATTTACATTTACCACAAGGGCATTTGGGAACGCTCTTCCCTATCTCTTGGAATAGCTTCACCTGCCTTACGATTACTTATAACTAAACAAGAGTTCGACTAAGCTTTACATTCATTTGTCGGGCTATTCAGTTTTTATCCTCATTTATTTAAAACTCCTACTGCTAAGATGACGATAGCGTCATGGTAATATGGATTGTCTATATCTTGATTTATTCAAATATTTCACTGCTAAGATTATGATTGCATCAAGGTAATATGCATTGTCTATCAGACAATACTATTTGGGTCTTGGGTAGCTTAGTGACATATATTTTTGATAACTATAGACAATGTTAAGTTTGCAATTTTGCGCTGTGGTCAGGCCGTTGTGCGCAATTATTGCTTCCTGGTTCTGCATGTAACTTTTCACCTTTTAGGTCTTGTCGTCTCAGTGGCACACGAAAAGAATTCTGGTTAAATGAGACAATTCTTGATCTGCTGAAATCATTAACAACGACCAGTCCAAAATACCTTTTATGATGAAATTTTCTTCTAACGAAAATATTGTTTGCTGCCGAATGACAATTCTCTATTTAGGCTTATATCTCAAGAAGAATTTCAAGAACTTGTTACCCAAAGCAGAGCACACTCCAGCTACATTCCACTCCATCCCCTTCTACATCTCCAGCCAAACAATCAAGGCTTGGGATTTAATGATGTTTTGGACTCAGCGTGTGTGCAGGACATGTGGTTTTTATCAGTGTCCAATAATGCTTGGTGAGTGTATGGAAGTGACCTCTAGTGTTTGATAAATGGTTTGAAATTTCAGTTATTCTTGCGTGTTCTTACTCTTTGCCCATTTCTCCACAACTAAGTTGTACCTTGCAGGTATTACAGGCTGGGAATCGTAACACGTTCGAGCAGTTCGACCGGCTGTATTGCATACTTCGTGGGACAGAAAGAAACATCTCACACATAGAGAAATGATTTCATATTACATACAGGATGGTTGTGTATTTATCAGCTTTGTTAAGTGAATATGTTCACCTAGGTGTTAATTTGACACTGCAAAGTATGTGTATGGTGGTTGTTCTTGGATTTTTGCGATGTGGTGAATTCAGTACTTTCACTGTAGAGCATTTATTCAAGGAAACTATCTGAGTATTAGCGATGTGATATTTCAACAGATAAAAACAGACAGAGTGCACAATTAACGACTTCTCTCTGCTAAGGAGCAATTGTTTACATACATTTAGTATCATGTTTTTTGGACATACGTCCATCCAAATGGGAATTTTACATTCCAAACTGGCATTCTTTCAGGGCTCTCATTTGATATATTTCCAACGAATTCATTTTACCTCAAAAGGACACTCATACACTATACAAATAGAATAAATGTTATGCCCGTTAATTATTTTTATTATCAACATTTAAATAGACGAAATAAGAAAGAAGAATCTAACTCTCATACTGAGAACAGCCTAGCTCTAGTCCACAAATCTTTGAATTACTCAAAATATACTCTATCCGGGGATGAGTCTTGCAAAGATTTAGTTAAGATAGGATCAGCCAAAAATACATTAGAATGCTGGTATCAGCCTAGCACATAGTCAACTGAAGCTGGATTAGCCCAGGATAACCTGAATTGTTTTTTACTTATTATTGCACCTATCCTGGAAAAACATGAGAAGATATTTAAAAGTTTAGGAACAAATTTATCTGCAATTAAAACTACAGATAGATAAATAGATACACGAGCTTAAATGTTCAAATCTTATTAAAAAATAAGTTTTAAGTTCCTTTGCAAAAACCTAAATCTCAGGCACTGTTTTGCAACTTTTGACCTATTTTATTGACACAATTAAAACTACCATCCAGAATAGCAATTATATAAAAAATTGTCAATTCATCTATTAAAAGAAAAATGTTGGTTTTAAAAATGTAATTTGACACCAAAACAACTCAAATGGCATAAGGCAGTTTGCCGAATGAAAATTCACTTTTACAGTTATTTTTTTCTTCCTTTTTTTATTTGTTTATGTCTTAAAATCATACGCCCATAATTAAAGTTATGAAAAAGTGTAAATAATAAATGAAGATAAAATATGTATGTGAGAAGAAAAGGATGGGTTAGAAAACATATATATGCATCTGTATATACATACATAAATATGGTATGGTTTTGAAATATTTAGAAATGAGAGTATGGATAGAAAGGGGATTAAAATACATTGAACTGAAACATTAAATATTTTGTCTTCTAACGGCTTCATCTAACTTGTTTTTTGGAACCGTTATTAAATTCACTTATATACGCCATGATATGCTACCATATCAACAGGTGCAGTAATGAAAACTAGACTTTAGGGAAAATATTTTGTTCTAAATACTAATTGTTTTCAGAACGCTGGGTTATCCATTTCCTTAAAAATAAACATCTAGTCACCATGAAGTCTGCGATATGCATTTAAACTCTCTCTGACGAGTTGAATTCGGAGGAGTTAAGTACACTTATTTTAATTTACTTTTATCTTCAAACAATAAAGAGCTATCGGCCTTCTGTAATTTGCAGGTAAACAATCATACAATTGATTATAAACATTAATTAAGTTGCAAGTGTTTTGGTTGATTGATTAGGCATTTAAAGAAAAAGAAATAGAACTTCCTTATTGCATGTCTAAATAACATCAGTGTTTGAGGACTCAATTAGGGTTGCATTTTAGTTAACATATTAACCCCTGGAGGGTTTTGCTCTTTTCGCATGCAATCGTAGTTGGAAACACATTTTGGGGACTATTGCTGAATACATCCTAAGACATCGACTTCCAAGCAATATTCCATAAGAGAAATGTATAGAAAATGTTTTTCTTTGGTTAGTTTGCAATCCAACATAATTTATATAACACAGAAATCGTAGATAATATGAATCCACAAAGACAATTGTTATATGGTAAGCTATACACAATATTACGTATGGGGAAAAAGCATAACACATATGATTGAAAATGCTTATAAAACCTTTTAATCAATCAATGCTTGAAATAAAAAAACAGTCTGGGAAATGTCACTAAGGTCACTGATGACACTGGCATTGAAAATGTTTAGGATATTTTCTGTTTATTAAAATTACCACTAAGTTTAAAAAACTAGTAGTTGAAATTAAATGTAATGTTTTTAATGAACTGAACAATCCCTTAGTAAGCTTCTCTGTCTTGTAACGACCAAATGTTTTTACAATATGTTTCAGTAAACGTAATACCAAGAAAGCTACAGGACTTGAGATGATCGGTCCACCACCCATTAAATTGTCTGACTCAGCTACGCCAGATAGCATAACTTTCATAATCAATTTAAAATTGCAACCTCATCTGTGCCCTAAATATGGAGAACTGCACAATTAATGCCTATACATAATTATGTTTTTAATAATGATGCTGATAATACTAGGCGATTTCAGTACTACCAGAACGTGTACAAATGGATTGAAAAATATGTTCATAACTCGTTCTTGTTCTTTCTAACGAAACTCTTGCTGTTGCAGCCTAATCAATTAGGCTTTAGATATAAGTATTCATGTGAGACCGCCTTGAGCTCTATAACTGATAAATGGCTTCAAGCACTAGATCAAAGTCAAATAATCGGATTTGTATTTGCAGATTTCATGAATGTTATGACATGGTGGATCATGAAATCCTTTTGAAGAAACTGAACATTTATTAATTTGATGAAAGGACAATTCGATAGTTTACATAAAAGTTAAGTGAAAGAGCATAACATAGTTATATAAATCAAGTTCTTTTTGAACATGGGACAATTAGATATGGAGTATCACAAGGATGCATATATAGGTCCATTACTATTAATATTCTTTTTTGTTGCTTGCCACTTGATGCTAAGAGACTCCATATAACCTACAGATGTTTATACAGATGACACAACCTTGCCACACATTCAAACCAGAAAGCACGAACAATACATTTTTATACAGGATGCCCTTAACAAACTGGATAACTGGCGCACTTGCAGTGGCATAATGGTAAATACTGGTAACACTAAACTATTACGGATCTAAACAAAGCAAGAAAGAGTAAACCTTTATAGTGATGAACTATATCTGACATGGAAGAATACAAATGTGCAAATGGTTTTTCATGATATACTACTTGGTGTTTTGGTAGACAATAACATATCATGGATTGAACATATGAATCATGTCAGGAAAATATTAATGGCTTTACATTAGGATACGAATGTTATTATTGAAAGGTGAATTGGGTCATCTGCGTATTGTATTTAATAATACTTGCAGGCATGTATTGTGGATATGGTAGTGGTCCTGGCAATCTGATTAAAATCAGCTGTTAGTACTACGACACTAACATCTGAACTAACTCCGTACGGGGTCATGTCCAGGCGACCATTGCATTTTACATACTAATTAAAATTTCCACCAATCGGATTGGACTTTTCATATATCAGTTCGATAGCGAAGCAAAAATGGCGGATGAAGAAATGAAAAAAGCGATTGCAAATGTTTTAGGCCTTTTCAAGGTAGATTCATTGAAGTTGGAACAGAGAAAAATGCTAGACGCATTGCTGGAAAAGAAGGACTGTATAGCAGTGCTGCCAACGGGTTTCGGAAAGTCACTTCCGTACCAAATGCTCGTCCCAAGGAAACAACAATTGAATATTGACGACCGTGGGAAAGTCATAGTGTGTTCTCCACTGGTAGCACTGATGCGTGATCAGAGTGAACGTTTAAAGAGTATCCCTGGAATTAATGCTGAATATAAAGGTTTGTACATTGAGAATTTTCAATAAATTAAATCAAACTCGAAGTAAAAGACTATGCACAAGTACATGTTATGTCAAGTTTTATTTCAAATATTCACTCTGGTCACTTTATTCTTGTTCAGTCTTCAGATTAATGAGAATTGATATATACCATATCTACGATTTATTTCAGAACAGTCAGTGAGAAATATTCAACGAAATTTGAAACATAAATGTAGGATTTCCAAGTTAGATATAATTCCATATTACTAGTATCTCCATTTATATTATTTTGTTATAGCCTGGGGCCTCTTGGCCGAGTGGTTAAGGTAGTCAGTCTTCAACTATTGATCATGTGCCTGTCAACACTCAGGTTGGTTCAAGTCTCACTGGGGTGTGCTTGACTCCAATCTTAATTGACATGGATTGCCAGTTTCAGTGGTGGATCCAGAATTTCTCATAAAGGGTGCCCCACTTTCTCATAAGGGGGGCCCACTCTGGACTCATTTTTTGGATCACAGGGGCTTATAGACGCATTTTATTGATACTGCTTTGTAAGGGTGGGGGGCCCGGGCCCCCTCTCTGGATCCGCCACCAAGTTTTATTACCAAAGGTCAGGTGTTTTCTCCTGGTACTCCGGCTTCCTCCCCAATAAAAACTGGACGCCACGATATAGCTGAAAAGTTGCTGAAAGTAGCGTTAAATGCCATTCAAACAAACAAATATATTTTATTATAGAGCTTGTTTAAGTAAATATCTATCAGGTGCATTGTGCAATAGTGTTTGAGCATTGCATTTATGTTTTATAGGTGGAAGTACAGAAGGAGATGAACGCATAGAAAATGGCACAGTGGACTATGTGTTTGCCTCCCCAGAAATGCTTGTTGGTGACAAAAACTGGAGAAGTAAAATACAGGCTTTTAATGTGTCAACAATTGTAGTAGATGAATTTCACACCATTTCAACATGGCAAGTGGCTTTTTGCTGTATAGCAATACATTTACATACATTTTTATTTTGTTAACAGCATATTTGGTATTTAAATCTTATTTCTTTTTAAAAAGTTCTAAACATGAATGATTGAATATAACACATAAAATTTCTTTGATTTATTAATAATATTGATCACTTATCTTGTAACTGTGCAATGAATCTGGATTTATGAAATTAAAAATACAAAATCGACCAAATTTGTTTACCTACAACTATTGGTTACATTTGTTTATGTCATGGTTAAAGTACCTAGAATTGTCATGAATGAAATTGATATGGTACTTTTAATAATGCAGCAGGAAAACTGGCGATCCTTGTCAATTAAAGTTGGAGTCCAGCACACTCTGCCTATAATCATATACTCCAGTGAACTGAATATAACATGTACATATACATGTAGTGAAACATAGGAAAAAAAGAAAAAAAAAATTGCATATAATATATCTATATATATATGTATTATCATTACAATGCTAATATTAGTAAAGAAACTGGTTTATTGATTAGTTATAGTGTTATTTTGTACTTGTAGGGGTGAAGATCAAGAATCGGAAAAGCAAGCTTTCCGCAAATGGTTTTCCTATATTGGACAGCTCCGCTCATTATTTCCCAATGCATCTATGTTAGCACTTAGTGCAACATGTACAAGAAAAATTGCAAAACGAGTGCTGAAAATCCTCGAGATGAAGACAGATATCATAGAGATAAGGATGTCTCCAAATAAACCAAACATCAAGCTTATTGTGAATAAAATCCCCAATACTGTGGAAATGGCTATGGCGTGGCTTATGGATGCAATAGAGGAGAACATGCTTCCTAGAACATTAATTTATTGCACATCGATAAAGTACGCATCAAATTTATATACCTATTTAATCAATGAACTAACTGATGTTACGACAATAGAAATGTACCACTCAGAGACACCGGAGGAAAACAAAACAAAAATAATTTAAGGACTAAAACAACCCAACAGCCATTTACAACTTGTCATTGCTACAAGTGCCTTAGGGATGGGTGTAGACATGGCTAATTTGTACAATGTCATTTTGTTTGGTGCTCCAAATTCTGTTGTTGATATAATTCAGGGGATAGGAAGAGTTGGGCGTGACGGAAAAGATGCAGTTGCACTTTTATTGTACAATTCTTACCATCTATTGAAGGTAGATTTAGAAGTAAGAAATATGTACAAGTCTTCAGAATGTAGACGCTTGCTAATGTTAAAACCCTTCCTTTCTACAGTAGAATCTGTGAAGGCAAAAAACAGGTTGCATTCTTGCTGTGACGTTTGTGCAATCAATTGTTCACGCGGTTCATGTACACTTTCTGACATTGAAAAACTGTTTTAACACACCTGTGATGATGCTAGCGAGTCCTTGTCTGAAGATGAAAACACTGAACCATATGATTTATTGGACTATGATGACAATGTGGATATGTCACTACTTTTGGACATGCTGGAAGTGACAGAATGAGAAAACAAGGTGCGATGACAGTGATCTCTATGTGTCAACTCTACTACAAATACAAAAGTGTCATATTCTCTTGTTGCGTTGTCTATGAAATGAAACAACAGGCTTATGTCTATATATCATTGTTGCAAGTCCATGGAAACAATTGTGAAAGATTTGTCTGTCAGCTGATAAAGCTTTACACCTTAATTTCCGACCTGGCATGTGTGAAAATGCATTAATATTAGCTAGTTCTGTTGCAACTTTTTTTACATCTTCTGTATATGAAGGTAAATGGTGAAATCCTTTTCTTACAGAAACATTGCAAAATGAGTCATAATGTTTGACAAAATTCATGATGTGAGGAAATATTCTGGAATGGGACAGTATGCTTTCTTTTGTCTGAAAACCAGAACAGTATATTTTACTGTCTCTGTTTAATAATTCAACGTATTCATCCAAAGCCATGTTGTTGTTTTTTCCTCCTTGCAAATTGGTAAATGTATTTGCTATTAATCCTTCTCTCTGGTCATATGGTAGGATGCCCTCTGTTA